>JAOWBL010000018.1:9936826-9967426 GCA_028564865.1 Zenarchopterus dispar
TACACATACATATATATATACACACACAAAGATTAAGATGTCATTACTGACAGGATAATACATAAGTAATTGAAAGTAAACATGAGTGAAAATAATGTTGTTATGTGTGAAACGTCACATAAAATATATTTTCCTGCCCATTTGTGTCAGTGGCAGAAAAGATGTAACTATGGATATGATGAATCTAGGTGACTACAGCAACTATGGTTATCCTGTAACTTAGTTTTGCATTGCAGAAGCCATTCAAAAGGCAGGTTCGGATCAACATATAGACACAAGAGTTTGGACTGATTATATCAATAATGGTAAAATATAAATGTGAGAAGATAGAAATCTGAGTGCATTCTGAATTTTTTCTTTATAGTAATGATAACATAATACAAACTCAAAACACAAAAAAGTTGGGGGAATATTATAGAAAAACGCATAACAGTAATTGTAGCATTACTTTTACATTTACATTGACTTTTATTTCATTGCATACAATACGAATCTAAGATTTTTCATGTTTTTCTCATCATCTTCATTTCATTTCTTAATTTACATTTATTTCCTGTATTTCAGGCCTGCAACACTTTTCCAGCAAAAGTTGGAGCTGTACCATTTTAGCATTTTGTAACATTGCCATTCCTTCTCAGATACTTAAATAACATTCTGGCATTGAGTTATCAAAGCAATGGGGCATTTTAGCTCTTATTTTGTCCCAAAAACATTGTAAAGTGAGCATTATTTCTTTTTTTTTTTTTTCAAAGTTCTCCACACATTTTCCTTTGGAAACAGGTCAGAATGTGGTACAGATTATGGTTTTGGAGACAATGTGAATTTCTGAAGAAGAAAAAAAAAAAGAACAGGACTTGAAATATTGATTTGTCTGACCAAAACACCCATTTCCACTATATGATGGTCCATGCCAGATGCCATTGTCCCTTGTGATTATATCAGCTACTGGTGAATGGCACTTTATGATGCAGTTTCATAGGTGTGCAGTTTAGCCTTGGAACCTTGCACTTAATGGACTGAAATTCCTGGCAATCCCTCGAATCATTTAATGACACAATTGTTTCTTTGAAAAACCAGTAACTTTTAAACCAGTAACTTTTAGATGCATTTATTTAAAAAATTGAGATCTTCTGTCCACCCTCAAAGATGTCTTTTGGAAATACTGCTTTTTGAGAAAAAATGTATTATAAATTTGTAAATTAAATTTATTCTAATATTTATAATCACATTGTTCATGTAGCCTTATGTACTGTTTTTCAAACCCTGTGTTGCCAACATGAAATGTAAAAACTGATGTCTATTAAGGGCCAAAATAAGGATAATGAGAAAAAAAAGTGAAATAACTGGGGATCATAATTTGTACAAGCAAATGTAATATTGTTGTTTATTTTATTTTTCATACTGTTCTAGCCTTTTATAACTAACATTTTTAGACTGAAGAAGCCAGTACAGTTACTTAATCTGTGTTTAAAGAAATCTCTGCACAAGATAATGAGAATGTGTTTGTGTGCATGGTGTGTAGTCTACCAGCTGACCCATACCCAACTTGGGCAGGTGACAAGCCAAATCTGAAATCTGATGAACTCAGCACACACATCTCTCAACCATGAAACCCAAAAATACGACACAAACCAACAGGGGAGCAGAGCATGAAAACAAGTCCTTTATCAGCCAGACTTTCCTTTACATCAAATCCGAAGGCAAGCTACGCATGTGGGTGACAAGTTAGCTTCAAAGTCCTGAAAAAGTTAAAGAGCTTAGGGTTTGGACAGCAGGAGCAACGGGACTTCAGAGTCTTACCTGATGGGGTTTTTGGTCTGTGTTTCCAACACACGGAAGCCTCACTGTCTGTGTTTCCTTTTCAAGTGTCTGTTTGAAGTCAGCAGGCAGAAAGGTCACACCCTCTTGGTCACAGCAGGTTCGTTGCAGCAATGGTGGATGGCCAGCGGCTATTGCTAATATTCAGACTTTCTTTCTTTGTATACACGAAAACAAAAACAAAAAAAGGAATGTAAAGCTATTGATCTGGTGCCTGGGCACCTGAAGAAGTTTTGGTGAGAATACTCCCAGAATTCCAGGTATTTCCAGGATTTTCCAAAGCTATATGTTTTGGGATTTAGAGACTCCCAAGTCACAAGAAGAGGAAATCAGGATGACAGCATCGCCTGAAAGGAGAAAACACAAAGAAGAAAAGAAAAACAGATTCAGAGAAGTGTTTCAAACATGCAGAAGTTATTACAACAAAGACAAATTTCCACAGCAGTCCTCTAGAAACACCCACATCCCGGAAATATGAGCACATAATAAATGTCTTTGAGGAGAGGCAAACCAGACTAGTATGACTTCCATCAGGACTTCAAAATTAATCATCTGTTTTTAGAGTCAACAAAATTAATCTATAATTATTTATATGCTACTGCTGCTGGACAGCCTCGCATGATTTCAAGATTGCATTTAATAGCAAATGAACTGCTGTGAGTAATTTCTCTTCTCATATCACTGAAGACTGTTCAAATGAAAAATGAAAAAGATTTGCAGAGAAACTTAATTTCCCTGTTACGGAAACAAGACATATTCTTGTAATAGTATATATAATTGCCAGTTCTGCAGAGGATCTGCAGTATATGACAACAGAGTCTCATAGAAAATACTTATTTATTCAAATGTCAATTGTGGTGATGAAAAAAAGAACATGTTAAAAAAGACTCTGAATTCCTTGTGGGCCCAGTTTATGAAGCCGAGTAAATATGCCTGTCATATATTCCAGTGGTTCCACAGTGACAGAGATTTAGTTTGGGAATACAGGCGGAAGAGGAAGACAGCTTGTGATAAATGAATAGCTCTTTTGAAGGCACATCTATTTAGAAACATTCTATGATTATTTTTACCTCTGTGGTTAGACTGGAGTTTAAACCCATGTTTAATTGTTCCCGAGAGTTTTTAGCATGGTGCTGATAAGGAGCTCTGGGAGTAACATTTAAAATTGCAACAAAAATAACTCGACTCTTGCTCATTGTCCACAGGTCTGATACGGCGACAACTGAGGATTCAAGAAGCAAAGACAAAGAAAGATAGGTGAAAAGAGAAAAGAGAGACAGAGAGGGGACTTGCAACTGAAGTGCGCTCAACTTTTCAGAATACCATTGCTTTCTTAACAAAAAACCCAATTTAATTAATGATCCTTTTAAGCTGTGTTGCATGAAGACCTGCTAATCAATAACTAAATTATTTTCCTGACAGGGTTTTGTTAGCTGTTACAGAAGACAGAAAAGAGTGCTGTTAATTTGTCATCTGTCTCTTCGCCTCCCTTATAATTCGTCCAAGGCCACGACTTCCCGGTTTGTCAGGGCGACCTGTGGGAGTGTGTGTGTCGGATCAATAGCCCACCCACAGCAGAGCCGCGGGCGATCCCTGACCTGAGCTATTGATTAGGCCTGGCTCAGCTGCCAATAGCAATGTGCTGGATGTGACACAATGCTAAACTGGGAGCTGAGGAAGGGGGATTCTGTATTGCCAGTGGCAGCCCCACAGCACACCACAGATAAAAGTCAATTCCACTTAACCAAATCACTGACAACTAAATAGTTAGCAGATACAAAAATGCCCCAAGTCTGTGATGGCAGCAGCTGAGTGGCTTTGGGGATTTCCTGGCCCATGACCTGTATCGTAGAGCTCAAAAGGTCAGGGGAAACACTCAGCTACATGTGTTTGTTTATAATTTCATGTAAACACTCCTGACTCTCCAGGTAGCACCTGTTTCTTCAGGACCTTAGGGAGACATCAATTCAAGCACCCCCTCTAGAACTGATCATTCACCAGGTCTTTAATAATGAGTGATCAAATTAGGCAGTAATCAATCTGGAAATATAGTAATAAAGTAATTTTAAAAATAAATGAAGTCATTTTTAAATATATTAAAATCAATTTTAGATCAAATGTAAGACAAACTATTCCTACTGAAGGAGACACTCAGAAGCCTTGATTCTGTGTAATAGTGGCTAGTTAGTATGAGTAGTGTTTCACGCAGATGTAATGTGTTTCCACTGCAACTGTCACAGTCTTTTCCATCCATATTGCTTCCAGTCATTACCAGTCAATATTGGAGTAGTTTACATGTCACTTTACCAGTACTTTGCCTCATGAATGTAATTCTGTGGCTTCTGCCTCCATATGCATTCAGCACCTATCTTTGACTCCATATCTCTCCCGGTAATTGCTGAGTGACAGAAAGGCAATACTGGCCACTTCATTATAGGGCAGCCAGACTAACTGGACAGTGGCCTCTTGGCTTTAGGGTCAGTCTGGCTAGACTGACCTTATCTGCCTTGATCGTTAGGGGTCAGTAACCCTGAACCTATGAGGACTTCACTACAGTTGCTGTGGTTGCCGTACAAGAAGGTCCCCTAACCCGGATCGCTCTTATCAGGTATTGATTGCAGTTTGTCTACTTCAGCGGAGGGTCGAGTAATCTCCCAACACCAGCAGCAGCGGCAACTCAGTTGGTAGATGGGTCATCTTTAAGTCATTTTAAGACGAGTGGTTTGACCCCCAGTCCCTCCACCTGTTGAAATGTCCTTGGGCAAGACTCTGAAACCCACATTCCCATCAACATATTACACGTGGAAAAATGTGTTAGTCGCCGTCCATTAAAGAAAAAAAATCCAAAGTGATAGCTGAAATAACATGAAAATAAAAGAAGTAATAATGAATAACAGTTTACTGAATACAGACTGATGAAAATCAGACACTGCTTTTGAATTGTAGTACATCATTTTCTAAAAGAAAGAAAAAAATTCATGAAACTGAACAGGTCAAATCAGGTGATAAAAGTGCCCGCTAAATTTAATGTTATACTATTTCTGTTCCCAAAATACTCAGTTTTCATGGTGCTGAAAACACTACCTTCTTCTGGAGAGTTGTTTTTTTCTAACACCAGCTCTCTAAAACATCATAGAAGGCAGAATTTATTTGTATAGGCAGTGTCCATCCAGAAGAGCAAGAGCTCCACCAGTAATTTTAAAAGCAGAAGTTTATGACTTCGCAGCAAACACTTAATGGGTCAATTGCGCTGTTGGCTGGCATATGGCTAACCTTGCTTTGCTTTTACACTTTAATACCTAAACTTTGACATTTTGACTTTATCTCGCAGTTAAGCTCAAATTTGAACTGACTGCCTTTTTCCAGCCAGGACCAGTTTAGTTTATCCACAATTAAAGTGATTGGAAACCAGGAAAAAGGCTACAATGTCAGCACCAACTTTGTGGAGTCATAAAGTTTATATAAAGTACATTTTTTAATGTACAAAATTGGTTTCATTTCCTGCAAAAATAATATTTGTTTAGTGTGCTAAATGAAGGACATCTATTGAGTCCTGTCCTCATTAAAGTATTTAGCAAGGAACTGACAGCATTATTATCTGAACCACCTAATCAACACAAAAAAAACATCCTGATAGCCTCAGTAAACAACTAAAATCCAGGGCATTCAACTGCAATTGAACAAAAAAAGCCACGAGTCATAAGCATAAACTAAACCATAATTACTAGGCTAAAATTAACACCACCAAAGGCTCAAAAGCCTCACAGGTATCCGTGCCCATAAAACCAGTCAGTCAAACACAAGACAATCTACCAACTGGTTTAATTACAGTCCTCATTGTACAAGAGCCAGTGCATAGCAGTAGATGCAGCTTAATTGACTGAGGCACATAAAAAGTGAGAGTGAGAAATGAACCGTGAGAATTAACGCTGAAGATGTCTAGAGCTGCAAATTACAGAGATGCCAGAAAGCCATTCTTTTTAGATGGAAAACACCACATCCACGCTCAGACGCAAAGATGGTGACTACAGCAGGTTTCCTCAGCGCAGACCAAGAGGCGATGAGAATCAGCTTTAAGTAAACAAACAGGAACTGAGATGTCTGGTGTGTGATGTAACTTTTAATTCATTAGTTTATTTATTTGAAGACACTGACCCAGGTAGGGTGTAAGGGAAAGTTGATCGATCATGGGTCAGGGGATGCAGCCTCTTTGTTTGTTTGTGACAACAAGCTTCATTTGAATAGATCTGTACATATATCACCCTCTTGCCAAAAACCGAGAACACTGTAAAACTCAGGTTTGGTTGTAATGATGTGTGCGTTCATAAATGGCAGTCTAGTGCAAACATCATATAAGGAAGTATAGGAGGTATAAAGGTGCCTCCTCAAGCTCCAGGTCTACCTGTGGACAAAATCTGAAAATTTTCAGATGTGACAATACAAGTAATTTGAACTAAAGAAGAATTCTGTTCTTAGGCTACAGGTGTGGTTGCAGATATTTCAGTTCTCAGCATTTTACTGACTGAGTGCAAAGGATAATCTATAATGTTCTACAATAATAAACAAAGAACATATAATTTACCAAACAGAAACATTCAAAGTGCGGTCTTTGTCATTGTGGGTCTCTGTTTTCATTTTCATAATTTAAATCCAATTCTAGTCCAAAAATATGAATGGAAGAATGTAAAATGTTAAAAACATTCACTGGGAATCCTGAAAACATAGTGTTGATAACATGTTGAAATCGTGTATGTCTGAGTGGGGACGGGAGTTTCACCCGTTCACAAGTCATTAGCTCTGCCCATGGGGCAAGCCTCCAGCAGTTCGACCAATCAAAAATACACTTGAGCCAAATCTTGTTTTCCGGGAGAGCCTCTACTTGTGATGCTTGGTCTTTTTTCATTCTGAAATACTTTCAAATTTTAGGGTTTAGGCAGGGTTCAAAACTACTTTATACATACTAAAAATTTGATGGCTGAAAATGAACCTAATGAGCCCACTTTAGCAAAAAAAAAAAAAAAATACTTGAAAGAACAGTGAGGTGCGGCAGCAGCGCTTGAATCATGATTTGATTGCTTTACAATCAAATCATGATTCTCTGAGGTTGTAAATATGGGATGGAGCTTGGTGCATGACTATTGCATGATTAAATTGAGCAGCTGCTGTAGTGTACTTTAACTGTACTATAAATGGAGAATATGTGGCTGCCTTCTGCAGAAAAAGGTCAAAATATCACAGCACATATAAATTTAGAACACACAATTGTCTATATTGCTTTAAAGCGTTCAAGTTCATTTTGTTGCTGCTGTTTACTCCCAAGATGTTCATGTTAAATAACAAATGCACTAATTATTTTTTTTCTCAAATTTAACTCCCAATACAATGTATTAATCCTTTAGTACAAATTAGCATGTCTTAGACTAATACATATGAATAAATATATATGAAATTGTTAGTTAGCAACCTATATGCGCATTTGTTTGTCTCTTCCCCAGGTCGTGCCTGCCAGAGATCATTTATGTACATACTAAAGCATCCCCAATGCTCGTTAGATCCCATCTCATGGCAGCTGCTTGCCACCATTCATATTAAATCACAATAATGGCAGATGAGCATCTCCACCGGAGAGAGAGGCATTTGTTTGAAACTGCATTTTATTACACTTTGTTCTGTTTAATACAAAAAGAAAAAAAGAAAAAAGATAACCCGGTTTTAAAAATCCCAGATAAACAGCAACGATTGCATCTTTAAATAATAAATGATCCTCTGGCTCTTACAGACGGGAATATGACTGAAAATAATTGAAGACAACAATGTCCTATAAGAGCACCGCTCGAGCAGTGCTGATTCAGAATCTCTCATAACTTCAAACGTGCAGTCATGAAGTATAGATAATCCGTAAAAGAGAGGCCTGTGCGTCTGTTTACAATTTCTTTCTAATTAAGGCTACAGGACACACTCCACTTTGTTAAAGTTGATGTGTGTTTGTTAGACTTCCCAAAAACTGTACAACTGGCAAATTAGGGGTGGAATACAAAACGAAACAAACAATAACACTCTAATATGAGCTGCAGTCATGGAATAAATATTTTACAATCTGTCTACATTTGACACAATTGCAGTTGAGAACAAAGGATTCCTGAACAACAAATTGCTCAAACTTTATCTGATAGCAATAACCTTTTCGACCTGCATTAATTCACTGTGTGACTTTTTCTATGTAATGTGTCCTCAATTTGTTTGGAATTTAAGGATGCATTGTTATTTCTTCTCCTTAAGTCAAAAAAAAAAAGTTATGGAAGAGGCGAATCGTAAAAGATCAAAAAGGTTAACAAAGCAAGACGCAGTGTAAGTTGAATGCAGATGGTGAGTCAGATTTAAAGATGTCCACTGAAATGATAAACCGGGTGAAACATAATGTCGTGCCACTTTATTTCTGTTGCTTTCCTACCCTCATTAGACTGAACGATGGCTGTTAAAACCATAATCGTATCCCTGAGATAATACCCAGAATTCTTCTGTATTAAGCGAGTGGCGAGGATGAAATGAAGAGTTTGGAGAATCAAGTAAGCACCATGCTGATGAAGGTGATGTTTTCCCATTTCCCCTCTGTGAACAAGCGAGCAGTATGCTGTGTGTCTCAGAGGGATAAGGTAGTGCTTGATGATTAATCACTGGACATAATAAAGCTTCTCACCATGAGCACACAGTCCAGCTGATTCTATGATATGATTGGAGCCGATGTGAAAAGAGAAATAATCATTCCTTACAGTGCATTCATACTACACTCTAATGACATCTTCTGATTGGCCCTTGTGGAGAAGATAATAAGGGCCATCTTCAGAATGCTAAGATTATTTCTTTAACTTCATGAAATGGGGGCCACAGGCCTGGATGCGGCTGATTTGAGGATTAAGATAAGATGACCTTTCACATTAGGTTGCAATGTGTAAAAGAAGAAGTTTACAGTCCTTCATTGCATTAGACCTTATCATTGGTTAGAGCCTCTGTGAGGTCCCTTTGAACATCACAATGGTTTTTGTTGGCTGGTATACATCCGTCCTCTGCCCCCTAGAGTGGGATTACTGTGCCCGTGTGGATGTGTGAGTGCTGAGAAGGGCGTGCCGTGGACATGCATGGTTGCTTTTTCAGACCACTGTGAAGCAATAATCCAATGTAAAAACTTCATTCTGTCTCTTTAACTTGGTTGTGCAGGATAAAATTGGTTAACAAAACCTTTAAGACCTGACAGCCATAGACTGTAAGTACACTTTTGCTATAATGAGTCAGCTTGTGTAAAGGGTTTAATATTTCATCAGCAGGTCAGGCACAACTCCTGACTGTCCATATTAACCCTTCAAGCTGTTAGGTTGTGCTAATGAGACACTCACACTTCTCCATAACAATATTTCCATGAAGTTGGTACTGAACCCAGGCAAATGCAAACCATTATCTCAGATCAAGTGATTTAATGTTAAAACCAGGAGCAATCCACCTGTCACACTGTCACATGTTTCAGTCTCACAACAACGTTTGACATGAGTTAAATAATCTCACCCCAAGGGCAGGTTTGTTTTCTCTTTTTGTTTTGAAGCAGCCAAAACTAACTGCACCAAATAACTTAAATTCTAATAAATGTTGCACGCCCATGAGCACTCTGATAGCAAGTGACACTTTGGATCATTCATCTTCAGCAGGACAGCATTCCTTGCTGGGTGGGGATGGAGAGCTGTAGGCTTTAACGGGCGTCTGTCTACACTGGCCAACGACTCCAGGCTTCTTTGATGTGGGAGGCATTGCTTACCCCTATAACTTACAGCCCAGCTCTGCGGGGACCTATTTTTATAACCTCCATTATTTTCTATCATAAATATTCAAATCCATATCTTAAATCCAGAGCTTAGTGAGGAGAATAACCAAAAACAACATGCGGCTCTTCAGCTTCCCCCAGCTCTCAGTCTTCTATAGAAAGTCATTATGAAGATTAATACAGAAATCAAACAGAATGCTGAGACGACACGGTAGGACCCGGTAGAAATAATGCACTCATATGAAAGAGTCAGGATGGGATTTTTTTGGTCAAGCGTCTCTGACTGTTTTTGTTCTTTATTTGTTTGAGCATTTTGACAGATTCTGCATTTCCTCCTTTTGACTGTGAATTAATATTTACGACTTGAATATTAATCCTGATTCAGTGGTGGATTAGTTTGCTATTGTCCCCTCCGTGCTGAGCCCTAAATAAAAGAGCAGACATGGAGAGGAAATCCACACTTCTCTGCCTGCAAACAAAGACCTCTGCACCCAGAGATAACACATGTCCCTGCAACAGAGACCCCCCTGCTCTGCCCATACGCTGGATCTTCCATCTCCTTTCCCTCAGTCCCACATTTCTCCTTCTTCACCCCACTCTGCCTCCCTGTGTCCCTCTCTCCATCAGAAAAACTTTGCCATGGTAGATTTGCAATGCAATTGTGCCCTTAAACTGCGCCTCTTCCTCAGCTTATACCATGCATTTTCCAGAGTTTATCAAAGAATACAATGGGGTTATGCTTTCACCATTATTCTCCAGGCAAGAACAGTAATTTAAATGCACCAGTACTACTGAGGCAGGGCACAGCCCTGCTGTCTCACTACGGAACACAGAGAGATGAAAATGCGTTACAAAAAACGCACTGCATTACTTTGTTGACCTTTCCTGTACTCATAGTTTACAAACAGCTGTGAAGCTTTTTCCTCTGGGCTCTTTGTACATCAGAGACTAGGACTGATGGAGGCACGCCATGCTTAAATGAAGGGCTTTTTTAACTCGCCTTCGTTGTGGCTCATAACAACACAATCTAACAAACACATATTTGCTTCATTTCTGCCGCCAAAGAAGTTGCCAAAGAGAGGCAAGAAATATATACCGAGACAGGTTTGGCATCCTTTCATGTAAGCATACACTTTAACACATAGTGTCTTCAAGAAATGAAAAAAAAATCTAAAAACACCCACGCACGCATAGAAAGAAATGTAATTTTCTCATCAACTCTAAGAATATCAGTGACTAGTCTTTGACCATTATTCTTGTAGATACTGAACCTTAAGTTAGACTGCAACAAAATATTTAATTGCAGCTCTTCTCTGGGCCTTGTTAAAAAACAACTACTGTCCATAAATGTACTAATCAGCATGTAACTGATCATAAAATTAAATATCTGCACACATGTATGCACACATTCGCATTCATTCACAGTATTTTGAAAGCAAAGAAGCACATCGAGAACTGTGTTTTAAAATACCAATTGATTATATGTGCTCTGAGTTTGAGTATGAACAGCAAACTTAGAGGAGGAAGATCAGGAGGACAAGTTACAGAAGGGATTTTAATCATGGTATGAAAAGACAGGTAGGAGCAAGAGAAGGAAGGGAAGAAAGAAAGTCTGTGAGAAAGAAAGGAGGACTGAAAATACTCCATGAAAACATGGAAAAAAAACTGAATGACAAGTAGAGATGAAACATGCAAGAGTGCAACAGACTGGACGTGGACGTGGACAGGATCAATCTGCAGACCTGGTCAGACTGATGAGAACGGGCAGGCATAGTGATGTCATTATGTTGTTAATCAGCCCACTGATGTCTGCTTGTCCGGGTGGGCAGATACTCCCAGTCTAGAAGGGGTTAATGGGAAATCAATGAGAGGGATGTGCTTATGAGCAGGACATGGGGAAAGAGGGACAAGATTGGGGGAGTCGCTGGTAGGAACATTGTTTCCTGTGATAGCAGCAGCCTTCCCAGATGTTATCTGTCATTCAGTGGAACACTGGTGGCCAGATGTTTAGGCTCAATGTGATGGAGAGTGTATACATGTTCGTAGGAGATCAATATGGGTCAAGTGCATGATAATGCTAATCACTGCACTGAAATCACACTGATGTCTTCACAACGCAGACCTGTGCAACAATACACCCTTTAAATATACTCATTTATTTCAGTAATGTACAGATGGTGGTGTTTCCTCATTCATATGGATCTTATGTTTGACCTGCATCGACAAGATCTCCATGTGTCCATTACAGGAAACAAAGGGAAGCGCCGATTTGGAGGGAAAGGTAAAATACATACAGCAGAAATCACCCAGGGGAGTTTTCTAAAGGCCTGAGGGCATTTGGGGAAGGTGGGTGTGGGGTTGGAAAGGGGGAACCAAGAGCAGGTCCCAGTGCGGTGAGGCTCTTTGTAGTCTGAGCATTCTGAACTAGCCAGAGGCTTCCTGCTCTAACCCCTACCACTCAGAGAGCCTGTTTGGGGAAATTACACCACAGCGTAATAATTAATCAAGTAAACACTGAACTGCTTTGATTGGGATTACATTAACATATTATCAATAATGTATTAATCAAATACAAATAAACACCTCTGCATAATGGCATACTTAAGTAACCACACTTTTACACTAAACTAAAAAAGATCATCTTCTTTAGCAATGATGAACCTCAGTGAAGATGGTGGAAGAAGTATAGTTTTTCTTTTTTTTTGGTTTTGAAATCTGCGTCTCTCGGCATTTAAACTGCCTGTGTTCATCAGCTTCCTTTTCATCACGGCATCACCCATTTCAGGTTTTTACCAGGAGGCAAAAAAAAAAGAAAAAAATTATGAAGTCATTTATTTTTTTTCTTAACAATGGCGGAGCACATCATGCAGGATAAATAAACACTGATGAGGCACTGAAAACACAATGCACGTAATTTGTGCAAAGCTACTCGAGGTTTGATTCCAAAAGTAGCAAAGTGGATTGAAGAAAGGAGTTAGGCACTTTTATCATTTGCAGAGGAGTCGAATCAGCTCTGCTTTTTGTATTTTCACTTAAATGCATGTTCTGTTTTTCTCTGATAAGTTGTGTTGTTTAAAAGCATCCGTTCTCGCCTAACGCTTTGTTCATTGGGGGAACTTCATGCCCAGGGATTTTCTAAACACAATTCATCAAAGTGGAACGGCATTCTCTCTCGTTTTTTTCTGCATTCCTAATCCTTTTCGCTGCAGATGAGAGATTTGCTGTTCAGACTCATTAAGATTAAAGCGTTTTGCCAGAGTTATTTAAGAATGCAAAGTTCCATGTGAGACCTCTCAGAGTTCAGAACAGAAGAAAATCCTATTGACACGCTCCGTGCACTGGGGCTGATCTTAGCCTATATTTCTGTATTTTGTGTCAGTGATTGAATGATTTTTTTTTCCTGATTGCATGATGATTTAGAGTAATTATTATTTTTTCATACCAATCAGAAGGTAATGGGCTTGTTTGCACTTTTTGTCCTCCCTTGTAAAAGTAATTGCTTAAGATAAAACCTCACCACTGGTACTTTTATTGTGATGTCTGTTTTTATTAAAAATCTTTTGTTTACAGGTTTTGATAACTAAGCGGAAACTAGCAGACAAATTAGCCGTCGTTTCCTTGGGGAAATAATACATTATGGTCATAGACTGTAAATGTGCAGTTAACTAGGTAGTATTTTGCTTTCTAGTGTGATTTTGGCAGCAGAGTTTGGCAGCCCAAGCGTATCAGTCAACTGGCTGGACAGACAACAGTTAATATGTAGCTCGAGGAGATGGCAGTCATGTAGCAGAAAAAGAAATTATCATTGGATCAGACTGAGTGTTAGTTTTCTGCCTAAGGATTTTTAATATTAGCGTTTTTGGCAGTGGACTCGGTAGTCTGTTGGCTGCGCTGTAAAGCTCCTTCTCCAAACTTTCCAAGTCCAAGTGTCGCAATCTGGTTCCATTTTACAGCTGGCCTTGAGATTGTAACAGAGCTCCTTTCTCTCCCTCCTCAACCGCATATTTAATCCCTGTGCTTATGTCAAACTTAATTACAGAACCTTGTACAAAAAAATAACAAGTGAGCCTTGTAGGGGTGAGAGAGAGAGAAAAGAGGAGTATTAAGAAAAGGGAAGAAAAAGAGACATAAGGAGAATGCTAAGATGTGTGGGGGGTGGAAGGAAACACTGAGATCTTTCAACTGTAGGACTTATGTTGAATGACAGAATAAAAAGAAAAATCAGCACTCAAGACATATTCAAAATATCTGTAAAAGTCAATTAGAATATTTACTGACAGCTAAAACATTAAGATTCCGGTGGTCTATGAAAAGGTCATGGTAAAAATAAAAATAAAAAGTACACTATTATTGCCTAGTTTTAACATACTGTATCCAATTGCAGTGGCATTACTTGGGAAGAAATAAATGTATTAAAGGTACAAAAAGAACCAAGGACCCTACATCTATACCTTTTAATTTACAGCCTCCAAATTCTCCTGAGCTAAAACAAAAGGAGAAAAAAAGAAAAGAAATAATCAGTAGACAAAGCCAGTCAGTCACCCAGTTTGTGTGTTCATGCTTGTGTTTGTGCACCTAAAACTATTTACTCTGTAGAAGTGGGACAGCCGGGGAGAAGAGATGTTTAGTCTGTCAGTTTAAAACTATTACCTCAAACTCTGAAAATATGCGCTGAGCCTGTCGTGCATCGATACAGGGAGACGGCGCTATGAACAACAAACCTTTGAAAAGTCTAAATCAATTTTTGGGGGAGTAACATAACAAATGCTTCGCTGCAGTGAAGAAAAGGGGATCTCTTTTTTTTAAACACTTTGAAAAGCACATATTCATACAATCTTCATAAGGCAAAACAGAATAAATGCAGTATACATGAAATCTTTTGAAAAAGGAGATGACGGTAAGGGAAAAAGAGAGAAGACACTGGGATGTTCCTCGGAGAAGTAGGCAAAATAAACATGAGGACCATGAATGTTAAACACAGCCCTCTCATACTTTTTCCCCTCCACCATGCACAGTGCACACACCCCCTCACACATCCACCCACCCTTTAGGCCAGCCTGCTGGCTAAAGCCTTCCCAGACTAGACTTTAGTGGTCAAGCAGTGGACCAGAGGATGGAGAGAAGTTCCCATGCCACTGGTGCTGGAACTGGCGCGCCACCCGGAGGTATTTATAGTAGGCCAGTACTAAAGGGCCGGGAGAGAGGGCATGCTTGTTTTCCTTTCCATTCCCCAGGCACTTCTACCAGGCCTCACATGTGAGTGTTAAATATATATATCCAAATACTGGGAGAAGCGTTGTGGAGGCAGAGAATAGGAGACAGTGGGCTCCCTTGGAATAGCCGTGGTCTGGGAGTAGAGAGGCGAAGAAAGAAACAAAGAAAAAACAGTGATAACAATGACATGTCTAAAATGTAAAAGACACAAGAGAGAACTGATAAATTTGTTTGGACTCTTCAAGCTCAAAAAGGTCTAAGGATGAGAGGTAGGCTGAACGTCAGCTTCAGGACCCAATTGAGAGGTCAGAGCTGGGCTGAACGCAGTTTATCTGCAGACTTGGTAGGAGGAAGAAGAAGAAAAGTCCAGACAAAACAAGGGGCCATTAGCATGGAAGTGCTGGGGCAGGCCAACTGCTGTGGTGTCCTTAACTTAAAATGATATCTGGCTCTTCTATATACTCTGTGATGTATGTCTCATGCTCTGTATTTCTGCATGGGAAATCCAGAGTGACATTATTACTATGATGAAAACAGACCCTATAAATACGCAGCACTATGATGAATATAACAGTGATTATGGGGGCAGGGATAATGAGATCAAGAAAGAAAGAGACTCATTGAAGTTTGCTCTGTTTTTGTGTTTGGGAATTCCTTTCAACCTTTTGTCTAATGTATGAAAAATTGCAGAGCCAACAGTATTGTGTTAATCATTTTGGGTCTCTAGGAAGGACTCTTGGGGCCTCTTCACTGATGCTCTCTCCTGTTTTAGCTCTCTGCTCCCACTCACAGCTGTGTGAAAGCCTCCCTGGTGTCTGTTTTTTTAATGATAGTTTGACCAACAAACAATTAATAGGCTGCCCCACAGATGCCTGTTAAAAATGGAATAAGCAGGAACTAGGGAGTAGTCTCAAATGGGGCCATCCAGCAGCTCCTGCTACCTTTTCATCTGGTTTCACTCATCAGGTTTTTACCTTTGTCAGCAACTCTCTCGCCTACTCAGGTCCATCTTAGATCTTTAAGTTCTAAGACTCTAACAACGCCCTGGCCTGAGCCCCTTACCAAATCCCAAATGTACAGAAGCCGTCCCACTTACTGATTGCGTCAGAAAGATTCCACAGCCATAGCCTCTGTTTTTTCATGCGAGTGGGAAAATAGCAGTTCATGTTTCCTTGGATGCTTCACACATTCCTCACCCTGTCTTTACATTGCAGGGCCCCCAGAGCACGGGTATGGTCATATCCACTCCAGAGGAGGTGCTTGGCAAATAAGAGGAGTGGCTAAATGAATATAGAAGGGATTTTTGTGTGTGTGTGTGTGTGTGTATGTGTGTGTTTATTTAGGAGAGAGTTGCTAGGTGATGTGAACCCAAAAAGGCACTAATTACATTTCTCTGGGCTTGATGAGTATAACAGAACTTGGACAGGAACTTTCCAGCTCATTTAACCTCTCAGAACACAGCTGGGAATTATAGATAACAGAACATCTGGAAGTCACAAAAATACTTCTCTAGTGACTGATCCAAACTAATTCAAAAGTCACCACATCCTGCAGTGAATGACATCCCAGAACAAACTCATTAACTTAAAAAAAAAGAAACATCAGAATGCGTTGTAAATGAAGCAGTATTGTTTGGACAGATTTCAGGATTAGGCTGAAAGGTCAAAGCAGAGTGCACCAAACCCCAACAAATCCAGACTCACATGCACACAAAGTGTTACATTTGATCACTTTCTCCATTGTCACTGAACGTGAATGACAGATGTTCCAACTCATGAGAAGTAGAAGCATACTAAAACATGACTCTTTCATTCTCATGATGCAGCTGCAAGATTTACACATGCAGAGATAAGCAAACAGAACTTTCTTGGCTGCATTCAAGTTGTGTCTCATCCCAAATTCCTGACCTCAAAAGCTCCAGACAAAGGTAGTTAGTCTTGATTTATGCATGATTCAGCTTAGGATGAAGACAGCAGGACACAGCAGCAAAGCAATTAATTGCAGTGCTGAAAACATTATTAATGGTAATGTTTAAAACATCAAAGCTCCGGCTGACAGAGACACAGCGTCTTTACTTTGACAGGATGGAACACATGAGCACGCTTGAGTCAGTCAAGGTGAGGCATAGAGGGAAATGTAACTCATCTTTCATCTGGTTTTCCTTGAGAATATGTGGTCCAAATACTTCTGGATCTAGTTGTCTTTATATTTTTTAACTGGCTGGCATCGTGTAATGAGTAGCAAATACTTTATCTTTTGACTGTATAACTAAATTCAAACCAAAGGACGGTACCATTAGAAAGAGTGCACAAGTCTTTGGTTCATAATGACCGAGCGAGCCCATCAAGAACCCCTCCTCTATCTGTGTGGACTCCTCACTGTAGCTTTGGGCAAAGGGATAAAGCTCCTCTCACTCCCACATACTCATTTACCCCCCACCATCACACAGATTGAAGTAGGGAGTCTGGGGGAAGTCGCATTGATATTCAACACACATCTCCATCCCCCAGCCACAACCATCCCCACTGGAAATATTATTTCATTACATATATTATGCATTCAGCATAAAGGAGTTGGTGAATGTGCAGTGTGCAGATGTGTGTGTGTGTGGGTGTGTGCAAGGGCAGATGTTTCCTTCTATGTATACATGGATGTGACATGCTTGTTGTAAAAAGAGTTTTAAAGAGGGTGTAAAAAGATATAATGCCTCAGGGGTCCCGTGTTAATGCTACTTGGTTTACTTTGTGAGCTCAAAGACAAAATATTTATTTCATGCAGTTTTGTGTCCACACAGGAGAAGTCATTCTGCAAGTTTTACGGTGCGGAGGGAAAGTTTCCTGCCGAGTTTGAATGGATTTTTTCAGTTGATCTGAGTACATGCGTCCACATGTGAATGTACATACTGTGCCTCATGCAGAGCAGGGGATAAAGAAATTCAACAGAGGAAACTGAGGAAAGAGGCCAAAAAGAGATGAAGATAGACACAGACAGACAGATCTTTCATACAGACTGCTGTTCTTTGGGCCTTGATCCAGATGTCACCAGAGGAGTTTTTGTTTGTAAATGTCTTCTTTTAAAAGCCTCCTTAAAAGCGACTGCTGCCCTTCCCTCAGGTCCTTAAGTGGCTCAACACAATATAGTCTTGTCTGATCAGGACTGGAATCAATTTGGAAAAGAAACCATTTCACCTCTGATTAAGCACTGCTCTGTCTCTACTTTGGCATGCTGACCTTTCCAGAGGTCTGTCTTGTGCTGCTAGGAGGGGCCAACCAGAGGATATGCTGAGCTAATTAGACTGATTGACGTCAGCAGCAGGGTGGCTTATATTTGAACCATTTGTCAGGACCCACAACTGCATCTCTGTTAGGGACTCACAGACTCACAAGTCAGCCTAATTTCATTTTTTGTTTCATACAACCGGTCTTTATTTGCAAATATCTTGCCATGTGTTTTCTCTTTTGCCTTCTCTTAAAAAATCATTTTCTTCTAACTTGTAAGGAAACTAAAAACTTAGACACCTTCCTGTCAGTTTCCAGAACAATGAGCCTAGGGTGAAACTCCTCTGCTTGCACTAAATTCTGCATTCTCTAAAACTTTTAAATTTCTTAACTTTAATGCTGATGAGTAGGGTCATAATAACATATTTGGCACCAATTTTGCCAAATTTCAGTCAAACACTGCTCTAACATTTGTATCTTGTGAGTGGCTGTCAGTGGGTGCTTTTCCTTTCTAGTGAGTTTCTTCACTTTCCTCACTCATGTTTGGTCCCGGCAACATAGCTCCGCTCTCAGAAGGTTGGAAAGAAAGATGCAATAAAGCAACTGGAGGATGTGGCTGAAACTGGTGAAAGACGAATTCCTATTTGTTTTACGCTAGTTGAAAGTGACATTAAAGTCGTGCTGCATGTGAAGGTGCAAAATAAGTAATATGTCATACTTATATGTCATGACACATGGCAAAAGAGTTTCACAAAGGATATACACCTGTTTTCTCTTCTCTCTTCCTTCCTTGATATCCATTTGAGGGATTGGGGAATCCTTGAGGATAACATATGACAAAGAACTTCCAGATCAGAAGAGAAGAAAACGCAAGTATAAGTTACTATCAAAATGAATAAATAAAAGCAGTCCCTGTTTTAGTGCAACTTGTTTGTCATTGGTTTCTTCATCTTTCACTCTGTTGCGTGAAATCTGATCATGAAGCTGGAGTGGAAGTTAAACATCTTTGTACATCACAGCCCTGCATGACATATAAAACACACAGGTCCCCGGAGCTATCGGATGTTGCTAACCCAGAATGCTTTGAGAAGCGAGTTCAGAGGGAGAAGTCCTCCGGAGATCAGCCCTCAGTCCACATTCCAAGCACTTTGCCTTGTACATCCTGAGATTTGTTGCCTAAAGAGAGGCCTGCTAGTGAGAAGCCTCACCTCCGGTTCAAGCGGATTCCTCTGCCCTTTTATTTGCTCTCGTTTGGCTGCAGGGGGAACGTGCTCCACCATGACCTGGGGGCACTCATCCAATCAGCTCGCTATCTGCTGCAAGGGCCTCCATAATAGTGACATTTTTCCACCTCGTCAATAAAGTGGTGAAAGCCACCCTCCACCCGCTACTTGACCATTTAACTTCTTCTTGAAAAGGCCCTTTCTTTCTATCTGTCTCTGTGTCTGGCTGAAATCAATAAAAGCCCAGCAAGGAAAGAGGCTGATCCAGCAGCTGCATTAACTGGTGGTCTCAACTGCTGTACAAAGAGGATGGTACGCAGAGGCAAGCAGGCAGCTCGAGCCTCTTTCATTCATGCAGCTGTGGTAGAATTCACGTTATTGTTTACACTGTACATTGTCATCTTGTAAGGCTGAGAAGAATCTGAAAATGCTCAAGAAAAATAAAAGTCTTAGACTTACACATACGTGACACTCGTGTGGCTTAACAGCCACAAATAAAGTAAAAACTTTAAATTATTCACAAAGAGCAAAAGGTGATGATTATACACAAACAATGAAAAAAATGACATTAACATATATATAAACACTGCACTCTCTAATGATCAGTGCTTGCCATGACTCATTTAGCAGCTACATTCACACATCACCACATGACTGCAGTGATTGACATAATGGCATCAGAGTGAGAACAAAATGTCTTCCAATAAAGGAGCAGGAGGGAGAAAATGAGAGAGATGGGTTACATCTCTGCCCGTGCCGAAATGAGTGCAGCGCTTTGTTTGGTTATGCCGTCTGAGCTGAAATTGATTTCTGTGAGAAGCATGCACCAAAGAGCCCCTGCATTCAGATGAAATAAATAACACACTCTTGTAGAGATGGGAGGGTATGTGGAAGAAGGAACTGAAGATGGAAAATGGGATTGGGGAGGAAGGCAAGAAGCAAAGATGGATGAGGTCAAAATGAATTTACAATGGGAAAAATGCAGAGATAAAAAAGAGGTTAATGTCAGAATGTGCAATATGGACTATCATGTCTTCAGTCTAGTGCTGCACTGAACAGACATGGCCTGGAAGACATCTGGAGTAGCGAAGGATAACAGCCACACACCACTCTCCAACCACAGACAGCATGATGAGCAATTAAACTTCATTGCAACATGTTATGGTAATGAATGGGCTGTGGCCAATTCTGAATGTGTTACAGTAATCACCACTCTCCAGCATATGTGTGAGTGACACTTTTTAGATGTGCTAGCAAAGCCATATGTCAGTCAGAGTAAGTGTGCTCATAATTTTCTTGGGAATCCAGAGTTGGTGGATGCTGGATGAGGTCAATAAGCATCCAGGAGGCTCCTCCCTGCATCGGCCTGGGCAGAAGGAAGTAAATTAAAACATGCAACATTTAAACTGTTGCAATGAGTGTAAAATCTTCTATAATTAGTTTAACACTATTCTTTAATAGAAGATGGGCAAGTCCAGACATTGTGGTCTGAGCCAGTGTCTGGGCATCTGGGTCTAGGATTGGTGCCAGAAAGGGGGGTGGAGGGGTTGTAGACACAGCCACATAACCCAGAGGGGTGAGGTTGACTGTAGGTCACATTGGCTGCCTAGCCTTATGGCTGACAGATGTTAGTCTGGTTCAACAAGAGTTGTGATTCTGGAAAAAGTTACACCACACTGTGCATAAACTGCAATTATTTTCTCTGTGTAATGAAACATCTCATACATCATCACTCGGCGAGACATGAGCATGAGCCCCTCCCTGTATTGAAAAGCCTTTGATAAAACCATGAATCTGCTATATAGTTGCCTGCCACTGTATTGTTCTGCTATTTGAGCTGGTTGGCCTGTCAGTAGGGTTCCCAAGTGAAGCCAGAGAATGTTGTAGTTGTAAGATGGAGCGCAGCAGCGAGCAGTGGGTGGTATGCTGCTGCTGCTAATGATGCAAATGAGTTCCACAATGGCACAACAGATAAGACTGCGATGATATAATTTTATTTACAGTAAGCTTCAAAGAGTGGACATCTGCAGAGAGGCCACAATGGGAGTTGTCCCCAGAACAACTCATAATAATACAGAAGGTATTGTTGCTGCGAATAGGTGTTTTTTTGTGCATTGACACCCATGAGCTTGTTCATATTTGCTTATATGGAAATCTATGGTGTCTGCGCTGGTTTTGTGATATTTAAATGAAACAGGTGCAAAGATTCTAAGTGGTAGATGACAGAGAAGACGTGGATATTTGGGCAGGGTAGCATTAAAAAGGACGAGTCTTTACGAGTGGAAGACAGACAAGGAAAGGGAGGCGAAATGATGTTGATCATTAGATTGCAGTCCCTTGCTGCATCCTAATTTATGCACATTAATTTCTTCCCTGATGCAAAAAGAGAGGGAGCGGCTATTACTGCTTTGCAATCAGTCAACATCGTAAGGCTTTAATGTAAAAGCACTGCACAGTACTTCAGTGGTCTGGAATATTTAGCCACATGAGCTAAGGAGGGCTGGGGCACACCGAGGAGCATTGACAAAGAAATGCAGACTATGCCAGCCCTCTTCCTGGCAAGGCGTGAGACAAACAGCCAATCAGGTCTATGCCCGTTCTCCGGTAGACGAATGGCATGGAATGCTGGCCCTCTTGTCGCCCCGCCTTCCTTCCCCTCTGCACCGCAGTTGCCCAGAATGATTTTATAAACATTTTGCCAGCGGATCAATACCTGTATTGATCAAGCATTGTGAGAGTGATCCGTCTAAAACCCAAAGCCGCCTGGAGCTCAGAGATGGGAGGAGCGAAAGAGAGAGGCTGCACAGAGAATGGAGAAAGAGAGAGAGTCTGCAGACACAGTGAAAGAAAGAAGAGGTACAAGGGAAGAGAAGGGAATCTGAGAGAGAGGAAGACGCGGAGCTAAAGGCAGGTGAGGAGGCAAATTTCGGGAAATGCTGCCAGGCCACTGGGATGGTGGGAAAAAAACAATAATAATTGGTTTCTCATTAACGGAGGGGAGGGGGCGACTAACTGCTGCGGGTAAGTGGTAAAGAACTGTGTATATGCACACAACACCCAAGCTAATTCCTGCACGAGTTTGGCCTGCTGTAGCATGTAGTGCCTTCAGTTATGTTGCTGCCTGTGCAAAAGTGTGCATGAGTGCATGAAGCTTAGAAGGATTCAGTTTTCATGGAGGAGCCAGGTGCTGGTTAGCAGATAAGATTAGCAAAATGTTCTATTCTTCTCCATTTACTCCAAACTGTATTTTAAATATCCTTTTTTATTATTTTGTCAGGGAATAAAAGAAGAGGTTGGAATATGCTCTCCGGCTTTCCTTGGTGACTACATAGGACAGAGGAGTCCCAGCACATACTGCCGAAATGATTTCAGCTGTTCAAGAAACGTCAAAACTAAAATTTCTTGAGAACTCCAGACCCTTCTGGACAGGAATAATCTCCATCCTGGATACCAGAGTCCACAAAGGAGGATGCAGAACCATTTCTGATAAAAGCAAACCTGAATGTATAGTTCAAAACTCATGTGATTAGATGAAAATGCCTGCATGAAAAGTGTGGCAGTGACAGTGACAAATCATCTCTGTTTTGAACCGGTGTGGATATAGCTGGCTTTTGGGGTGCTTTTGACACTGGAAATTTAATGCATTGGATTTAATTCTTACTGCATTTTAAAATTCATGGGAACCTAACTGAACAGATGACTCATTGGACCACTCAACAACACTAATTCAAGGCCACAACCCCCTCCACAGCCGAGAAGAAGTCAAAAAGCTTTTGGGATCATCTCCTAAGGCTAGAGGGAAATTAAGTTTTCATTGATTGATTTTAAATGTGACTTTGTTGCACATAATTGAGGATCTGACATACTGTGGGGAGGAGACGTTGATGTGCATAAACTCAGACTGCACTGGAGATGTGACGTATGTGCATCCAGAGAGAAAGGCCTGCAGGTTCACTCCACTCTGAACGAGTTTCATTGTGCTTTTTCAAAATGGACAAAATGGACATACGTGTTCTTAATAAACAGAAAAAGAAACAAAGAAATGTATACCATGCAAATGTCAACATATACAACAGTACTTACCTTTAGGTTATTCTCAGTTAAACATTTTATACTAATACAATAAAGACTGTGTTTCATAGTATGTTTTGACAGTTAAAAAACAGAAATAAATGGAAGGAAATGATGTTGAAACATGGTGCAATTAAACATTTTCTATTTAAGAGAAAATTCATCAAGTCTGATGTGAGATGTGAAAGCCATTTTAATTACCATTCTGAATTTCTCACATCTACAAATCAACCAAGACTGTATTTATTTTAAATTCAGTGTGAATGAATTATAATATATATACAGTATATATATTAGAATTGGGCTGGAGCTCTTGATTTGGTGTTTGTACTTGGACCAGACTTGAGCCACACTTGTAAGACAAATGTTGTCCAGTGATACACAAAGATCAGAACCAGGAGTCTTAAGATGATGTTTAAGTGGAGAGCTGTGTATCAACAACACGTTTACAAGGCCACTCACATCAGCATCGCCAGCTGCATACAATGCATACATTATATGTTCAGTGTAGAAACAACAAGCTATTTAATTCACTATCTCCAAATATTAAGCTGTGTTGAGCTCCTCAGATGTGCCAGTGTCATTTTCATCTCAGCAGTGAAAGGAGTTGTAACGACAAAACAAAGCCAGTGGTTTCAAAAATGAGTGTTCTCTATAAGCGCTACCATTACAGGGCTTCACTGTAGATGAACTGAAAATCTGCTCTGCATAGCAAACTGCTACATTAATCACAGACAAACCTTGATACATTTACTTTTTGTAAAGGCAGATTTTGTACCATTCAGTCATCAAACAATCAGGCTGAAAACAATCTGACAATGTTCTGGACAGCCTTGCACCGGTGGGGGCATGTTATTTAAGGTAGCATACACTCCAGGAAGTCCAGTTGGTGTAACAGAATATGCGTTTAAAAAGCTTATCAGATGGCCTGATAGTGAACAACACAGACGCAATTGTGCAGTTCTGGAAACAAATCGGAGTAGCCTCACATTACAACGCCTGTCATGTGATCCAGTTACAGGGGGACAAATACTGAGTTGTGAGTTTGGAATTTTTTCTTATGTAACCTTTGGTCATGGTGTCTGAAAACTGTTAAAAACCTATCAAATAAGTCGGTCAAACTTCTTGGGTGATTAGGTTTGACTTGAATAAGCCAAGGAATATACTCAGTCTGCTCTGTTTTAATTGTATTAATATGTCATTTCCAGAAGACGAAGAACAAGAAGTGGTCAGGTGAAAAATGATCATATATTTAAAAAGAAAAATGATGATGAGTGTTTTAGTTGCCTAATCGTGTACATTTTTTTGTATGACCTCTAATAAAGAAGACATTTTTGTCATTATTATGGCTAACCAAAGTGGCTAGCGCATGAAAAAGAAAAATCAATAGGATTACTATTTTGTCCAGAAATAACCAAAGAAAGCTTAACTGTTTTTGATCCTTTGCTTTTTACTCATATTGTTGCCCTGCTAATGTCAATATCTGCTTAATTTCAGGAAGATAAACTCTTTAGCGTTATCGTCTTACTCAAAGATTTAATTCATTGGCTGACAAAGCTACACTGGGGCACTGAAACCTTTTTTGTGTTTCCTTTCATCCTTTTTTGTTTGATTCCTTCTGTCAAAAGTGAACCTTTGGATGAGTGCCAAAACGATAAATTAGAGTATTCATTAGACACATCAAATCTAAATTACTATTCAATTAACAAGCCAGTCAAGCTGAACTAATCAACCAATTAGGCCATGTGTGTACACAGAAAAGCTAACAAAAGCAATTCCCCTGGGAAAGCAGTAAAGCCCTGCAGAATAATGACAGCGCAAATGAGAAGCTACAGGTTTAGATGGGAGCGAGAGAAATGGAATACAGCAAATCACCATCCAATCCAGTCAGTTTTTTTTTAGGGGGAAACCAAAGTTAGTTAAACATTATCAAGAAATACGTATCTATTGCTTGAGAACTATAATGTTCTTTAGTTGCTGCTTTTGGACAATGTACTTATAATAATGAGTTACTTTAAAACTATAAACAGGATCATTCTGAACAAACACCTCTGTGGTCTGTCTAAAGGTCGAGAGGAGCCACCCAAGTATTTGATTTCTTACTATATTTATCAGTTTTAAATTTACTCGCCACATTCACAAGATGATGCTTCACCACCACCTTCCAGCTTTAAAAACGGTTTAAATAGTTCCTAACTTCCCATTTTGGTAAGTTTAACAGTATTTTTACTTGTTTTGTTTACTTACTGCAGATGAGCAGTTCCCAGGTAGTGATTTATTTTTTTTTCTTTTTCTTCTCTTGTACTGATAGGAATACTCAAGTTATATCATGGCCAGTAAGAAGATTGCTGAAGTGGGGTGAAAATCACAAGGTCTTTTCTCTTTCAGGATGTATAGACCAATGAACTTAGGCCTCAACATTACATTATTCCTTTGTGACTGTTCGAATCATTAAATACACACATCAAAGGGTGTTATATGGTTGACTTTCTAACCAAAGTTTACAAGATTTTTGTAATGATAGGTTCTGTTGTTGCACTCGTGTGTCCAGCCAGTTGCTGTCTCATTACATAATATGGTCTAACCACTGTTTCGACCAGTCTCCTTACAGTTAAATTGTTTTGACAAATGGCTGTACATTTCAGGACATTTGGTTGCACTCTTGGTAGGAAAGAGCCTACTCTTACATAGGAACTAAAAAGACTAAAAACAGTTTGTGAACTACTATTGACTGGAGTCCCTTCGGCCTAGACACACAAGAAAAGAAAAGAAACTTCTTCCAATAGTTGCAAAAATTATGAAAGCGTTAACGCAATCATAGAAGCACCTGAGGTGTTCAGGTGTCACCTTCCTTTATTGTTCGCTATAAACACTGGACACAAAGACACAAAATGCTGCAAACTTTGATATTAAGTGCCTTCATTTAAACAACTTTGGCACATTTTAAGCACATGTGCTCATTCAGGCAACACATTCTTTCCTCTTTAATTACATACTGTTGCAGATCAAATAGAATATAATTGCATGCATTTACAGAACTGTTTGAATTTGTTTGCATTCCATTACCTGAATCAAGAGTAATTTAAAATATGAAGTTACATACGATTTGAAAAATTGTATTTAGGTGGAGAGAAAACTCTCTGCCACTCATGTTTGGTGAGCACTGTGGCATGGCTAAAGGCCTTGTCTGTGTGAGGTTATCTGTGTTGAACGTACCTTTGGGCCAAGTAAGATAGTATAGGCTGTTGAAACATTCGCTTCACTCTCACACACAGCAGACAGCAACCTAAAGGGGAAAGAAATACACACAATATACACACACTTACATATATTCAAATTTCAGACCAATAGTGTTAAAACATCTGCCTACTGTTTAATCATGACCGTAAACACAACATACTAATACAGTTGCATTATATTAAATAATGAATAAGATGCATTGTGGCTGCAACATTTCTACTTCTTCCAACCCTCATTTCCAGATGTCTGAGGTATGATGGCATCACACTAAAGGCGAAAGGGCATTGTAGAAAAGTGAACACCATTATTGTACCAGTAAATGTCAGAACAACTCTGTCTAATTGTGCCATTACTAATTCATGTTTATTAATGTGTGATGTATGATGGCTCCAAAGACACACAGAGTTTGTCTGTGCCTGTCATGTATAGCTCATTCTTCGCTGATGAAG
Source organism: Zenarchopterus dispar (assembly GCA_028564865.1). Classification (NCBI taxonomy): domain Eukaryota; kingdom Metazoa; phylum Chordata; class Actinopteri; order Beloniformes; family Zenarchopteridae; genus Zenarchopterus; species Zenarchopterus dispar. The sequence goes on from JAOWBL010000018.1 coordinate 9,963,870, forward strand.
GCTGCAGGAAGTCTGTTTGCGTTAAACTGAGTGGTGGGTGTGGGGCAAATGCCACATGCAGCGGCAGTGCCAAGCGATGTGTGACTTTAACATGAAAGCGGAGTGTTTGAGGCAGCTGACTGATGGAGCTGGCGTCTTCTGCTGGCCTATTGCCAGGGCCCCCGGTCCCCAGTGCCCTAGTCCCTCACTACAACAGAGCCTCTGGGCAAGTACCACAGTTATTGTTTTCACTGCCAAGCAATTAGCAGCACTTAAGATTTATTTAGTCATGCTCTAATGTGTGGTAATTAGCTTGGGGCCCAAGAAAGCCTCTTCATCCCCTCACCTTGTACTTCAAACTAGTGCAATGTACCAGCGGGAGACAGTGAGGGAATGCGAGGGAGGAAGCAAGAGGTGCAGAGGGTGGGAACATAAGGGGAGGTGGAGCCGAGCTGGAAGGATTACAAGAGTGCCAACCCAGCTCTGTGGATCAGCACTTTTTAAGAGATCTTCAGGGGCCTGTTGGCTGAACGCGTAGCAAGAGGAAAGGGCAAATACAGTGCAGTTACACTTTTATAGAATGCTTTGTGGAAAAACACCCCTGACACACACCTCGGTCTGGCAGCTCGGTTTGTCATATGGCCCAGGGGGCTCTGCTAGCCTGTCACATGACCATTGCAATGACCTTAAAGGGCAGCTTCCTCAACAAGCGCAGGCCACTCCCACTGGCTGAACTGCTGTTTAGAAAACACAGTTTGGGTCATTGCATAATGTGTGATGCATATGGCCCTCAGGGCGGAACTAAGGAAAAACAAACATGAATATAATTTAGAAACGAGGCCAAATAGATAATGCATAATCTGCTGTGCAAAGTAGAACAAAATTTAAAATGCAAAACAAACTGAGGTTTCCACGCTGTTTTAAACCATTTTGCTTTTGGTAACTGATATAGCATGTATATAATATACACTGAATGTGCAGGCAATGTGGCAATGTCATAAAGCAACAGCTGTTATCTGCAGGTGTGCTGAAGACAATAAGTGCATGATGGCAGACATTTCCTTTTAAGAAAGAATGCATTGCAGATTTTGACAGTAGTGGATCAGTGTCTGCATATGAAGGTCAAAGGCTGGCTCAAACACATATCAGGATCTTATGTGTAAGCAATATCCATCAGTCTTTTCCTGTTGGCAAGGCAAGAAGAACATTTTCATCTCTTGATATTAAAACCAGCATGATACATGCATACATGTCGTATGTGTTTGATCATGAAAAAACAGTAAAAACTAAACTAAACTAAAAGAAAAAACTCCTGATGCAAGACATAACAGACCACATTTTTGTGTTTAGCATTTGGCTGGTAGATGCACTCTCATCATTGCTGAGCTGGGCCTCCTCATCACCTAAAATTGCCACCTAGTCTGGAAGGGTGGTGCTATAAATGAAATATCACTTTCCATTTTATCTCCAGGGGTAATGTGATGCTCCAAACCAATCAGAACCTCACAAGTCAACCCCTGACCTTTTTCATCTCAATATGACTACCATTATCTTGCAGAATAAGCGCCTCACTATTGTTCAGCAGCAATGGGGGGTGGAGGTTATTTAAAGATAAATGCTTCAGTGTTCATGATCCATGCAGCAATCACCCACCAGCATCACAGGAGCAGAGTAAAAACATGTCTGCCCCAGCCTGGTGGCTGCATGAATGCACCCGTGCACATACGAGAGTATGCGTCAATGTATTCATGTTGATAATTTAGCACTGATGAAGCTCTGCATTCACCTGATATAAGCTGTTTGGCAGTTATAGGCAGTCAGGTATCAGTGAAAGCTTTTGTTTTATGAATATCCAAAAGAACAGTTCAAAAAACACAATTTTGACACACTTTTGGAAGGAAATTCATACAGCTTTCATATCAGTGGTCTTCACAGGCAGATGATTCACTGGTGATCATCTTAAAACATCAGAAATAATATCCTCCTAGTAAAAAAAAAAAGGCATGAGGTGACAAATGTGAATAGAAAGGATGGAACACTGAAATTAAATGACAACTGGATGGTGTGGGTGTGAAAATTAATTTAGGATTTTTTAGCCTTTTTATTCCCTCCCACTCAGAGATAAACCAGATTGTATCATTCATTTCTGGCAGTCAAATAAATAAATTTGACAATCAATAGTTTGTTTAAAACTAAATTCTGATTCACTTAATCTATTTTTATGCACATGACTATAAAGTATGCATCAAGTCATATATTCACAATGCGTAGATTCACAGTGAAACTTTCTGTAACATTTTCTGTCTGTTTTCACTGTCGCTGTGTTTAGTAGGACATTCTCTTAGAAAGTGAAATTTATGGCTGTAACTGAAAGATATACACTTCAACAAGCAGTCTTATACCAAACCACTAAATTTACTGATCTCATCATAGGACTCAAGTGGAGAGCTGCCATTACCCATTTGTAACTATTTTTTCTCTGAAATACCGACAGCTAAGGGAGAGCCTGCACTCTGTAAAACCATTGAAAAAATTGAGTTATATTCATAATTTACACAATTTCCTCGAAGACAACACATTTTCTGAACATTGTTATGTGACTTGTTCTCTTGTCTGTTTGAACAAGAAAACAATGAATCATTTTGAAACAGAACCTACACGTAAAGACTGTATACTTATGCAAGACAAGAGAATTTCTTTTTCTTTTTAAGTCATTTATTCAGTATAATATCAATAATGCAGTACTCTTGTGGGAAAAGTCAGTTCACCCTCCAAGGCTGGTATCACCCTCATCTAACGCAGACTCCTGACAACCCTGACCACTTCTAAGAGCAAAATGACTGCAGTTATAAAACGTTTCGGGGTTTTCCCGTCTGTGAAGCCTGTCCCAAACCTACTCATAACATCTCAAGTTTTACATTTGGTGCATTCACCCCATAACCCCATTGGCTTTTCTAAAGTCATGAGGGCTGCTCCTCTGTACATATTCGAGATTATCCACTTCCAGTTTAATTTCAACTTTCAGACAGATAGGTCTAATATAATCTTCAAGCACTCTCGGATATGACGCAGATTGTCAGTGGTTTGAAAAAAAAAAAACACAAGCTGCTCAGTCCCTGAAACAGTGGAGCAGCACCAAACCATTATACTACCAACACCAAGCTTCATAGTTTGCATGTGGCTCTTCGCCTGAGTTCTTTGGTCTTCATCGAACAATATATATTAAAAAAAAACAAACAAAAAAAAAACTGTCACTTCTTAATGTACAAAGCATTTTAATGCAAAAGGCCAGGCTTCAAAACAGACTTTTCCTGCAATCTCTCTCATGTAGCTCAAATTAACATAATCTCTCTTTCTCTTTCTGAATGCAGCAAGATATTAATCCATATCAGATATCAGTAGCTGTAGAATTACCTGCAGATTCTCCAGCAAAGTTTGGGGGTTCTTGGAGACTTTAATTGCATTGTTAAAATGAACCTACTATATATATATATATATATATATATATATATATATATATATATATATATATATATGGATATATATATGTGTGTGTGTGTGTGTTTGTGTGTGTGTGT
>JAOWBL010000018.1:9967526-10000376 GCA_028564865.1 Zenarchopterus dispar
AGTGAATGTGGATGAGGTGGTAATGACGGCCTTGAAGCTGAGTCCTCTGACTATTATGCTTAGTTGTGTGTGTGTGTCTGTGTGTGTGTGTGTGTGTGTGTGTATAAAGTGCTCCCAGGAATTAAAGCATGTACAAATATTTTTTAACGCCCAGAGCTTTTTAGTCCATGTTATTGACAAGTGCCATTTGCTCATCCATTTGCTGACAAGTGCCATTTGCTCATCAACTTTCAAAGTAGGTCATCTTAATTTCATTTGAGGAGAAAAATGAATAATTTTATTTGAAATAATTTTTAAATATGACAATGAAGTGTTTCCATGTCATCAGTTAGAATGGATAAGAAGGATATTGGGGAGAACAAAAGTATAAACCTAGTAAAAACAAAACAAACATTTCCAATAATACTTTTAATTGTGTACAGCTCAATTTATTCCTAGTTTAACCATCAGAGATGAGATGGTGACTTGTTCTTTAAATATACTAATGCACTAAGAAATATGAGTTTAAAATGTTGTGTCTCTAAACCAAATTATAATGGTTCTCCCTGATTTCATTTTATTTTTTTAATTAATTTTGCTTATCACTCAGTCCAGTGGCTTGCCAGTTTTGTTTTTAAAGTTTTGTATCACATATGTTTTTATTATCAATCAATGCGACTTGAAGCACTTTGGTTCAATTCCTGTTGCTTTTAAATATTCTGCATAAATAGAAGACTTAAAAATAACCAAATGCATAACTGTTAAAATTGGACTGGTAGGGTTAACAATGAAATTGACCACAAATTTGCGGCGAGTTCATTGAAGGACTTGCAAATGTTGTCCTGAATCTCATAAAACAGCAGGAAAGATGCTGTTCCATCCAACATATGTCAATAGAAGAATATGTTTAAATAAATATGTTAATATTTTTTTTCTTTTTCCCAGTTCAGCATTAGTTATTATCTATTATAATACATGCATAATGTTAGAGAGGGTCACAGAACAGTCCAGTTTTAAATGTTATATTTATATGATTGGTTCATTCTCTCCATTTCCTGTTCATTGTACCCAAGCAAACTCTATTGTCTGTTGGTAGACTCTGCTCGGCCCTCAGAGGGGCCATCCCCAGGGAGCACTGCATCTTTTATTAATCAGGGGCGCAGCACCACATCCCCGCTTATCTAATTTAGCAGCCTGCCTCGATACAACTATGTTGGGCTTGGTGTGGAAAGGGACAAGGATGTGGGGGTGCGGCTGGGTGTAGATAGAATGGGGGTTGGGGGCGCTTCCTTCGGTTTTTCCATATTGTTGGGTGATGCAGGGCAGAGACGGGGAGACAGAGGGGAGGTAGCGACTTATCAGACACCTCGTCACCAAGTTTTAGGTCTGAATCACAATACAGCAAATTACCTTCTGCTGACAAGAAAAAATGAGCATGGCCCCCATATGAAAAAAAATAGGATTGTCAGGAAGAGGTGACACATTGATTGCTTAGTATGCGCATCTAGAAGGCTGGGGTTCAGAGGCGTCCTCCCTATATATATGTAGAAGAGGCACGGCTGTGCAGCGCACTGCCGTGAGGGGGGAATGAGAAATTGAAATGCCATTTTAGATTGGAGTCCCTTCCTCAAGCCAATCTTTCTATTGTAGCCCATTCTATCCCATATAAGCCTCGCCATATCAGAGTACAGCCCTTTGTTTTACAGTGACAACCTTAAGACAACTTTAACAAACATAAAACAATTTGGAGCTCAGCAACACTATGATATACTTGAAAATACTAAGGTACACAAATTTTACTCATGTAAATCCAGGAGCAGTAAACATAACCTTCTCTCCCTGTGTTTTTACACTTTTTCTTTTTTTTTTCTGGTTGACCCTCCTCCCCTTTTCCCTCTCATCTGTGTCATGGCTCAGATGAATCAGTGTCACCGGTGTTGAGAGCACTTACTGTCAACCTTGGCGCCCCGGGCTACAGCACTGATGGACACAAACTATAAAATATCAGCCCCCTGGGGAGACATCGCTCAAGCACTGCCCAACAGCTCCAAGGGGTGGGGGTTGAAGGGTGGTGGGGTGATGTGGTCAGTGTGAATGTGTGTCTGTGATGCACGACAGAAAAGTAAAATGGAAATTTGTTTTTCATGCCTGTGCAAAGCATGTATTATAAATGTTCTGTTTATTGGGTTGTGTCAAAATGTATATAAACATGAAAATGAAAATATAATATTCATGATTACTAAAGTTCTTGAACTTCAGCCACTTTGCATATAAGTGCAGGCAGCTTTATGGGAAAGCACAAATGAATCAGTCAATAAAATCAATGGCTCTGTCTGCGGTCATGTCTTTTATCAGTTGATAAGTAGTAAAAACATCCCGCCCTTTGACGAGGGGAAGCACAAAGAGCAACATGCTACTGAGGGCTGGAACGCGGTTCTTCTACGCATGTACGGTTGTTTCATGCAGCGCCGTGCTGCAACCTGCGTTTAGTCTCAGATATTTGGGATCCTCTTGGTTGTGGTGGTGTCCTGGTTTTGGTCCATTATGGAATCGTTCTGTCATGAAGTAGATCACAGTGGACAAACTTTTGGTTTGTGGTGGAGTAAAACGAAGAGTTTAAAATTTTTTTTTTAAAACAGAGCTGGATGGCTATTGGCTGTTTTTTTTTCTGTGTGTGTGTGTGTGTGTGTTTTAAACCTGTGGTATGTTATTATTTAGCATTTTTGCTGCTGTGTCCTGTTCATAATAAAATGCTGTTGGCCCCCTCCTGACTTCTATTAACTTTCAGCCAGTCAGCATTTGATTTACCAAAAGACACAAGTCGCTAGCACACAAAGCCAGCCTGTGTCAGTTGAATACCTAAAATCCTTCACTTTGCATGAAATGGACACTTAAATGCTATCATAAATGATACTTGAGGAGTTGAAGAAGGAAAAATCTGGAAGGGATTGAGAAAAAAAAAGGCTTTTTGGGCTCTCTGAATGAAAAGCTTCATCCTCCATGTATCGACGGGCTGCTCTTCCCTTTTGCAAGGCCACTGCTCTTGTCTAAAAACTCCTGTTTGAGTATGTGTCTCTTAACATCCCTTTACCATCTCTCAATATCGACTATTCATTTACGCCTTTTTAAGTCTGTGTTTGTTTGATTCAACTAACAACACAAAAAGGCCCCTTTGAGATTCAAAGACAAAAGCTTTATGAAGAAAAGGAAGTCAAGAACTGAGCAGCTGACAGCGGGCTTGTGTTGTGTTCCACAGTTAGAGTATTTAGGACTTGTGGAGTGGCTTGGAAGAAAAAATAAATGTAAAAAGAAGAAATCAAGGGCAAATTGCCGCTTGCTGTTTATCTTTATTTTACTTCTCTTGTTTAAATCTCCTAACACAGTGGCATGTTTGAAGAGTCACAGTGTCCTAATGTAAAAATGGAAGCAATTATTCTTAATGCCTGGCAGGAACATAGATTTATAGATGTGCAGAAATATCGAAATAAAACAGATAAGAATGCACCAAGATGTCAGTTACAGTTATTTTGTTTATATGTGCAGACTGTACTTGTTTAATCTAACTTAATCACATTTAATTTTCTAGTTTGGTTTTTATTGACAAGTTTCAGTGTGAGGAAGATGATACACATGAAAGGTTGATGTTTCATGTGTGTTTTATTATCATAAACTATCACCAGATACTTTGTGACCAGATTTGGAAAATAAAAGGTACCTCATGTTTAAAGTGCACAACTTGTGTTGTGTGATTGTACAACCCCGTGTGATGGTCACTTAAGCTGAGCTCTAGTCTGCCAAGCTGCCACACGGCAAAGCTCATCTATAATTTGCGATGAGTGTAATGGCATCTCCACTTCATGATTATGTGATATTTTTCACCTCTGCCATAACCAGCAAGGCCAAGAGGTGGAAGTCTAAATGAGGTGCCTCCAAGTTCAAGTTGGGGAAGAGGAGGAGTGGGAAGGTAGGCGGTGTGCTGAAAGAAAAGGAAGTGAAGCTGGATAAACTAATTACCTCTTCAATGCTAACAATATCACGAAATAAAAATATTCAATTAAACATCAGAGGCTTGTATGAATTATTACCTGAATAAATTAGTTGTTTTTTTTCCTTGCTGATAAAAATCAATTGTAATTTTAAACTCGGTTTATCAGATGCCTCAGCTCATTGTGATCAGGCGTGTTGCTTACAAAAACAGTGGGAACAAGCTGTTAAGTCCTTCCTCTGTGACACAGATCCCCCAAAAAACACTTGTTAGGGGAATCATGGCATGCTGGTTTTGTCGTGGATTATGTTCACCAGGGACATCTCACAAGAGAACCTTTTAGACTCATTTTCAGTAAAGTGCATTGCTATGCTCTCACAACTGATCTCAATGTTATGAATAAGTAAACAACAAAAATTTTCCAGTCGTTTAATCTTTGAGCACTGCAATTAGTAAGTCTGTAATTTGTGCTGCTTTTTTCTTTTTTTTACTGCTTTTATTATTGTTATTGAAATGTCATGGTCTTATTTAGATCAAGGATGAATAATAAATAAGCTATAATTACTATCTTGAACAAGCTGACGGCTTCTTTGGGTCAGTGGCAAAGGGAGACCCTCCTTCCCCCCATTTTCTCTCTACTTTCTTTTTCTCTCTTTCTCCATTTCTTCCTCTCTCTCTTTAATTGGATCTAGTAATTAGTTTCTCTGATGGATCTGGGAGGTCTGAGGCATCCTCTACAGCATTCATTAGTGTTCTTGGAGGAGGGTGAAGCTTTTTAAAAGCTCTCTCTGCTCCATCCCTCACAGGTCATCACATGAGATATGATTCCTCCCAAACATAATCGGAGCACCATTTCGAGCCAGTTCTGCCTATGTGCCTCCAAAATGGAACAGATTGGCACTGTGGGTCTATAGGGAAAATTTAAGGTATATTCTACAAATAGACATGAAGGTTATATTTATTTTATTATATTTTATTTGAAGAATTTTATATCCCCTTGCAGAAAGTTTTTCAATAGGTGCTCCACTTAGGATAGTTTTTTCCTAAATTACACATTAAAAGTATGGACGATGGTTATTGTCATGGCAAATCTTAAAATTGCTATACAATGTTAAAAAATGGGAGGAAATAGCATCAGCCAGTAAAGGTTTGCAGGTGAAGGATCTGAAATCTGAAATAAAATGCGCTTTTGCTTCCTACTTGAAAACTGACCAGCCTCTCTACAAATTCTTTTTTGACATGTACACATGTACAACACACACTCTCACAAACACACACAATGCTCACCCACGCCTCCAACCCCCACCACCGCCACCATCCCCACCCCCTGGCACCCCAAAACCATTCCCCCCACCCCCATATTTTTCTCCCCACCCTCCACTGGCCAGGCTACACTAGACATCTCTCCCTAATCAGCAGCCTCGTCTTGCTCAGAGTGGTTGCCATAGTAATATGCCGGCTGGTCGACATGGCAACCACTCCGAGGTCCACTATTAAATGAAGAAGAGAGATAGGGAGAATGGAGTTGGGACACAACGAGACAGGGAAGAAGAACGGCAAAGACAGCAAGAGACGGGGAGATATTGTCCAAGATGGGGGAGGGGGTACCTGGGTGGGGTGCAAGGAAAAATGAAACAGTAGAGGGGGAACAGAAAACGTGTTTAAGGCAAAGGAGAAGGAAATGGAGGCGTGACAGGAGATAACAGCAGTACTTGAGCCACCTATTGCATTGTGTGGTATTAAAAGCTTCTGATACATGTTGCAACACTGCCATTAACCTGATGTATGACGTCATTTAGTTAATGCCTTATACTTGCAAATTTATTCACATGAAAAATGCATATGCAAGTTGTCTTGATTCAGATCAAGCATTGTTAGCTAATATTATGTTTCAACAGCTACGTGTCACTCTCCCTAAAAAGAGATATAAAAGGATACTACATGTAACAGTCTTCACTGAATTCACGATGAGGGCACGTGTAAAGTGTATGTGAAAATAAGAATAAAGGTTCACACATTTGAAGTTCCTGCGAAATAAAAGCAGGAAGCACTTTAACAGTCTGCTTATTTCAACAGCAAAACCATTGTCCTTTAGAACAATGTATTTTTTCCCCATTTTTTTGTTATCCACTTCTTTCAAGAAATATTGGGCACCTCCATTTCATTTCATTTGGTATGTCAGACAAAATGGCATATACGTAAAGAGGATGTGTAATTTCAAACCACACAGCAGGCCCAACAGTTTCTGTTGCCATTTTACCATTCTGCCATCAGTGCAAAGTAAAAAATACACCAGGATGCACATATTTCATTCTGTCTCCATAGCATTTTACCCTGATCACTCTTTCCTTTCCCTTTCTTCTCTCACTCTTGTCATCTCGTTTCACCTCACTCTGTCTATCTTGGTGTCTTTTGCTGCTGCTGTGCATTTCTTTTTTCCACCCTTTTTTTTAATCCCTCTTTATCCTTTCTGAATGAAGATCTCTGTCTTGCTTCCTCTGAAAGTCTTATTTTTTTCTTTTTTAAATGAATGAAATACCATTCCATCAAGATGCCAACACAGCAGTGACACAAAATAGCATTTGTTGCCTTGTGTGTGAAATTCCTCTATGAATTGGAGCCCTCTCTTTTTTCCCTGGAGCATCTTATGAAAGCTAGCTAATTGCATGTCCACATTGTACCATCAGTCCCTGCTTCCCCAGTGCACCATTCAGATGTAATTAAAGTGAGCTTAAACAGAGTAAGAAAGTGCGTCATCCTCTTAATGCAATTAAGGAAGTGTGCACACAAACATGCAGTAATAGTTGGAAACACAAAAACAGGAACACATAGAGAGAACACAGTTCAAAAAAAAAAGGAAAAAAAAAGCAAGCAGAAAAGGTTAATCTATCACTGCAACACCTTGGCTTGGTTGTGTCAAATCTGACTTTCAGAACCAAAAGTCTGTTGCTCAACTGTGTTAAGAGTTTATAATGCAAAATGACGAGTCCAAAATACTTTCCATTCAGATAAAGTGTAATTCTCCATTTTATTTTTACTTTGAAATGTTTACTATATTTATTCAAAAGCAGCTGTAGTCGTATGTGGAAAAACTAACCAGCAAATAACTGTTTTTTGATTGTTTATTTTTAAGTCAAGAGTGCCTTCAAATATGAATACAGCACAGAGGAGAAGAGGAAGAACAAAAGAAGCACAGTTATGTCAGTCACTGTAAAAGTCATGCTCCAACACTTAAGTCTCTGACATTCAGTGTGTGGAGGGCTAGATGATTACACAAAAATCAAGCAAGGCTTTATTATAAGACTTCAAACTTTAGCCTACTTTAAAAAGTGAATAACTTCCATTTGTACGGTAATTTTCTATGTGCAGTAGCCTTTGTTATTCACAGGCAAATTTCACACACCCCCAACTTATTTTGGCAGTAGAGAAATTTAAGGAAAAAAAAAAAAGTCCTATTACAATCTCCACTGAGACAAGTCAGGAAATGTCTTGTAAAATACCACCACTTGTTTCTAGCACTTTGGCCCACAGTGTGGTCGCCTCATCTCCTCAGCACCATCATTAGCATTTGTGGTAAAGGCAACAGTAGCTAATCTAGGCAAGAACTCAATAAATAAAAAGAGTTAAAAGAGTTAAAGCTAAATGGAATACATGTATAAAAACAGGAAACTGAATTTCACATAATTGTAATGTCAATTTAAATGTGACACTACATGGACTACATGACTGGCATGAATGTATATGTTCCAGTCATAATTGTGTTTACAGCGGTCAAAAGCTGTAGAAAACACACAATGCTATCTTTGGTCAGATATGAAAGCTCCATAATTGCTATTGATCCATCAATATATTTCATAACATTGAGAATTGAATTTCTCTGAGTTTCTAGTCAAGCTCAGTGTTTTACAAGTGACAAGACGTCTTCAGATAAATCTGTCTCATCTGACCCCAGTTCATAATACACAAATGACAAAGCAACTACTTGTACTTTATAGCATAAATCTGTGGAAACATATGTTTCACCGTTTTTTGTTTGTTTTTATTTTCATGTGAATTTATTTTTCTCCTTCTTTTGTCAACAAAACATTATGTTTTTTATTTTACATGTGTATTAAATTGCAACAAATGAGAACAAGACATGAAATTCCTATGAAAAAACCAACAAATGATTATTTTTGGCTGTGCCTACACCTAAGTACTAGTGATGCACAATATCTATCGACCACGTAAATCATCGATTGATATGGGAAGAAAGTGATGCCATTTTTTATCAGTCTCATTAAAAAATTTAACCTGATAAATGATCCTTTTCAGCAGGCAAACTGTAAAAGAAACAGTTTCTACAAACATCAAAAATGCTAAAGCCAATAAACATCAGAGTAATGAAGTCATAGTACAAAGTGTCAGTTTTGTCACATTTTGTCGAGGATGCACTTTTTACCTAATTTTTTTCTTGAGATATGCCAATTCCTTTATTACACTTTTGAAAAACATATGACTTCAACTACACAAACTTGAATCTAAACTTTGTATTGAATAGATGTATTTCTTAGTTATTAATGAAGTCCTTGAATACGATTTTTGTAATTTGCAGATAAACTATTGTTCTTTTAAAGCCTTTTCTTTAGGGATGCACTTATTGTTTTAATTGTCATATTGGTGCATTTGAAATACTGAATTCATTTGTAAAATGTTTGGATTATGTTTTTCTGTCACTGTTGTGTTGCATGTGCGTGTTTCTTCTAAATGCAGGAACTAATCACAGGTCATAAGTTTAAGGTGTGTAAAGTCTAATGTTCTGCATGCCCACAAATTCACCATGAGGAATCATAGCAAATTTTTGTCTAAGTCACTTGTCTATTTTTATATGATACATCCTAAGCTATGTTTACAAAATATTTGTACCTTACTCGCAAAAGAAAAAAAAAAGATGATTTGAAGAGCCAGGGCTTCTTTTTGCTCTTATACTTTGGCCAGAACTGTTAAAATATTAGTTTTACATCAGTGTATCTTAGAGTTTCTTATTGTCCTGGCTGCTTAAACTACAGTATATATCTAGAATAAATATCCTAAATATGAAGTCATTGGTTGTTGGTATCAAAATCGGCCATGCAGAAGCAAACTATTGATTACAGGTTTTGGCTTAAATTTGCAATATCATTCATCACTATTAAATATGACTGATGACTAGTTCAAATCCATTCTATCAGACACTGACTAAATGCATCAAAATGAATAAAAAGGGAAAAAAAACATTAGTTATGGCAAAAATTACTTATGAGGAGAAGGGAGAGGAGGTGGTGGAGCATACACATACAGCACTTACAAGTGTCACGCTTCAAGAATACAGTAACTGTTTCTTTCACTTATTTGTGTCATTCTTTCAATCTTTCTTTTTCCTTTCTCTCGCTTTCTCCCTTAGCTAAACAACTTGTTGCAAAACGCCATTTTGTAAGTTGCTTTAATCACACATCAACAGGAAATTTCACATTAACCTGGTGACATGACTGCTAAATGTTGCATATTTGTTGCAGTAACTTTCTTCTTTTTTTTCTTTTTTTTTTTTGAGGAAACCAGTCTTACAACATTGTTGCAAACAAACATTTATCTATTTTATACCAACCATATGAAGGAATCTTGTAACGTCTTACAGTTCTACCCCTGCAGTTCTACAAACTGGAAAACAAAATTTGTTCAACTTTTCCAACATCATAAAAATCTTTTGAAATATGGCACGTTCTCTTGAAAGAATTTTGCCAACATTCAATACCATTAAATTCAGTTTTTCAAAAGGTAAACCACACATTTGTGCTCAGACAGGAGACTCTGGGGAAAATTTTAGAGTCTCTCCATCTTTTAAATTCCTAGAAATACTTTGCACTCCAGGAAGGATGCACAAAGAGCATTGCTGTCCTCGTGCATCAGAAGTATGTGCCTAAACTGTGCCGTACAGTGGAAAAGAGAGGAAGGTCTGCCTTTTTGGACAACAGATATTTGTAAGACACGGTGGACACGGTATCAGTGAGGTAGACTAAGGTGCAGCCTCTCTGTCCTGACAGAGAGCGTCTCGTTGTGGCAGAGGTGACATATTGTCTTTATGCAAGAGAAATGCGTGCTTACAGCTGCCTTCAGTTATAATCCGGCAGCCTACATAAGAAACACCATTCTCAGCATGCAATTAAAAACCTGAAAAGTTTATTCAACCACAGAACTTATTTCTACTCTCAGATTTAGTTTTTCTTTGTCCGCCAAATCCCTGTGAACTCTCTGACCTCCTCTCAGACTCGGCATACACTTAATTTAAATAAGGATAACAAATCCTGAAGTTAAAACCTATGATATATTTTGAGCAAACTTTTAGTTATAATGTAAATATTATATATTTGCAAAGGTGTGTGTCATAATATGAAAGAAATTTAAGAAATAAATAGAAGGGGCACTTTTCTATGGAGACTTAAACAATACATTGGACGTCAATTTCACAAATATTAAAGAAACTGCAATAATATTCTTTGTGCACATGGTACAGCAGGGGTTTAATTATAGCAGTTATTTTGTAAAAACTAATTTCTAAGAAAGTTTTTTTTAAAAAGCCTTGTTTGGAGAAACATAAAAGACTATTTCCAACTATTTTGCTAGTTTAAAAATTTCTAGTCAACAAAATCATTCTTACGCCATTCACAAGAGCTTAATTTGTGTAAAATAGGACAATTTTTGACTAGATTTATGGAATACTAGACTTATTTCTTGGGGGCCTGTTTTTGCAGCTAAAAGAAAAAGAAATCCCAAGATCGATGTAGATTGATAATTTCTCTTTTTGTAACTAAACTTCTTTTTCACACATGGTAAAATTCCATACATCCTCACTAGAGTTGGTTCTGAATTCATCTCGATCCTTCCATAAGTTGTCCGCCAACTCACTTTAGCGAGTGTGATTATTCTACAATTTGCCCAAAACATACAGTTCTATGGAAACCATCATATGAAGAACAAAAAGTACTGAACTTCTTTTACCCAGTAATTTATTAAAAATTATACAGTTGTAGAAATTATGCATTGGTTGAATTTCGAAATATCTTCTCTAATAGCTTCTGCAATGCAACAGATGATAAAATATCACAATGAAAAGCAATATTTACAGTTATGTGTTTCCTGCCAAAACTGTTGTATATATAATCTCTAAAGCTAGAGAACCTTCAAAAGCCTTGTCCTTCACAGCTTGAAATGTCAAAATCAGCTTTAAAGTACTGCTAAAAAAAAGGAAGAAAAATAATAAAATTCATATTCATAAAATTCATAAACAGGTAGCTGTGACAAATTACACTCTGTATGAAATATGAAATGCACAGCATTAACAAAATAAATTCTGGGATATCATTCAAGCTTTTGTAAAATACATGTTAAAATATGGCTGAAAGTGTTGGGGATTGACTGGTTTAGCTTATTGCCAAAAATATGTCACAGCAGCCCCAATGACAAATGGACAGTAACAGTGGAGACACAGAGCACACGCAGACTTTTCATATCTGCCTCACAATGGACCACTTGACTGTAGAGGGGGCTTCGGCACCTCTGTTATTTGGCCGGTACAGTCACCATCACAGCTTTTTCTGACACCAAATGTAAAGTCCAACTGCCCTCCAAATCCCTCCCAATTATAAAAGGTCCTTGAGTTGCTGTTTTGCCCCCACTCTAGCTCCTGTCTGATTACTGAGTGTGGGGTGAGCTGCGCAGGCAATCAGCTGCAAAGCGCAGAGGACCAAGAGGACTGGGGGGGGAAAAATCAAATCCAAAACACTGCAAAAAAATAAACTAAAGGGAGACTACTGGACCGCAATTACAGGCCATCCAGCCAGGCCCCTGCTCCAGCACTCAAGAGCTGCCATGATTTTCGACAGAAAAGGTTATTAGTTTTTATTGGAGGAAATAGATGCTGGGTGGCTTTAAATGGCACAGTAATGCAGGGTGGTGGGGTGGTGGGTTGTATGTGCCGGCTGTAGGAGGCCTCCTGACCCAGGTCTCCCTAGAGACCCATTGCACTGCCAAAAAGACACACAGAAGCCATCACACAGCTTCTTCCCTTCCCCCAGTCGTCATGCCCTGCAACTCCTGTTTGAACTCCAAGGCAGCGCCCTGGTCTGTGGCCTTGAACTCAACCGGGACACCCACTTCTTTTTCCTCTGTAGACATATGGTAAGCATCATTTCTGATGTTTAAGCAGTCATACATTATTTCTTCTTCTTCTTCTTGCTATCACACCTTGTCTAAAGACAATGTCTTCCTCATTGTTTTAACATCTTACTGAAATAAATTATGTGCCTGTTTGAAAGTGATTTAGCAGTTTTGACGTTACCTAAATTCTCCACAAACTGTTTAGGAATATTCAGGCCATGTTTATGTACATGTAGACGCATATACACATGCTTCCAACAGAAGCAGCGCAAGTGAAAACATTATCAGTGAGCGTGGCGGCTGCGTGTTTGCTCGGCTCTGTGTAATGACTGCCAGCAGATTTCCTGTCACGAGCACGTGAGTCTGCGGCTCCAGAAGGAGAGGAGAAGTATGCGACCATATTTGCCTTGGTGCAGGGCTGCCAGTGTGTGTACTCTGCTGTGTGTGATGTTATTTCAGATTGTGTAAGCTCTGATCTGGCTGCATCAGATGAACCGCTCTTCACAAGCGCTGGCGTTGTCAGTGTCCAGTGACAGGGGCTAATCACACACAGGTGCTTTTATCAGCCGGTGGTAAGATACTGAAACATCTGAATGATTTAACTGTTACTCCACACACATGATGCGACATTTCAGTCACTTAGGTGCATAAAATGCAATTACTTTACGAGTGTGTGTGTCAAAATATGTTGCCGCATGTCAAAGTAGATAATATGTTAATGTTATTTTTTTGTGAACGCATGCGTACATGTTTGTCTTCATTGTGCTTGCTGCCCATGCTCCTTTCCTAATCTGTATTCAGTGCAGGTAGGCTCCAGCATGGACCTGCAGCTCAGTAACTAATGGAGGGGCTGATGGGGGCTTGATGACGACCACTGGGCCATTTGTGCACACACACACACACAAGCAGATTGCACATATACAAAAACTATTGCTTTTTCTAGCCACAGCTGCACCCAGCTAGTAGTCAAGCAAGTTAATTACACTGACCATTTAATACTGGTGATTTTTTTTCTTTAGTGCGCAGCGCAATTTGATAAATTTTATCATCTTTGTGAGTAAGTGAAAAACAATTACAGAGCAAGACATCGCCCTTTTTCTATGTTGATGCTGCAGCAGCTGGTACTTCTTAGATTTCTGGTTTTCTATAACTGAAAACTTCTCCAGCAAACGACTGCCATCTAAGCTGATTGCCAGGAAGTGCAGGGAATTAGAAAATTAATGTCACACTGGGGTCAGCCCATTAGGATGGGCACACACATAGACTTGCATCATGTCCGTTGCACAGTACCAATGATGAGAGTTTTACACTGCTGTTTAATTACATTTTCGCTTTGGACATTCTTTTTTTTTTCAATAATTAATTCATATTGTATCTGTAGAAATGTTTCAGAAATGAGACAATCAACTGAAGTCATTCCCTGTATCTGTGTCAGACCTGCAGCTTTAGGAGACAAGGACATCCTGGGATTATTGGTACCAATGGGGAAAGTGAATGTGAGAACAACTTATGACCACTTCTTTCACACATAGTCTTTGAAGGGAATAATCAATTAATTTTGCAGAAGATCCAACTTTCCTAAATATTCTGACACTTAATTGACATTTTTCAGATGAATAATAGAAGATTTTTTTTCTTCAAGTCCTTTCTGTGTTTCAGGAGAACATTTTAGGATACATGCCAACACAGTTTTTTTCTTTCTTTTTTGTCTTAGCAAAGAAAACATCATTATAAGCCGGAAATACAATCCACATACATGTACATTAAAAATATTTACACAGCAGTCGTCTTATATCTTCCATTTTGACCCCTATATGGCATGTCCAAACAACTGTTCTGTCAAAGTTAATGTGTTTTTAAAGAGTTAACAAAATCTATCTTTAATAGGGAAATCAAAAACACAAAGTGAATGTTTAATTACATTTAGGATCCATAGGTTATTCAAGACATTGTAGGATTTTTTATTTATCTATTACTTTTGTTTTTTTTAACTACAATATAAACCAGAAGGAAGATATTTTTTTTTCTTCATAAATTCCAGCAGAACCTACCACCAAGACTGGATTCACCTACTAAAATACAATGATTAACTGCCTAAACCTGGACCTTCTTGTTCATCTGACACATCTAACTTCAACTTTTTCAGACTAACTCATTCATTGCGAAGGCACAACAGTAGCCTCCTGCAGCAGGACAATGCACCAAGCCACACCACAAAAAAACCCAAAAAACTGTTTTAGGATGAGAAGGTGTGTCCCCCGGTCCCAAAACTACATAGATTCCAGTCCTAACAAGTATCTGCAGAAACTGATGGAACAGACCATATTCAAACTGGCCACATCCCAAAACCCACAGGGCCAAAAAAGATCCATTTTCAACACAAGAAACCACAGGACACCCCCACAGAGTGTGTGTTCATGCTCCCATCGGTCAGTGGTGTATTAGGGTAGTGGATATTAAATATAAGATATAAAATATTTTATATACTGTCCATGCTTGCAACCTCAAGTGGGTCCTCCACTGGAGGGCCAGAAGCCTGAGGGTTCTACACAGACAACCTAGCTGTTCCTTGGACAGGACTGCGCTCTTCTGGACAGAACTCTCTAATGTTGTTCCTGGAATCTGCTGAAGCCCTGCTCCCAGTTTATAGGTCACAGTTCCAAGTGCTCCGATTACCACTGGCAGCACCGCTACCATCCTTTGCATCCAACCCCTCTCGCTGGGGGTTGCTTGTACAGCAGCATTCCAGGAGTTCAACATTCTCGGCTCTAGTCCATGAATGTGTTGTTCAAGTAGCTCATGGCTTTTGTGAATGTCTTAATCCCCCAATAATATTCAATAAATAACACAATTGTGTCCATACTTAAAGTGCCTAAGGTTTGCTCAACAATACCTGTGCCCTGTGTCCATCTGTTTTTTATCTCATGATTTGTTCCCCTCTGCAATATCTGTGGATCTCCTCCAGTTAACTTTTTTCTTTTCTTCCTCTGTTTCTATTTTTTTTTTCTTCATTGCCCTCCTCTTTCTCCTTCTTTGCCGAGCTCGGGGCAAAGAGTTGACAGCCAGTGACCTAGGAGCCTCTGAGGTTCCCAGGGAGAAAGGTAATGGGCCCAACCCCTGAACGCACTCTCACTCTCTGCACACACGGGGCTGCCGGCAGCTTTGATCCAGTAGCCCCCTCTCTGGTCTCCTGACGCCTGGTGAGGAAATTCATAGGAACAACTGGAAGAGGCCTGTGTTTATTCAGCTCCTTTAATGAGGAGGGAGACGGATTATCGGGGGCCTAAATCTCCCCAAAAAAACACAGGGAAAGAAAACTGCTGCTCGTTCCAGATGTTGCTCTACCACCAGTCACTCCAAAAGAATCTGAGAGAGTGAGAGAGAGGGATGGTTTCATTATGCAAGAGGGGGAAACTAGTGGCCAGCAGGAGAGTTTCCTTATGTTTTCTCTGTTCTTCTGTCTGGCCAGATGTGGGAGCTGGCCAACAGTCTCTGGGTGAGCCCAGAGGAGAGCAGCTGCCCAGGTGCAGTGGGGAAAGCTGGGGGCTCTGTGAGGGAATTTGCACACATGTGTTATTTTGTTAAAATAAGGGTGTTTGATGGTAAAGGAAACCAAAAGCTCTCAGGCATAAGCTTTACTTTAAGCAATTTGTGCTGTCTTAAGGAGGAAAAGAAGCCATTTCCTGAGCTTGTCATATGACTCCTAATGTGTTATTTTTTTAAGTTTTTACACACAGCTTCTTTGTAATCACAATTTACGTAGTGAAGAGAGTGACGTGGGATCAGACGTATGAGGCCCACCTGCCCCAAAGACTGAAAAAGATGCAAGATCAACATATAAAGTTGCACATAACTATAGGTTGTGGAGCGATAAAGAGGCTTTAGTGTTGGTGACACCACTCTACCTCCAGACAATAAGGAGAATCACACCAAGCATCAGACTCTCGACCCTTTTCTAGAGGACTGCCCAGATCAATACTTCTCTCTATTGTCAAATCATTTAGAAGAGGATTATAGGTCACAGATCCCCACACACTGAGGGCAAAGGTCAGTCTGGGCTGCACATTTACATGTGATTTTCAAACATCAGCTCTTGTCGAGAGTATCACCTGTGGTACAAAGAGCATTTCAGTGCAGTCTACAAGTTCCCTGAGCTGCTGCTCTAATCTATACAGCCAGGCCCCCTTCCCCGTTGTTCAGTGAACTGCACTTCCATTAGGTCCGAGGCCATGGGCTGTGACAGGCTGAAGAGGGTTGCCCAGCGTGTGTTTGTGTGTGAGAAGATTTGTGATAGGTTAAGTTCACTAGAGAGGGGGAAATCACTCTGTGCTGGTCATCCAACCTGTGCTTATGCAAAGTACATCCTTGAAGAAACAGGGGGCCTGTGTGTGTGTGCTGTCAAACTAGTGAGAGTGTTTGGATGCTGTTGGTGTGAGGGATTTCCTTTTACTTACTATGTTGTATATAATGTCACATCAGGAATGGAATGTAACCAAATTGAACTAAACGGAACTCAACTGAAAAAAATTGTCAAATTATTTCAGTGTTGCTGATTAACGCCTCTTTTCAGGTCAGACAAACATGTAAAAGAAGCTTTAGCCGTCAGCAATTTTAAACTGACAGAAAATCATCCAATTAAGGAAAGTTGCATTTTGATAATCATCTTGCTTGAACGTAAGTCCAGCTATGATATGAGTAAGGCTGAGGATGAGTGTAAGATTCTCAAGCACAATGTTAGTTTGATTTTTTGTCTGATGGAGTTTTCACTGAGGTTTTTTTAATTTTTTTTATTCCCTCCTGCCGAGAAGGCATGCAGTTTTATCTGAAAGTTTTCTAACATCTTCTCTCAACTGTCACATCTCTCACTATTTCTTAAAGACCTTACAGACAGTGGAAATTGCAGGATGGAAGCACTTTGATATCTTTTTATCGCCTTTCTCTGCTTTGTAAGCATCAAAAGATTACTTTTTAGATCCCTAATCAATAGAGGACCCTGTAGCCGTTGAGTGTTACCACAAGTTTTGAAAAGTCAGAGAATTAATCAAGCTCTGACCTGTCATGGGCTGACCTAATGATAATTCTTCTCCTCCCTTAGCAGCTCTAATGAATCCCGTATCAAATACTTACTCCCTTCCAACATATCCATGTACTGAAAGGATCACATTTACTTAAATGTAAAAGAGAAACACAATTGCAAAAATGCTTCCTTTTTTAATATTCCAGCAGGGATTTTATAATAAACTTATGGTGACTTTACAGACCAACAAAAAAAAAAAGAAATTTGTCTGGTCTTTTGAATTCACGTTTATTTTAAAAGGAGACTGCAAACTAAAATTTATTTTGAATTCATTCTGAATTATATATTTTGCATTTCCTTTCATGTTTGCAGTATTTTACGAATCTGAAACCATTTTCACATGTTGTGAAAAGAACTTATGAGGAAAGAAAACATAACATGTCATGATTCTGTTTGTACTCATTTATCATCAGCCCACACCTCTCATGTTGTTACTCGGGTAAACTACAATCATTTTCCAGCTTTGAAATAATTAGTGTAATGTTTGTGTGTGCATTCAGAGGGCTTTGGTTGAGAACATCATAACAATAACATCATAATAATGAGAATCTCATCATTAATAACAAACAATTCTCCAAACAATCTAGTATAAAGTTCTATTCACTAAATGGCACATCCCTTGAGTCAAATCATAGAAGTCTTGTTTGCAAATTCAGTATGTAAAATAATAACTTTCCTCTGAGAAAATATTTGCAATTGCTTAAAAAAAGGTGAAAAAACACTTACCAACTGTGAAGCAGCAAAAATGTTTCCTCTCAGTCCTGCAAAATAAAAGATAAGTACATCAATGTCCATAGTTGTCAGCTGTAAATAAATGAAAAATGTTCTCAGAAGGTACTAAGAAGAACCATAGGTCTCACTCGTCCCATTAGTTTATTACAATTACTATTCACAACATCTTTCTGCCCCAAGGCTGTACTAAGCTTGCAACAAGATCTTTTAAATAAATGGATAAAACCTGAATAATCTGGAAAAATTACAGGAAGCCATTATATTGTTACTTTCCTCTCCTCTTTTTCTACAGGCGCTGTGCTGTTTGTTATGAAGTTATTACAACCTGGGGTGAGAAAAGAACTCTCCACAAACACGTTATGCATAAAATCCATAAAAGCCACCTACAAAAACATCTCTTTCTCAGAAAAAAATATAAATGTAAATCTAAAACTACTCCTCTTTCATACATCGATGGCATTCTCATTATTTAGAATATTTTGTACAGCGTTTCAGATAAAAATAAAAAAAAATAGACTCCAGTGCATTGTCCATTACTCATCCAAAATCTAACTTTCCTTTTCAAATCATTATGCTCCTCAAACATCACCCCAGAGCACAGAAAATGATCTCTAACTCATCTCGCTAAGTTACTACAGTGTCTGCTGCACACTATCAGATGCAACAAAAACACTGCCGACTCAAATTCAGAGAGTTTAAAATACATACATATATAAAAAACTATTCTACCCCACTACCACCGTGGACCTTGAATTTGTAATATGCAATGACATGCTTTTCTTTTTCTATTGTGTTGTTTATTGTTGTAAGAATGACACATGTCGCCTTATCTCAAACACAGCACACACACAATAACAAACTAATCACCGCACTATATCCAGCGCACATCCCACCAGTTGTGGCTGCGGGGCCATAAAATTCAAATTTGAAGTTGAAAGGACAATTTTCTAGCCTGGAAAACAGACGAATATGAGGGCTCATGTTTCATTTGCTCTGGCAGAATGCGTCTGGTCCTCCTCTCATTCAAGCAGACTTCCACCCGCCCAATCACAACCCTTTATCTAATATGGGGGCTTATTTGTTGCATGACTGTATGGAGGGGCTCTTGTAAACAACAAAGATGGCTGCCACTGGTGCAGAACAGTCATTGGAATGCACCAGAGTCCTAGTAATAAAAGAATTACCATGCCATAGTATGTTTTTATACTATAAGATGGTATCAAAAAGCAATTTGCTTTAGCATAATTTTACTTATAGGTCCATCTAACTGTATCTAAATGTATTTTGACACATGCCTTTTATAGAGCTTTTTTAAAAAAAAATTAATTAAAAACATTTTAAAAATCAGGTTAATTTGTTTTTGTAAAACTTTATGATGGTTATGAATAAATTATTGGCATCACTTTTCCAGTGATAATTCAATTTTGGTGCAGCAAATACATTTTGATTAGGATGCTAATAATAAAAAAAATAAAAGACATGCTTGTTTCATGGGATATAAAAGTGTAACTCTATTATGTTTTCTCATGATGATGACATTAAAACATTATTCTGAATGATATTAGAGTTAGTAAAGCTGTTCTAACACTTTTATGTCTCCCTGTACTGTATGGTGCCAAGATGCCAATCACCCTTTAACCCCTGATCTTTGACAAGGTAAAGGCATTCATTCTCCTGACTCCGGGTCAGTAACCAAGCTTGTATATTTGGATGGCTGCTGCCGATTGTGTATGTACTTTAATAAGCGAGCTGCAGGTCAGGCAGATTTATAGGCCCGTAGTGGGGTGGAGGGACCAGACTCCCTTGGCCTCCAGCTTCCGTCTGTGCCATTACACCAGAGTGAGATATAGTGGGATATTGATCCCAATGCCACTTCATTTCGCAATAACTATTACACGATATTCTCCCGGGCTGCGCGTGTGTCCTGATTTATGCTGCCTTGCTATTTACATTAACAGTAAGTGTTTTTCTATACCAACTGAGGAGGGTCTCAAACCCACGCAAATGGACATGTGCGCATTCACATTCAAAACCATGCCTGTCTTTCTGCTGCCTTTGATTCCTGTTCACAGTAACCGGCTCGTTTAACAGAACACTGCCTGCCAGGTGCATAATGGATGATACCGGCATCAACACATTGAAGAAAACAACCTAGCGTTTATTAAAGTAACGCAATTGACCTTGAGTCAATGTTATTTTCTGCATTATGTCTCATTTAAAATATCTCCTTCATCACATCCACTCTTTAGAAGGCTATAATACTCATAAATATTTTTTGAACTATTCCATATTATTCCTTCCCATTTGCTGGTCAGTAGTGTTCAGTCAGCATAAAGAAAGCAATCGGAATTGTAATGGCTTCTGTGTCTGTGCCAAAAAACAAAATCATAATTTCTGTTAAACTGTGAAGCTATGGGATGCTATATTTAACACAACCACCAGAGTTATAGTGCATTAACCGCATTACAGGAAATAGCTCTTAAAGATAAAAGAGCAAACATTCCAAAGGAGTCATTTAAATTGTGCTGCTATGTATTTTCTCTTCATACAAATTTAACTGAACGCTGCAAATTTGCAGATTATATCAAATGAGAGACACTGTTGTCATGTTTAGGACCATCAGAATGAGAAGCCTGTGGCCCTGAGCTTGCACCATCACCAGCTGTGCACTGAAGAACTGGGCCTTTGCCAACCCAGTTCCTCTTGCAGTGCCAGGCTGGTGCTGAGTGTTTGTTTACACACACAGTAGGACTGCGTTGGTGGCAGAGGAGCAGGCATGAAGAGGGAGGAAGGGTGGGAGACAGACCCGGTATAGTGCTGACATTCCCACACGCAACCCCCACAGGAGGGGGGGGAGCACCACACCTCAGATGCTGTCACTGCTTTATCGTGCCACTACAAGAAACAAAAGGACTAATGACCCCTAATTGCTCTGGAGATGTTTAAAATCAGATGAGTGTCACATAAAGCTGGAGTATGTAAATCAAATCCCCCTCCCAGACACCCCTCCCTGAGCTAACTCCCCCTGGCACAATCAAGTCTTTTTCTCATGAGGGGGCAGGGCAGCTTAGCAGGCTCGCTGCCAAGTGAGGGTAATGCGTGGTAATGTGGAGACACTTGTTGCTATAATGCTTGCCTGTTACACCAGCACATGGTAGAAATGAAGAGACTGAGGGGCGTGTGCGGCGAGCAGATGGACACACTATAGCCTCCACGTGCTTTCATATTAAACACGGCAGAAGAAAGGCCACCCGCTCCGATCAACTTTCAAAGCTGGCCGACAGTGTGCATGTCCCATTCATTAAGAGGTTCATTCATATGTAACATGAAGTTTGATTGTACACAAATGTTCGATAAAAAAAAAAAAAGGGGTTGGGGATGTTTGTGCTTGTTTGAATTCATATTTGCATACCTTTGTCTTGTGCATGCTTAAATATGATGTGGTTTATGCTAAATGCTAGAGGACACCCTAACTAGGTTAGTTTTCTGCAACTGTACAGAGATTACTCTGCAAAAATAAGGGATGTAATAGAGGGATGTACGCTTTATGATGGCAAAGTGTTACATGAATTGAACAAATTTGAACTTGAAACCAATAAACTGCAACACAAATACAGTTTTTAATGGAGTTCAGAGCTTGTAGTCTTTGTTAAAACAGCCTGGAAGTAATAGTTTTCCAACAAAACAAACTGCTGAGTTTAATGATGGTATCTGTGTTTCTGGGACTGAGCTCCAGACCAGGGTGATGTCTGTCTGATGTCCACGAGCCACTAAGAAGTGAGCTTTGTCCTCCTGCGCCCCTGGTGTCCCACCACACCCATTAGCATCAGTTCTTAATGCATTTCCTGAACGAGCATGCCTTCTGCTGTACTGAGTTTCTGGTGATTTAAAGGCAGCAACAAACCTGTCCCATTTTCAGAGTGACATTATTGATAGACTGTCACTTCACACTGTAGGTAAAGTCTAATGGTTATTTTATGGTCATATGTCAAATCTGATGTGTACTTTATTTATTTATTTATTTTTTTGTCTGGTGCCTTACCTGTCATTACCTTACCTGTCTACCTATCATTGTTTTATTTGAGTTTTATTTGAGTCAAATGATGGTCTCACGATTACTGTCCCTTTTATTTGGATAAACGTATTCACTCCATCACTAATGTTCACAAAGTAAAATTAACAACTGTCTCTTTTTTTTCTTCAGGAAAAAAGACATGAGGAAGTACTGCAAAGACTCTTGCTTTATTTTTGTGTATCTTATTGATTGTAGTCTGACTCATGACTCATTTGTTTGTTTCTCAATCAATAGCAGTGTAACAGAGGCTTCGGTTTGCAACAGAGAACAAAAATGACTGATTCCAGTCCAAGTTCGAATAAAACAGTTCAGGAATGAAGATCTTTTGCATTTGATCTGGGACAATTAGGCATAAAATCGTAAAGTGTGCATTTTGTTTACACAGCCATCATGATGTATTGAAAACCCAGCTCCCCAGACAGAGCGCCACCTCCTCATCACCCTACCAGTCTTTATCCACTCCAGTGTTTTCTCCCTGTGAACTCGTATCCCCTCTTGTCATGAATTAGCCTTCATATTTGCATAAACAAAGACCCAGTCAGGATGTGTTTATGTGTTGGTCCATGCACTGTGCTGGGAGGGAGCACGTTCCACTTATGTCTTAGAGGACCCCAATTTGTTAGGCTTTAATCAGAACACCTGCACAGAGAAGAACTTGTGTCAGTGGCTCAGTTTGTGTCCCCTACGGTTTTCCAGGCTGACGCGCTCTTTGTTTCTGCCACTTCAGTCATCAGTGTCATTTTGAAATCAATTTAACAATTGTGCCTGAGACTGATTTGAGTATGCAAATGCTGGCATGCGGGAGAAAAAGAGAAAGCAACAAACACAGAAAAAAGATAAGTGTAGAGTGAAAAAAAACAAGGAAAGACAACCTGCTGTGCATTACTTCGACATTAAAAAGCATTAAGACATCAAGTATTGTTCCAGTATGTGGCTGAAAAAAAAACGAAAAAAAAAACTGAATTTGACTCGCTGCACTAAGTCACTAGCCTGCACAAGGACGGTGTTTGAGAGGGGAAAAAAAGAGGAAAACACTGACAGGGCAAGGGAGTACAAGAAAGAGGTAGCAGAGGAAACAAATGAATAAATTCATGGGCCACAACATGAAAAGAAGGATGGAGGGGAGCAGAGCAGAAGGGGCTTGGAGTCATCAGTAGAAGATTTTTATTGTCCGGACAGTGGAAGCATACACAAAAGCACTGGGAAGATTCAATTAAGTATCATATGCAGTGACCTTATTGCCATGGTTACGGAACAGTGGGAAATATTAATCAGGCCTGCACTTGCAACAAGGAGAAATGGGATGGTGGAAGGAGAAGAAAGACTGCAATGACGGAGACAGGGGGCGGTAACAGGGGGAGAGGGGATAATGGCACAGCCTCTATATGTGTTTGATTGTAGGTCTTTTAATGAGTAGAGCTGCAAAGGTTTATGACTGTCCCTAGCAAGCTTTGAACATCTGTGAGCTGACATTAAAGATGCGGTTTTTGACAATGGGTTCTTTTTCTCCTTGTCAAAAATACATTTTAAAATGCTACCATGCTCCCATCAAACCTTGCATGGCTCACATTTACACAAAGACAAGTCGCACATGTGAGATGAACTCAATTCTGAACTCATTTCATACAGGGGTTAACTCGTTTTTCAGCTCACAGAGATTTATTTTAGCTTGCTCTGTGTATTTCATGTGCCCCAATATCTGTCGATGCTTCTATGCCGAGGAAATAAAACAATCCCTCCACATCTACAATCCATCACACACGAATGAATCCATTAATAACCCAACTTGCAAATGTTTGCCACATGAAAATGAAATGTTTTCATCCATCAGTGTGTTTTTTTTCTCTGTGTAAGGGTACTTTTACGCGTGGTTCTAAATAAATCCTCTAAAAACCAGCACTGGCATACTGTTCGACTCACACAGAAAAATTATGATGATCATTTCAATCATATTCCGTTATGATGCTCCTCTCAGTCACATTCCCCTGCACACTGCAGAAGGGGAAAGTTGAAGATTGTTCTGTTTGATGAAGCTGTAGTGTGTTTGCTCGCTGTCTGCAGGGACTGTCTTGAAAACAATCTATCTGAAACTCCCCCGCTGAGCAAAATGTTAAATAAACAAAGACGGGGATAAACAAAATCTCTCCATTTTAATGTCAGTGAGAAGAAAGCCAACATTTTCATGCTGCAGTTGTGAACAAGAGGTGGCAGCTGTAACGTGATTCTCGTTTAACTTTGGACACATGGCAAAATTACTATTTTTCTTGAAAGAGTTAATTCAATAGCAGTTTAAACTATAATTATTGTTCTTGTGTTAGCCATGAGATACTCACTGCATTTAAACCCTCAGGGAGAAAATAGTTAGATTCCTCCTGATAGCTGTAATGACATTATCTTATTTTAAACATACTGTCTTAAATTGTTTGCTTCAGCTTTTGGAATTTACTGAGAGAAAGCGGAACAATTATAAACAGAATGTTAAAATTAACATTCATTTTGAAAACATTTTATAATTCACATTATGAACTTTTTTTTTGTAATGACAACACTATGATTCTCTGAGGAAATACCAGCATTTAGCTACATGCAGGCAAAAAAGCAGTTTTCATTACCCATGTCCAGAAAAATTATCCAATAAAAGAATAACTCCACAACAGTTGCATGATTTTATTTAACTCATTATTAGGGTACGGTCTTTAAATGCAGTGTACAAATGTTAACTTTGACAAACTAGGAGTGTTCAAAAATGAGAAAGGTATTTTAATTTCAGGCCCTCGTTCACTGTTTTTTTGTTTGTTTGTTTTGTTTTGTTTTTGGTTGTTTTGTCGTTTTTGCTCTTTTTTACCTGGTGGTTTCATTCTTAATTTTCACTCCATATTTATTTACACCACAGCAAGGGTGTACAACGCACCTAATAAGGAAAGCAGCAACCAGAAACCAGGATCAAAAAGCAGAGAGGATATTATTCCTGTCTTTGCTGCTCCAACATCCAGATGCCAAGGATGGCTGCACTTTCTTCATAATAGCTCCTTTCCTGCCAGAGGAAATTAGGGAAGCCACCTAAGACACATCTTAGAACTCTCAATTAAAAGTGTGTGTACAACTTACACCATTGCGATATTGTTGTTGTTTAAAATTTTTAAATTGTAAATATTTCACACACTCTTTCTTGTTTGTAGCTATATTTTATTTTTCATTTGGGATGTTATGAACTTTTCAGAAAAGACTGAGATTATTAACTTGTATAATCATTTTAGCTCCAAATTTTATCTGCATGTGACAAAGCATCTTATAATGTGGTACATAACATCTAAACCCACAGTGAGAAAAATGAGATGTGACAGACGTTAGGTTTAGGCCCTTCCAACCAGGAAGAACATGAAATCCCATTTTATGCATAAATGTAGCAATTAAAATAAAGTTTACAATGAATATGCAGCCCTTACATGTATCTTTAAGGCTTTATTAGTAAATTATGTGGAAAAGTAATTAAGAGTTATCAAATCACGAAAGTTAAAAGTTTTGAATTTTAACACAAAAAAAAACTTTGCTGAGAGACGTTTTTAAGTAAATTAACACAAGTTTAGTCTCTTATGAGTGATTGGTAGCGTAACAGGCAGCTGTCAGGCAGGTAATCAGCCAGTAAAGTCATAACTGAGTGATTTTAAGTTCAACATTAGCTCCATATCCTGCCTACTCTAATGCCATGCCTCGTGTCAGAAATGCTCCTGCCCGTCTCAGAGGCAGTCTGCAAAGGTCTGTGGTTGAGACACAGGTTGGGGTGTAACAGGAGAGGACCTGAGCAGAGAGGCTGTTAAAGTGCCTGATGTGACCATGACCACTCCCAGAAACAATTTAATTTCAAAGCTCAGCCATCTCCAGCTGATCTACTCCTCCAAGGTCATTAACTGTGCCACAGAGGGTCACATGATTAATGAGTGACAGACCCTCCGGTGCAATAACGTGTATGAACGTGGCCCATTAATTAGACAGGGGGGGCAGAAAGAATGAATGGCCAGGGACAGCTTGGTCCCCTCACAACCCTGTCCTTCCCAGACCCCATTTTTCATTTTCATCTGCACAAACAGACACATGCAACCACTCATAAAATCCCAAAATTCCATGTATTCCACCGGCTAAGAAAAAATACACAGGTAAATGTTTTTAAAACATTCTAATGCAGCGTATTCACTAACCGCTGGACAGCAAGTTACAGAATATTACTTCAGCTAAAAAAAAAAAAAAAAAAAACTCTTGTGATGATTAAAAAAGCAGGAGGCTACCTGAGTTTAAAAGGTCATGAATCTTTGCAACTAAAAGGGTTCAAGCGGTGCTCAGAAGTGCTGTCAGCACTGGCTTCACGTTTATCCAGGTATCAAGCATCTGAATGTTGTGTTGTTGCAGTCCTTTTCCAGGACTATGGTAAGCATGCTGCTTTACAGAGGACAATCTCCAAAAGGAAATGAAACATTCTGCTGCCACAGACTAGCTTTATTAGAAGACAACAAGTCCGGCCTCTCAGGATATACAGATCAGGACATTTAATTGATGCTGACCAACTGTCGATGCACTCCTATAGCTGGGAGAAACAAGTGTTTAACACTGCTCCATTGTAAATAGTATTCATTTCTCTGTCTAATCCACTTAATGCAATTCCAATAAGTCCATTTCTTAGAGTGGCCTTGTTGATTTGAAACCTCATAGCCTTCTGTTTTATTTTCACCAGTGACAAGAAGTGTAATAGCTGCTAAGTATATTGGCCAATAATATACAAATGTGCTACATCCAGTGCATGCATTTCAATTTTACCTTGAGGTCACAGTATTATGGATACACCCCAGCAGTGTCATTAATCTTATATACTTACGTTTTGTGTAATAACAACCAGTGGGGGTTATAGACAACAGTGAAGGTTCAGGATGAGGACTTATAAAAGACCAGTAGACACAACGGATATCAGTATAAACAAATCTCATCAGTTTGCCCACTGCATCTGGGTCAGCATATCCACAAAGCTGGCACACAGTTAAGTACATGTATGAAGAAGTACACATCTCCAATCATCACTGTCCAAGGAACATAATGAGCAGTGACAGGGTGAACCAAAGTCACTCAGAAAAGAGAGAGAGAAAGATCGAGAGGAAAAAACAGCATCTTTTGGGAACAGGAAAATATGAAGATGTTGAAATATGCACGTTTGTGTAATGATGTTTTATCATGAGATGATTTCTAGGTCACAGGATATTTATCTGTACTTATGAATATGGAGAAGAAATTATTCATGAGGGATGATGATAAAAAACATAATTTTGAAAGGTACTGCTGACACTTTTATACTACTTTTTTAATGTAAATGAAAAAAAAAACTCAGAGAACCTCTTGACCCTTCTGAATAAAGAATCACTCTAGAGATTTGACACACATCTCTCAACACAGATCTGAAGACAGCCATGAATGTTGCTTGCCCTCTGATATATTTTTAATATTCAGATTATATCAAATATGTCCTCTTTCAATAATTGATCTATTTACTAGCAACATAACACATGCTGAGCTTTGGCATGTGATTTCTATGCTCCAGTCAGTGTATCTGTTTTTTAATTTGATTTTTTATTTTTTGATTTGTTTTTTCCACTATTCACTATGAAAAGGGACATGGGCTGCTGCCTCGGTGTGATGCACTTGGCCAAGAGATTTATCCTCAACATGTGCCAAGAAATCCTGCAACCGCAAACTGTTAGTTCATAACATTTTGAAGCAGCATTTGATGTCTACAGAGTTAAAATAAAACAGTACAGTTTATTTTTTTACTCCAACAAAACAGATCTATCTGAATTTCCCCCAAACAACTAAGCAGTTTCAGCAAAATATGGAGTCAAGCTGTTTCATATTTTAAATACAGTGCACTGCACAAGAGTACAATGCTTGATAACATCAGGTACTAACATTATGAAGGGACAGCCTATTAAGCATACATCTGTTGTGTACGATATGTGCTGAAACATTTTCCTTTTCTGTTAAAGGGACACGGTACGATGCAAAATTTCCAGAAGGCAATGGAGTGAGTGTTTTTTCTTCCTGTCTTTTGACCAGCAGCATCTCCTGTGATGGCTCATTTCCTTAGTGCAAGAGGTTCCCACCCTCCATAGCAGCCAGGCTTCGGGGGGCATGGCAGAGGGAATAAGAGATCGAGAGAGGGAGTAAAGTAGAGAAGGGAAGCCATGCTGGGAGAAAGGAAATCTTCCATGTTCAGAAGCAGAGTGGCTAGAGGACATTTCACGCTAATGGCGGCCGGGCCAATTGAAACGACTGCAGCGCTGCATGATTTGAAGGTCAGGAGACAGCGGATTATATTCCAGCAGTGGTAGAAGAGGATTGGAGGAGTAAAATGGTGCCTCCCCACCACCTCGCCCTTCCTGCTCTCCTGAATGATTGCAGAACAGCCAAGACATTATCAACATAGCACCAAATCCTACCATCATTACTCTTACACACAGCACACGATGAAGCGCACAACACGGAGCCTGCACATTATCGTAGAGGTATTCTGCTCAGAGGCCCATCTCATGAAACAAAACAAAACAAACAAAAAAAAAACACAGCACAATCCTCTCTGCAATAAGAGCAATTCTCCATCCAAATGTTTTTCATTATGTGACCAAAAAAGAATTACATTACATGCAGCACATTAAGTTCAACAGCAAATTAAGAAAAAAAAAGCCACAAAAGACAATGGCTGAACTGGGGAAGGCGTAACCATGATCAGGGGTTTTAAGTAAACTTCTAAAAACAATAAGGCTGAAGAAGCACAGTTTCTGGTCAAGCTCGCAGATGAGTGTGTGAAAAAGTTAGTCATGTGTGAAAAAAAGTATACAGTGATTATGCACATGACTGCACTAATGAGCTGCAATAAGATGTAAATAAGATCTGGAATGACCATAAAGAAGGCCAATGTGAATACATGGCATTTGGAAGATTTAAATACACATTTAAAGGGGGAAAAAACACCCAGCTTAATATGCAGACAAATGTGGAAACAACTGTTGAGGGAACAAAGATGTCAAGCAGAATTTCATAAATCGGGGACATTAATGTTATTAAAGTTGTCCCTTGTAGGCATCAGCATATATCTGCCTGATGTGACTTCAGAATTTCTTTTGTCTGTGTAATTTTCCACAGTCCCTATTAGATATTGCACATTGTGTCTCAGGAGTTCCAGCCATGAAACCAAATCAAACGTAAACATACGCATCCGTTTTTACTCAGACAGAAAAATAAATTGTGTCTTGAGCAGCAATGATTTTATTTCTTTCTTATATGCAGCTGTTTTCAATGTCAGCTTAAACACTTAAGACTTGGGCCAGTGTGAAAGACCAACAGAGCCATTATTTCTAAGCTGACAAAGACCTCATGACAAAGATGAGTGCATTCAAAACTATAGCACAACACATGACAATATATGTGATCAAAATATGTGTGATGTGCTATGATTCACAAAATACCACAGCAAAGGGATGGTTAGTCTGAATAAAAAATATTTACAAACTGCAGATGAATGTGTCAAAAAGATATAATGAAAAAGAAAAGATATGGCCAATGTTTTGCTATGCTTGAGTTTACAGTTATAAATTTCTGCTGGATACAATACTGGACAAGGCAGAGCATTGATTGTATTGGCTTGAACTTTGTATTCATCATAAAAATAAATGTTATATGTCATAGTTTGCTGTACTTTTACATTCTGAATAACATCTACAATATTGCCAAAATGACATACAAAAAGTTGTAGAAATATCTAAAATATCTCTTGCCACTTCTAAAACTCAATTAATCAATTCAATTCAATAATTTATCAATGGAATAAGTGTATTTCTTGTGTTACAGGAAATATCAGAACATGTCAAGTTTGATCAATGTCATTTTAACTTCATTTTTTTAAAAAAGAAAAAATAAAAGGTTTCCATAAAGAAACATCAATAGAGTACAAGGTGCAGACAGACAGGTCCACACGTGGTGCTACAGTTTTCCCTCACTGACTACTATGCTTGTAAAACTCCAGAGATAACAGGCAACCCGGATAGTCCAGTCAATCCTGTACATGTTTGAATGACTGTCCCTGTTAAGCTCTTAAAGCAGGCATTAATCCAGGATTGTCAGAGCAAAGCTAAGTTTGGAACATTATCATGGCAAGACCCAGACTTTAGACAGAGTTCAGTCACCATGCAGAAACACCAACAGCCTCGGTCACAAAGGCCTCACATGACTGGCGGCACAACCGGACGAGTGCAATAATCAGTCTGGTAATAATGAAAAACAAGGAAAAATACATAAATCATCAGTTACTTCATGATGTCTGACTGGCCATGTAAATATTTTTAGTACCTCAAGTTAATTTAAGTGACTGTGGATCTACTAAAGAAGGAGGTATTTTCTTCGACTGTATTGTGTGTTTCGTTTTATCAAGGAATGCTCTGAGCACTGGCACTCACAGAGCCTGAGTGACCTCTCTGGCCAGCCTGAGTCTCACACTCGCTTCACCCCCCCAACCTCCCAGATGTGCACAGGCCAGACCAGACCAAAGGAGAGAGCACATCTCTCTGCTCCATTCCAGATGCACACAAAAAATAGCGGTGCTGACAGATAAACTTATTAAGCACTGACAGCTACTGAACTGCAGAAGTAGCATCATTGTGTTTTTGCAAATAAAAAAAAAAACAAAACCCATTAGGCAATGCAATATCAGCAGCCACAGTCATACCACCACACGTGCATGCATACACTCGAACAAAGACATGCACACGCCAATCTCAGGGTGCAGTCATAGGGCTTGGACCGAGGCTTAAGGGGTAGAACATGGGCTTAGGGAAGTACGTGTGGTTGTTGGCAGAGTGGGGATATTAGAGCCAGTGTGTTGACTTATAAATTTTCCTCCACAGAGGAGGACCAGAGTTATCATCTGACATATGAAAAAATACCAGAGAGGCTATGGAGAAAAGAAAGGAAATGAAATGAGAGTGGTACAAAGAAAAGGCGGGGGTCAAACGAGCATTGTTGCAGACATCTGTTTTGCTCCTCATCTTCACCCACGCACGCATCTCCATATGTGTAAGCATGCACATTGCATAGAAAATGAATTCCTGCTTCAACACTGACTCTGCTTTACTCTTTGTGTCATGAGCTCAACAGTGGAATGGCTAATATGTATGTGAAAAATAGTCTTGCACATTTGTTACACCTGCAACTTCCTGTATCAGATTCATAAAGCCATCATTTATGTATACTGTCTGTACAGTATTGCATCGAAAGGTAAAAAGGTAACTGCCATAATATAAAATATGGTACAGAAAACACTCTTAATTGTGTTTTATATTTGATTTTTATTATAAATTCAAACTTTTTTTCTTGCAAATACTGATGATTTGAAGCAGATATAATTTGAGATAGATATGGAAACAAGAAAATCCTTATCTTCTGCTCTCGGGCTAATGTGGTAGTTTCTTGGAGGAAATCCTTTCTTAGGTAAGGTTAAAATATTGCTTTTTTTTCCTGAAATGGATTGTGAATTATTCAGCTTCAGAATTCAGGCTGAAGTCTGAAGCACTTTTGAAAACTATACTGTACTATAATGGTAGGTGTTGCTTTTTCTTCTTTTTTTTATGTATTACATAAATGAGAAAAGACTAAATGTACATTTGTTTTGACTATCCCTCTATAAAAAAAGACCCAAAATGATTCTTTAAATTGCTACCAGTAGACACTGTGATTCCTTTTTTGCTCATATTCTGCCCTATCAGGTCTGATATTTCCATGAATGTAACAAAACATAAGATTTGTGAAAGTCAATTCTCAGAATAAAACATGGTTGGTATATTGAACCCCTGCCCTGAAACCATGTCTGCTCTTTAAGTGGACAGATAATTCTACAATCAACATGTGCCAACTCAAAATAATTGAAAGTGGGAAAAGAAAAAGAACACTTTGAGAGTTACTGTGCATGGTATACGCATGTGTCAGTGAATGTAAGCGAGTGGGTTAGGGGGAGACAGAGAGAGACTCCAAAAGATTTCAGCCCCAGAATAAATCACTGTCGCCACAGAAGCAGGCCGACAGCTGTGATGGATGGCTGAAATTTTTGTGTTGATGTCTTTAGTACTGCTGACAATTTGGTCATCCAGGCCTTTCTCTTTTCCTCTGCTTACGTGTGGCTACAAACTAAACATCATGTGTGCACATGCTTGGATATTATTAATTCATACCTGCTGAAATTCTACCTTTGGATAAAAACATCCTGACAGATGTTTTTTTTCTTTTAAATTGTGCCACATGGAGAGTTTAAATCATACAAACTGACGGTCATCATTCACAAAAACAACACTTTTTCTCATTAAAGAAGCTCTAACCTCTTTATGTATTTAGATATAAGAGATAGTAAAACCTCCAAAATTATTGCATGGTATTGGAAGCAGAAATTTCTATGATGAAACTGTGGACACCATCTTGTGTGCACAGCATCATCACATGGTTTCCTTTTACACCTGTACACACCAACTCTCTCATTGGGTAATACATGACCACATGACACAGTGACGACTGTTTGGGAAGCTGATACTCTGCTTGTCAATGGCTCCGTATCTTTACGGCATCCACACAAACTGAAGATGAAGAAACATTATCTTCCTTTTTTTATTCCCTGTGGTGTTTCCTGGTCTACTCCAGCACCCCTGGGCATAACCTCTGCCCCCTCCAGCGCTCTCACACACACACACACACACACACACACACACACACACACACACACACACACACACACACTTGACTTGTCTGCCATCA
>JAOWBL010000018.1:10001014-10018454 GCA_028564865.1 Zenarchopterus dispar
CTGGCTGGCTGGCTGACAAGATAGGCAACAGACACACACACTGAAGAGCAAAGTGAAAATACACACTCATGCAAGCAGTCTGTCAGAGGTCTCTCTACCTTGGCTGGGATAGCAGTCAGTGTGAGAGCACAGGCACACTGAAAAGAGCTGGCCGCTCCGTCCTCTCTCCTTCTCTCTAAGTGTTTAGAAGACAATTTCAACAAGGGATTGCTCCCAATCTACTAGGGTGATCCACATGGATGAGTTATAATATGCTTGCCACTCTCTTTACCCCCACACCCCCTTCTGTTCCCTCTCTCATCACTTTCTCACTCTCTCATTCTTCTGCTCTCGTGCTCGTTGTCACAGATTTCAGTTCAGCAGGAAAGCCTTCCTTTCCTGGAGTCTTTATTTCTCTTCTCTGTGGATGTGCACGAGATGGGGCCAAAGACTGACTCCACCTGAATGCGTATTAGTAAAATCCATTATTTATACCAGATTCCCCCCACCCCACCACCACCACCACCTCAATCCCCGATATGCCACTGGACACGCGGGGGAAGGGAGCAGCGGTGGGGGCTGCATCAGCAACGAAGGGGTGTATTCACGATGCCTGTGTTTATGGGCAGCTGGGGTGGCGGGACAGGGGGAAGGGATGAGGGGTCAGGGTTTTGGGATTGCAAGGTTCCAAGGGGAGGTGAAAAGAATACATGAGATATAATTTTAATTTATTTATTTATTCAGTGGCTGGGATTGCCTTATCATCCTAGATGCTACTTAATGACATCACTGCTGGCTCCAAGCTGTCCCAAATCACACTGCCACTCATATTTTCATTTAAATGACTCTTACTGCTGTTTTGGTTCTTCATGGGTGTGTGTGTATGTGTGTGTATAAGTGACAAGAAAAAACAAAGAATAAAAAGGAGTAAGGTGAGCAATATAGAGAAAATACCAGAAGCTTAGGAAATAACAAAGGAAAAAAAGCAACTTACTTGTAAAATTAGCATTCCATAATTATGATTATGAAAATTATGAAAATCTGAACACGGAAATGACATTACTATAATTCTATTTCAAAACAAACAAAAAACATATAATAATATTCATTGGATTGCATATTGACAAAATGTGTTAAAAGGTTTGAGAAAAATAATAACTGAACTCAGGAACTTTTAACTTATTAATTAATTATCTTATTCATTCAGGTATTTTGTTTATATAATTTATTATTAAAAATAAATCATAAATCACATAAACTTGCCACTTCAAATTGGCATAACTAAAATAGTTAAATCTATTCAGCTGCGGTATATGACACAATCATAATTAATAATAATTAATATCCTGCTAATAATTGCTCATAAATAATATAAAGTCAATTTGAATAAATCAAAGCAATGAAAACTTTAGTCTCATGCTTTTGATATTTTTCCAGTTAAAATGTATTAATGAAACAAATAAGATTAAAAAATATTAAAATAATTTCTTATGTTCCATGTAGATAAAATTCAATTTGGAAAATGTACATTCGAGCATTATAACTTAACTGAGGTAAAGTCCTTGCCAGACCTGCACATACCAAATATAATCAAAAATTTAAAACAATCTTTACATTGTTATTTTCTTCACAGATTTGCATGTCTTACAGACTAAAAATCTATTTTGTTTTCCTCTGTATTTCAATATTTTTTTCTCTGTTCACGTACATATACATATATATATATATATATATAGATATATATATCTATATATATATAAAAATATCGAAATAATCAGTTACCATGTTATTTAGTCCAGTAGTTAAATCCGAAGTATAGAACAGGTTTTTTAGAATGAGGCCTGTACTTGTGCGAAGGAGTGGAGAGGAAAGCTGGAAATGGCTGTTAAATCTGAAGTTACCCCACTAGTCTAAAGAATCCTGCAGTGTGCACCCTTGGGGGGCTAACAGCCACGCAGCAGTCGCGACTGCACAGAGGACCCTCAAGACTTTGTCAGCACTATCAGCCTTGGGTCTCCCCTCGCTGCAAGAGCCAAATCAACACAACGGAAACAGAGCCACCTAGGAGGGTCACTCATGTAGGTCGTTGTGGTCTCTGCTGTGGACCAAATGATCACCACATCACAGCAACGGACAGCTTAAAAATGTCTCAAATAATTTCTAACAGACTTGGAAAGAAAGAGAAATTTCATTTCTTTTGCTTCACCAGCTTAATTGAGAGTGACTAAGTGAATGAAGAAGTCATAACTTATGAGTCTAAGAGAGAAAGAATAACCCATAATCCTCCCACTCCTGTGTCCACCTCTCTTAGTCTGCACTGTGTCAGTGCTTTGCCTCCATCACCATGTTACAAATCACAAGAGGAAGGGAATATATGAATA
Organism: Zenarchopterus dispar; assembly: GCA_028564865.1. Lineage (NCBI taxonomy): Eukaryota > Metazoa > Chordata > Actinopteri > Beloniformes > Zenarchopteridae > Zenarchopterus > Zenarchopterus dispar. The sequence goes on from JAOWBL010000018.1 coordinate 10,003,375, forward strand.
AGATAATTCATATTAATGAGTGGTCTGGTTTAACTAAGTAGCCCCGTTCACGCAACTGTCATGTGCTCTCCTTGACCTCATCACCTCATGTGACCAATGAGACATAAAGCTGCCCCCCAGTGCTGTCCTCGCCTCTCTGTGGATGTCATATTCCAGACATACAACCATAAAACATCACTAAACACTCCAAGAGTTAATGTTTCCCTCTCTTCTCCTCTGTTTTTCATCTTTCAATTTTCCTGAATAGCATGATTATGTTTTATTAATATCTTTGAATTATTAGTCATTTTCCTCTTAAAATGGAGTGCTTTAATTCACATTTGAAGTACTCATCAAGGCTCTGCAGTGAAATTAATGTGGAAGGATACATTATATTTGCAAAAATTCTAAGGGTGAATTAAAAATATATAACAATACTGAAATATTAACTATTAATATCAAAAAGATAATTTGCTGAGGGGAAAAAAAAGCCTTTTCATTATTTCTGTGACTTTCTTTCTTTTTTAAGTGGACTTCTCTGATTGTGGCTCCCTGAATAATATGTAATTATCTTTGAATGAATATTCACCTGTGTACGAAATGGGATATTTTATGAGTGTTAGATTTCAGCAATGAAAAAGCTATGTTTACTTTGATGAAATTTAAGCATAAAATTGACATGGGTGAAACGTGATGGCAGTGGCGATCAAATTCATGTCCAAAAGAGTCTCAAATGGGATTCAGTCAAGAATAATAATGATAATAACAATAATAATAATAATAACAATATGAAAACTCAAGGCAGTCCGAACGTGATAGTTTGAAATATTCCTCCTTCATGTTCACTCTTTGTGATTTTCTTTTTCATTTTTTTCACAATAGTGAACTCTAATTCCCATGATCACCCTTGAAAGGGTGACCTTGTGCTGTGTGACAGGAGATAGCCGCAGCATGAAGACAGAACGCCACTTATCATCAAGGGACGAGGTGGCTGTTTAATTTCACACCACCAGTGGCTAAAACCCCTGTTAGTGCGGAGTGCCACAATGGCAGTTACGCTGGGGGAGCAGATGTCCTCGTGAAGGGGTGTAAAGAGGGAGGAGGTTGCATTGGGAGAAGGGGAGGAGGAATGGTGGTGTTGGTAGTGCCTGTGTGTGTATGTGTTGTTCTGTCACCATGTATTGTGCTCAGAGCACAGTCTGACCCCATGTGTATGCCGAGCAAAACAGCGCCTCTGTCTTTCATGGGAGTAAAAACAGCACTGTGAAGCACACTCGTTGTCAGTGTGGTGTTTGGTCACGCTCACGGGCTCTGGGTAAGAATAGCAGAATGATAGTACCCAGAGTGGACCGAGAGACGATGGGCATGAGCAAAGGTGCAAATAAAAAGCTGGATGAGAGCCGAGTTTTGCAGCACAGTCCTTGTTGCAGATGCCAAATACACTGAGAGCCCAATTGTTTTTTGAAGAGCTTTCCATTGTCTGCAGTGATGAACTTGAGCTCTGGCCTTCAACCCAGGGGTGTGTCTGTCTAATCTGAGTGCCCCCGGCTTCCCTTCACACACACCCCAACTCCCCCGCCAAATCCTGACACACATACATGCACAGACAGGCATAATGCACACTCTTCATGTGGCGCTTGACATGACTGCAGGGTTGAACGGTGACCAGCGAATCCCAACGCAGCTGCATATAAAACACAGTAATGAACCGAGTAGGAAAATGGCTTCCCTCTCAAACATGGCTGCTTACTGACAGCCAGATCCAAGCCAGGTAGAAAAAGGTCACCTCGCTCATCTTTTAGTACACAATCTGCCCTTCCCCCATATACATCTATATTGCAATGATATTTTTATTTTCCAGGAGACCCACATGCACTTTTTCATCTTGCACCTCCATCACTAACACCTTGTATTTTCCCTCCCTGGTCACTCTCCTTCTGTATGCGGATGCCGCTTATTATTCAAGAGACAAAGGAAGGGGATGTTGGGAAGAGACAGGTGGCTACATCAGAGTGGTGAAAAAAATTACAAAAGTGAGATCCAGCTTCTAAAAAATAAAAAATAAATTAAAAAAATCTCCTTCTGGTAGATATGAAAAAATGGAAACAAAAATAACAACACCCTTTATTCTCTTTTGGTAAAACTCAGCAGGAAAAGGAGCAGCTCCCACTTCCATCCATTCCCAGCACAGTTTCAAATCTCCTCTGAGCACCGCCGTCCAGTCAGATATATTCATTTCTCCTCCCTTACTCCCCCAGTGTCATTTTTCTCTATTTTACTCCATCGGTTGGTTATGCACAGAATGCTCCAAATGCATTCTGACTGCTTGATTTCTATTTTCATAATATCAGAACATCAAGTTAAAGAATATAAATGTTTATTCAGCACAGTGAGCAACACTGGTGTCTGGGTGCAGTGGCTCTTGGGAGAGAGTGCCCATGCTAAAACAGTAAATCACTCTGGAAGATGAACGGCATGTTTTGGAGTTCATTGCCTTTCGTCTCGGGCTAGTGGTTGATGCAGCAGGCCTAGCAAGCTGTGGCAAAACTGTCTGTTGCTGTGGAGGGTTACAGAGGGACAATGAAGTAACAACCAACCTGGAGTCTGGGCACATTCTGCTCATTCGGTCCAAAAGAAGTCCTCTTGCTGCTTTTGGAGTGAATGTGGCTACTAGCCCATCCTCATGCTGAGTCATCACATGAGGTCTGCTGAAGGCTTTCAATCAATTTGCTCCTTGGAAATTATTAAAACATGACAATGATCAAGTTTTCAAGTTCTGTGTAACTTCACTACACTCTGAAGTAAAACCTTTAAAGTCTACCTTAACCATGCATTAACCTTGTTTAATCTTACCCCTCTTTCTGACAGACATCATGCTAATCTAAACTTACCTGGAGCACAACAGGTATAAATTACTCTAACAACCATGTCACCATTTTTAAGCAACACACAAACACTTTTGCTCAAAGCACAAAGCAGCATTTGGAGCAAGCATCACTGCCCATTTCTGTCCAAATATGACCATGAGGATCAAACAGCCCCTTAGGTGCTGAATCAAAATGTTGTTTTCATCACTATTAGATGTATTTTATATTGCACTGTCAACAGCATTTGGATATTTTGGGGCTTTGAGAAGACTGCCATAATTTAGATTAATCATGTCTATGACCACACGGGTTTGCATAATTTCTCAAACTACATCATACATTTTGGGACAAAGCACTTTTGTGTTACTTCTCAACTGAAATGTGCATAAGACTGGGCTGAATGTCGAACTTAAGCACTTAAGGGTGCTTAAGTTCGACATTATAAACCAAAAACATGGTATGCATCAGAGTGGGGAAAAAAATTACAAAACATAGATCAGACTAAAAAATTCAATCTACTACATCAAAGCCACTCCATGGTTGGCAATCCTACCACTCTCCTCACTTCCAGCTGAAACTAGGATGCAAGGCACAACATTTAAATAAGTTGATAGAGTTTATCACAATGACAGGCAATTAGAGTGGCTCTAGCCAGGGATCGCATGCTAAATGGAAGTCATTTGAGTGGTTGGGGCCATACATGTTATATAAAAGAGAGTGAGAGTTCTGCAGCCCCAATTCTGCTCCTGGACAGGCCTAAATTAAATATCCCCAAAGTCCATTAGGCTAAACAGCCTGAGGAAAGTCTTCTGTCTCACCACAGAGAGAGAGGGAAAAAAATGACAGTAAACTCAGGCAATCATGCCGCCAATCAATTATGCATGAATTATATTTTTCTTGGACTGTGTAAAATGTCTTATGTTAATTCCCCTAAGTATACAATGCCCATTACTTGTAAGGCATGTAGCCATGTGCATATAGTATAAATGAGTGTTTACCCAAAGATTTATCAGCCCCACAAAGCCAGGTGAGGTAAAAACACTGAAGATGAGTTGTGATTCCTCTGGATTCTGTTAACTGCAGAAGTGACTGGCAAAGCTCAGAGGCCCTCTGTGCTGATAACCTGCACGGCAGTAAATCTAGTGAAGGAAAGCATCCAAAGAAATGAAGAAAGGTGTGCCAAGGTATGCCTGTAAACTGGTCTAGAAGCTGCACAACATTTTAAGTGGGAAAACAAGATGGTGATGCATAATATGGAGGGAGGAGGAAGCAAGCTGGAAAGAGGTCAAGGTGGGAGAGTGGGGGCTTGTCTTGACCTGGCCTGACCTGTCCCGGCTATAGGCCTGTTGAGCTGGTGAATAGTGGAGTCCCTGAGGTCCCCATCGTAGCCCAGATCTCTGATAATGACCTCTGTCTGGCCATGATAGTAGAAGACAGGTATTGGCAAGATGGCTGACCAGTGTCAGAGAGGTCCCAATAATTGGTGAGCATGTTTATAACAAGTGACCTGGTGGCCTCTGTAATTTGACCAGCTTCAAAGTTACAGAAGTGTGACTCATTGTGTAAATAACTGTACAAAAGAGCGAATGTTCAAATAAAGACACTAACATGCGGAATGTTTGATTTTAAAAGTATACTCTACTGCATAAAAATACAAACAACTCCATCCCCAATTTCTCACCGTGCAGATATCTAATTATACCTACCTCAACCCTAATCAGCCAGACGCAATTTAGACATTTATGTGTACACAAATCCAGCCTTTTGCTCTCTCCTTTCCTTCCTTCATGAAAGTTCCTCGTGATCTCCATTGGTCCCCTCTTATATTACATGCAACACAATCCACCCTCACACACTAATTTGTTTTGTTTGGCTCTTTTTCTGTTTCAGTGTGTAACTGAGCCCTTGAATATATACAGATTTAATAGAGCTAATAGAATCATTATCAAATTCAGATCAATATAAACTTAGCCCCAGCAACCATAAGAGGCAGCAATATTGAAATACAACACTGTCTGCGCTCTTTCATTCTTCCGCCTACAAGTGACGCTTGCTGCCACCAGACATGAATTACCAGACAGGCACATTACAGCTAATAAGACTCTCACAAAACACCCTTTATTAATGCATGAGAGAGTCTTTGATCCTGGAGAAACTTTCATGGGGAAAGCAGTAATCACTGCGCCTCAGACAACACAATAAGATGCTTCCCATTACCCTGAAAAAGTCAACAATGTGACTGAGGTCGAACCAACCTGCACATCATGCACACTTTGAAGGGGAGGGGCAATGTAAAGTTGCTACAAATCATCAACAGGCTTTTGTCAAAAAAAACTTATAAATTGAACATTTATTATTATCATTATTGCTGTTCTTATAACGTTGAGTCTTAGTTGTGAGAATACTAATAAGGTTTACATGTGCAAAGTGTAATTTTCCTACATCACTGATAATATGGCGAACTCTAATATTCTGCATTTGTAAGTTCAAGACTCGGTTTTATTTATTTTGGATGATTCATTTTGGGAAGGAGTAAAACAGACAAAAAAAAACAAAAATATACAAAAAAAGGAATCATTCTTGAGTAGTTGTTTTTGGCAGACTTGAATAAATAAATACTTTACTGGTTTAAAAGAAATCCACATTTTGGAAGCTTTTCCATGATTTCAGAAGATCTCTCTGTGACAGTACTAGATCCCCTACCAAATGATTAATTTGAAGGAAATTTCTGCTTTAACTTCTATTCCAGTGATCGAGGTTTTGACAGTGTCATTCACATTAGAAAGGCTGAAGACGGTTACAAGAATTGAGAATGATACCTGTGATGAACTTTTATTGGCGTGGTCAGGAAGAAGCTCAATCTCCATTGAAAGCCCCAGGGTCTGAAAATGGCAGCAGTGAACACCCTCTCAACCTCTGACTATGGTACGATTCATGGTGAATGGGAGGAGAAGTTGAAGAGAAGGACCCCATTTGAGAAATCGAGGTGCCACTACAAATTTATCACCTAAGTATTCAAAACGAGTGTAATATATCCCTAGATCCCATGGGAGCCACACTTATATTCCCTACATAGTGGGTATAAGTTCTTGCAAACTGTGCATAAAATAAAGGTGATACAAGTAAACACTATGTTATGTTGGCAAAAACAAAAGGTCAAAGAGTGTTTACAGTGATTTTGTTTTTAAGGAGAGGTTTGGTAAAGGCACGGAGTGAAATCAAGTGGCTGATTCAAAATCTATTTAAAATTGGTTGAATATCCAGAAACAAACTTGGGAAAATTTTCCAATTTATACTTTGAAATTCAACATCTTTGTCCATTTTGAATGCAAACCTGCTCTGAGTATTCAAAAGATTCATTTTTGGCCCATGCTGCAGCAGCATGCTAATCAGACTATAGGGTCAGGGGGTCAGGTCTGGACAGGGACAGCATCCTAAACTGGCCACAACAAACACTGAGGAACATCTGCTCTCTTGCGTCACAAAAAGCTGTCCCCTTGGAGCCCCTCGAAGCCCTCAGGAGCCTGGGAACAGCTCAAAGTCAAGGGCAGCCTCCACAGCTCCGTGGCTGGCTAGGCAGAGAAACAGCTTTTCACTGTGCTCTAGATTTTACAGTTGACGGTAATTCGGTGAATTCTCCTGCCTCATAACAGGGAATTACATCTAATGACCCAAAAGTAACACTAACCTTGAATTAATTTTATTTGCGCTTGAGCTTGTTTCTGATTCTCTGCTGAAGAAAATGTTGAGGCCAAGCTGCAGGAGCTGGGGCACGGCTATTTTTCTGAACAAGAGTAATCTCTGAATATGCATGTTCTACAAAAGACACGTGTCACCCCGATGACAGAGAGATCATCCCTGCACATACACCAAGTCTGTTCCCTGGGTAGCTTAACAATATGCTTGAAATAAACCATCAAATGATGTCAATAACTGGATCAATAACCTGGGATGTCTCAGTTCCCCCTGCAGCCAGTGAAGAGTATTATACGGATTCTCCTGGGCTGAGCTCCTAGCACACTTCCAGTGACTAAGGCGCATACTGTAACACCACTGCTGAGTGACAGCTGATGTATGTCTCTTCTCCAGACATCACCACATGCATGCCACATTTCCTCTGTCTGTCTAATGTGCTGCTGATCTACACCTGCTGGGCCCAGGGTTGCTTAGGTATACGCTATTTGCTGACAACATCAATCACTCAGCAGGCCTTATTACTGCCATTTAAAATACATTTAAAAGGATTCACTGGAGCTACAGGCCAACTCTGCATGGACGCAGTAGTAGTGATGCGTTACTGTGAAGAACATCTCACACTAGCGGTTTGGTTGGGAAGAGATGGGAGCCTTTGCACTTTGTGCTGTGTTCTAAGTGGGTCCTTCAGTCGGAGCAAAGCCTCATCATAAATCATCATCATCAAAATTCCTTGCAGTTTATTTTCTCTTCACAGAAACACTGAATGCTGTCTAAAGACTTGAGCCTGTCTTAACGTCCTGTCAATGTCAGCAACCCCAAACAGCTGGAGTAATCTATAAGTGGCGACAGAGCATCAGAGAACTGACACACACTCCTGAACTGTCAGGTGATCTTAGTAATAGACACAGTCACTCTAATTCCCCTTCAATTCTCACCTAAAATTGAAACCTGCCAAATGCAACCTTGATTACATACTACCCAATCAGAGTGTGACCTTGTGCTTCTTCCCCTGCATCCATTCATCCTCTCAGGAACAAAAGCAATGCATCCCATCTGAGGTCTACACATATTTCAGTGGGGGAGTAAAAATGCCTGGAGTAAATATGAGATGGATATATTATGTATATAGGAAGCTACTGCGAGGCGTAAAGAGCAACCTGCTTGGTCAGCACGAAGTGTGCGGGAAATGCAAGCAGATCAAGGAACAAGCAGGATTATGAATCTCCCCTTGGATATGACTGGGCAAGGTCTATTGACCCAAATTTAATTATTTTAGCATCCACCTATTGCCTTTCCCTTTCCTGTCCCCTTTACACTGACAAGAATCTCACTTTTTGAATGACTGTATTATTACCTTGTAGTTTATTTACACTTTAAGATTCATCAACATGTATATATATGTGTATATGTACATGTATATATGTGTATATGTATATATATATACATATGTGTGTGTATATATATATATATATATATATATATATATATATATATATATATATATGTATACACATGTACATATATATACAGCATTTTCAGTACATAATGCTTAAACCCATCTCATGAATTCATGCAACTCAAAATGTATTATCTAGAGTATATCTGCATATATATTATAAATATATAACAATTGATTGTCATCAGTCTGTTTGTTTTCCTTGAAACAGCGTTTGCCCATTTAAAGGCATCGCCTCCGCATGGACGCATTACCCAGAAAGTCAGACTGCAGCCACAGTAGACACACAGCTATTTTACATCCTCACCAGTCATGTGATCATGGTGTCAGCACCACGTCAGTCAGGGAGGAGCTAAGCTGCACTGTGCTTACCACCATTTTGTGTGAGTACCTGGATCATATATTTACCTGCATAAGTGTGAAATATTTATCCCGTGCCATTTTTGACATGCAGGGAATTTTTGTAATGGTGAATGCACGATGGCCATATTGGTAAAGGAGCATGAAGGGATGCAGCCGACAGAACATGATGGGGTATGCGTGTGCCCTGACTGCTGCCCATTCTGGATTTCATGTCGTGTATTTTCTTCCTCTCTCTTTTCTCCTGGCTATGCTCCCGACAGACCCTTCTCCTTCCTGCCATTCGATGTGTGAGGCGCATATGGTGAAGTGAAATTGCTGTCTCCGAAAGCATGCCTCTGCCTGTCCAGACTTCATCAGAGGGATTAAAGATTGGGATAGGAAAAAAAATCAAAACAAAATGATGATAGCCAGGTTGTGGATTTTCTTTTTTTTCTCAGCAACCCCCCACTCCAAGCCCCGAGCTCTGTTTTAAGCAGAGTGGAACATCAGATGACAGAGGGGGATCTCGTGCCGGGGTGCAGCGGTTTGCAGGGAAGGGTTGCCCGGTCAGTGAGCTGCGTTCAGTTTATTTGGCTCTGACAAGGGCTCACTACAAAGGGAAACCAAATTACAGACGGTACTGTTCCTCCCTGTACCCAGTCAGTGAGGTTCACTGAAAAGCTGCATCCAATTAAATGAAAAGTGACTCAGCAGTGCAGCCGCAGCAGCTTTCTTTTATTATCACTAAGCTATCCCAGTCTGATGTGTTCACATAAACAAACAAAACAAAAAACAAAATTTGAAGCATTGAGAATGCAGAGGTGAAAATGTGCATGCTGAGGTGAGGCGTTATTGTCACAGTGATTGAGATATTAACAAAAAGGAGAGAAGAGAGTGGAAAGTTTGAGGATATTAAGAGGTAATGGATTTCACAACAGGCCCCGTTGACAAATTCCCATATGCTTTCATCATGGCTAGTTGAGACTGATCAAGGAAACAGGACATTACTTGGTTCCCTAGTACTGTTATTACCAAGGAAGAGTAAATAGTTATTGCACTGTTTATCATCCTGAAAAATAGCCACTGCAGAGCAAGCAAGCAAGCACAACTCGTTCTTTTGATATATTCAATCAACAAATAATTCACAGTCCATATCATGTGGAAAATGCTGAAAATAAAGTTAATTCAATAGTACAAAATTACTCAGAACCTAAAAAAAATCCAATTAAAAAAGTTTTTACAGTTGGATAGAAGGAAAATATCAAAAGTTCATTAACATGAATCTAGGCTGACTAGAGACTTTAAGTTGCTAAAGAATTAAGGAAAGGTTCCCAAAAGGATAAAAAAATTCAATATACAGAAAAGGTCTGCCTCAAACTTTGCATGCAGATAGTTCTGTAGCGATCTGACTGAATTCCAGTAAATAGGGATATGCTCAAAGGTTTATTCTGGGATTTGCCTGACACTAGATCCGGCCCTGTATTTGAGACAACAAAAAGGCAATCTTGACATTTTGCCCAACCAGCAGATAATATTTGCTGTTCAGAGACTGGCTTTCTTTTGTTCCAGGTTTTTATTAACCCAAGACACTTGAAATTTAAACCCAGTTCAAGAAATATTATTTGCCACAGGGCAAGGTAAATCTCTTGACAGGGTTTTTCAAAGGGCTGCCCTGGGTTTGTTTACAATTGATCTTATTTAAAAGTGTTTCTTTTTTTTACCTTTCAAAGACATACTTTCTTCCATGATCTTGTAGGTCAAAGGAAAGATGAATGTTTCTTTCTTCTTTTTTTTTTTTTAACTGGAGCAAAAAGCCTGAAATAATCAGAAGATAATAGTACAGAAAGCCCTGTCATACCCCTCGCTCTTCATGGATCTTCAACTTTCAAAATGTAAAATAGGAAACACATGCTAAATAACATCTACAACTGCACCAAATAAAATACATGCACCCCTGGTGAGAAAGCAAATAAAAAGAAAAATTAACTGTCAGAGAAATTTTCCTTCCCATGATTTACTGAAATCTGAGTTTCATTAGGGAATACGGTAGAAAACAATTTTCAATCATATCAGGAGGGCAAGCGTTGATGTGTACGTCTGTGCTGCAGTGAAAAAATATGGCCTATGAGCTGCATCAAACAGCTGCTTCTCTCATTGTTTCGGGAAGCAGTACACAATTTTTATTCAACCATCTTCCTTGAGGAGAGCGACTGACCTGAGAACTGACCAATCCACACAAAGCACAGGGGGCGGAGTGGCAAGAGAGGAAAATGGAGGAAGAAAGCAAGGGATGTGCACTCTTCTTTTAGGCCAAGTGACACAAACTCCATCTTTCCGACTGTTATTCTATTTTAACAAAATCAATGAGGTAAGTTGAGCCGGTGAATCTTTGTTCAGCTATACTGAGACTTGAACCTGAACTTGTTTCAGTTCTGTAAAACTTGAGCAGGAACTCCCATGTGCGAGGAGAGCAAAGACAGAGGTAGAGAAAGATGACGACCACGGTTGTAGCTGGGGACCAGCCTCCGGGGCTGGGAGGGTCACTTCCACAGTCAAACAAGCCGTGCTGGAGGAGGAGGGGGGGTCACCACAGAGCAGCTTTAAAGCGTGCTGCTCCTGGGGAACGAGACGGACAAGCAGAGGGCACAGCAGCAGGGGCACCCCAGTAAAGACCCCTTCATCTGGACTACACCTGGGGGAGCCCATGGGCCACCCAGCTCACCAACACAGCAGCTACTTCAAAGACACACACTCACACACGGAGCTGTGTGTATCTAACAGAACACTAAATAATTCTGATGTAACCAAAGCAAGCTATAATTACACCTGTATTATCTAGTCATGGAAAAATGTTAGGAGAAATTCAAGCAAAGTGTATAGGAAAAATAATTTATGTAGCCGTTATTATAAAATTACATATATTTTTGGAATTGAAACGTGAATATTTTAACGACTGAAACACTGACTCTCGGGGTGGTTGAGCATTCTTAAAATAAGATTTTAAATTAAACATATCATTCATGCTGTATATCTCTTTAGAGTTCATTCTTAATTACCATTTTTAATCCACTTTCGTATAAAAATGGGTATTTTTACTTTTGATTTTCATCTTTCTTTTTTTAAATTAATAGCATAGTTAAAGAGTTTTTTTACAGCGTGAGTAATTTTTATTCGTTATGAATTCCAGAACCATATTTATTTATCTATTTATTTTGGCATGAAACTCCTAGTTTTAGATCCAACAAGCTGTGGAAGGACTGACTTCCAAGAAGATTCAGACCACATTTTACATATTAAATCACATCTCTGTCTATTGTGACTTGCTTGAGCTTATAAGCAGGTCCCTGGGGCACCTCCATTTTCCCAGAATCTCCTTGCACAGCTCTTCAGGTTAACACGTCGGCTTTGACTATTGGATCAATAGTTTTAAAATGCCTTCATGTTGCAAAAGAGACAACTTTGTGAACAGTTACAGGAATGCATATATGGAAACAGAGATAGATATGCATACCTGTGTTGCTATTTTTTAAAATACATTATTCAAATGGGTGAAAAAATTCGCATCAATTTCAGTTTTTTCCTAAAGCCAAAGTATATTTTGGAGATGTCAGCAACTTCCAAAAAATGTAACCCCGATCCATGTTTATTTGTAAGAAGCAGCACTCTGTGGCAAGAGGTGGAAAATCCCTGCTGATATCTTTCTGTACCTCTTTTGTTCTTATGTGATAAGGGGTGATGTAAGTTCACTCCTGAGCCTCCCTAAAATACCCCCAAAGCCTGCCTGGCTTCTGAGTGGGAGTGTATAATCGGTGCTGGCAGAGTGCTGGTTAATGGGGGGCACAGGGCCATGGGTTGGAGATGTATTCATGTGCATGGCGTGGCGCCTGGACCCGGGGTGACACTTCTTCATTCCTGCTGCCCCAGGCCAGGATTAGGATTGCGCGCAGCCTCACAAAGCCAGCCGTAATGCAAAATCATTTTCATATTAACCTCGTCTCTCCTCTTTGGGCATGACAGTGGACAGGCCTGCTCTCTTTGGTACTCAAATTATCCTCAATTACTGGGGAAAGGGCAGGCGAGGGGACGTCACCTAACCTTCACCATCTGTTAGGTTCAAAGCTTTAGCAGTCGTCCAGCCTGCCTGTCTCTTGCCTCTGCTGACCTTTCCGCCTCGGCCAGCTTCTGCTCTCTGTCCCCCCCCTCCCTCCCCAGCCCCATGATAGCCCTGCCCTCTCTGGACACAGATGGGAAGTGCATGCGCACACATCTCATTAAGGGAGAAAGGTTATGTCACCCTTTTTCAACAAAGATTTCAATATTCAAAATCTTGCAGAGGCCAGCATACAAAGCCGGTTGCAACTCAACATAGGTTAAGCCAGTCTCCTAAGGATAAGCTAATGCCCTCAAGATGAGTCAAGCTTTTATTGGCTGTGAGGTGGAAGTAACACAAACAAAAGGTTAAAAATATCCTGAAATACTTTTTTTCTGTGGATTTTGTATGGTATTTTTTAGTACTCACAAACAGAATAAAGTATTTAAGTGCAAAAACAAGATTTTACTTATTACTTACTAAATACAAATTCAGAGTTAGAACTGAAAAACATTACTGGTTTAAAACAAATTTCTTATAAATGAAAAGATCTCAGATTCTCAGTTCATGTTTGTAAAATCACAGCAAATAATCCAAGAGTGTGATTTTATGGGATTTCTTTGAAATATCAATTTTCTTACAAATTTAAATACCTTAATTTAGGAGTAAAGTGATGTTCTGGCATGTCAATAAATCCTGTACTTTTATTTAGTTGTTTCTTAGATATACTGCAGAAAAGTTGGCTTTAATTAAACATTCCTCTATATTTGAAACTGTGTTTGTGAAATATTGAAAAGCTCTTATAGTGAATGCACCTCTTAATAATGCAAGCTATGTTTCTGTTTGTTTAGACCATATGCGTGTGTGTGTGTGTGTGTTTGGTGTGGGGGTGTTTGTGTGTGTGTGGATGTGTTTTAGCAGTTCCACTGTGTCCATTTGGATTTTCCAGTCTGTCTGGCCACTCAGGAGGCCCTATTTTCTCAGGTCATCTGGTAGGACCCAATGGCTCTGAAATAACTTTTAATAAATCTGATAAATAATAGATGGAGCTTTGGCTAAAATCAAGCAAGGAGGGGCATCCAGAGCTGAGGACAGCAGTCTTCAGAGACAACAACCAGGTCTCAGGCATTCCCTCGTCAGCATCAGCAGCAGTCATGTTCACTCTCCTGCTTCACAGCCTCTCCAGACCCAGACTCCCTGAGGTCAGAGGTCCTGGACTTGACATTGTGGCCCCCGGAGGATGTTCACTGTGTTTGGGGAATCATTTGGGATTTATTCAGCAGGAGGCCCGTCTCTGGCAGCATTATGCCTTATTATCCTGGGGTTGTCTGTGCTCACAGGGCAGATGCATCAGCACTCTATTCCATTTACACCTTCCCAATCTTACAATCAATACCTACAACTGACAACATTATTCATTTAAATATACCTGAACTGACGTGAGTAGAAGAAAATTTCATTTGGGCCTCATACAAAAACAGTACCTATTTCGTGTCATTGTTATTGTAGAGAGCAAGTAAAGGCCAATAAAAATAATGTTGCAATTAACATAAGAAATTGAAAATTCAATTAAATAAAATCAATTGTTATATAGGATTTAAATATTTAGAATGAGTTTAGATTGTTGATGTATAAGTCAATTTATTTGGTAACTTTGCATTCCCTAAATTTAGATTTTCCTCTATTATTTCAGTTTCAACTAGAGTATGCCTGACATTTTCATTTAATAAAATGTAAAATTAAATAAACTGATTTTAATTTTTTTAACTTTTATTTTTTAACAGAAATTGAACCTTTGCTCTTAACTTTGAATATGAAAATAATGGGAAAACATGCTTGGGCCTACCTAATCTGGGCTTTTTAAATTCTTGTCTCTTAAAGCAAAAAGTACAGGGATATCTTTTAGATGCAGGCTAAAAAAGAGTGATCATTTCTATTATGTGTGCTTCACTCTAAGTAGGTCCCTGTGGAGGACAATTTTGGAGAGATCTTTTCTGATAAGAAAGCAGCCCTGCATGCATTAATATTACATTAGAGCCAGTATATCACAGAGCCTTCTGCTCAGTCAGGTAGACAGCCTTTCATTGACATCTCCTTATCATGTTAATATTACACTCATCAAAGAAGACTATACCGTGGTGAAGGAGGGGGCCATGCAACAAAACGTGCAATTTTACAGATTATTCTTGTGAGAAGTCTAAAAGGGGGAACAGACGATAAAATGGTTATTTAGGTCACATATTCACTGTAATGCGCAAGAAAGAGACAAATGCCGCAGGAAAGGCGTTGTTCGCGTGTGTGAGTGTGTGCGTGTGTCTCGGTCAGAAATATGACATGCATGGCTAGACACATACACACAAGAGACTCTCGGAGGCAGCAGCAGCAGTAGCAGCGGGAGGGGTGCGGAGCTGCGGCGAGAGGGAGACAGGTGCACGGCTCTGCCCTCCACACTGTATACACGCATTTAAAGTCCATTCTTTTCGCTGGCACTCCCCCTCTTTATTTCAGTGAGATTATACTTCAACCCTGCTTTTGTGTTTTGTTTTGTTTAGTTTTTTTTTTTTGTATGAAATTTTCTTTCAGAGCCTTACATTTAAGGTTAGATGGAAAACGAAATAAAATAAACAAGAGAAAATAAAAACAGCATAGT
>JAOWBL010000018.1:10020628-10031826 GCA_028564865.1 Zenarchopterus dispar
ATATATATATATATATATATATATAACAGAAAATGTTTTGTTTTGTTGTTTACTTTCCTTAGTTTAGTTTTCATTAGACTACTAGAGTTCAGGTGCTGTCACAGATTAACAAGGGACTTGCAAGGCCGAGTTCAAGACTTGTCCTGAGTCTTGCCATTCCAAAGAAAATTTAACAGTAATGCAGTTATTATGTAAGTTGATTTTAATTCAAGAAACTTGTAAAATAATATATTTAATATTATTTAACAAATATATTAATGTTAACCCAGATAGAAGTCCTTACACTACATGGAATTGTTTGAGATTCTTATTTTTATTTATTTATTTTTTTTAACATTTAGATGGGGATCCAAAACTTTTGTTTAACCAAAGAACTAAAGACAGACCACCATGTCTTGAAAAGCAAGGTTGACGGAAAATGATTAACTGTTAAGAAGAAAGCAAGGAAGGGGACATGAATGATGAAAAAGAAGCAAAGAAGAGGGATAAAAAGCAACAGAATCAAATGAAAAGACGCAGTTAGAAGATGGGAGGTGGTCCCAGGTGTCCCTAATGACATCAGGGTGGGATATATCCAGCATCTGCATCGTGGAAGAGATCCTGTTTCCTCAGAAAGTCTCTTCATGAGAGACAGGTCATGGCCAACAGCCTCTTTCTGACACATAATTGGTGATATTGATTATAGGTTATCATGTGCTGTAGGCCATTTGTAAGATAATGCTGCAGGGGTTAATTTGTCACCCATTAACCTTTTGGACTGGTGGGTGTACGTGTAAATTCAGTTTAAAACAACTTCTTAACTGGGTTACCGAGTTTCATCTAATAACTGGAATGCTAACGTATTTAAAATATATTACAACACAACAGCATACAGGATGTCAGTTTTTGAACACATATATCCTTGTGCTCTTCGGTTCAGGCCCCTATCGATGCTCCCTGAGCAGCAGCTAACATAAATTCTTACACTGACCCTTTGCAAAGATATCTCTTCACCTGAAATTCAGAGTGACATCAAGAGGAAACACCTCTTCCTCTTCCCTCAAATCTGTGAAGCTGTTGCTTGCATACATCCCTACAGGACTTTGAAAGTTGATCCAGTCTGTCAGTCAATTGTAATACAGGAAAGAAGATCCAAAGAACATGTTTTATAGTGACTTTTTAATTAAAATTTTAACATAAAAAAGTTACATAAATTCTGGTTTAATTTGGATTTCAAGAAGGCCACCTAGCATTTAGCTGACATTCATACTAACTAACAACTAAACAATATATTTTTTAAACACTTTTATATTATTTATCATGTTGACAAGTCTTTAAATAAATAAGCCAAAAGGACATAGTTTCTCACCGTTAAGACAGAATAAATGAACATCCTTTCATCTCCTTTTTGTTTTTGTTTTTTTAAAGGAAGAACATTCCTGTAACCACTTCAGGCTACAAAGTAACAATGTTGCAAAGCAGTCAAACAGATTTAACTGCGTCAGAATCATCACAGTTTGCCACATACTTTGCTTTTTATCTCAGCAAGGAATAACACATCAAATGCACAAAATCACGGAAAAGAGAGAAGCTGTAACCTTTGTGAAAGTCGATCAGAGGCGATCAGAGGTGCAGAAGCACCTGGTACAGCCCAGAGCAGTAAAGACAACCCACTTCAACTTCAAAAACATGACATTTGCCACCTCAGAGCATGAAATGTGCCTCTCTTGCTCTACACCTGTAAACCCACACAGTGTAAAGGGAAACTGAGCTATGTATTCTCATTCCAGCAAACACTATTAAAAGTTACTTGGTGATAAGAACGCACACGCCTGAGTATTGCCTTGTGTACAGCATGAGTGTGTGTGAGTGTGTGTGGGTGTGTGTGAGACAGAGAGAGAGAGAGAAAAGTGAGTTAGAGGAAAAGAGGGAGGGAGGGAGACAGTGAGAAACAGTGAAAGCATGAGTGAGTGGTAGTCAGCAAATCAGTCAGTCAGTAAAGCTTGGTTGACAAAGTGAAACAGAGCAGGGCAGCTCCAAAGAAAAGGAAGGTACCTGTTCAGAGTGGTCTGATGGCGGGATCAGCCCTCCAGCTTGGCATACATTAATTATCCTCCCGAAAGACGGGCCCGCTAAAGGCTCACTTCTGACCCGGCATTCCCACTGTCCCACAGTCAAAGGAAAGAATGGATAGGAGCAAGAGAGAAAGAGGAAGAGAAATGGGAGAGATGAGAGGCAGAGAGGGAGGGAGAGTCGCAGCCACTGCTGTCCTGACACCATGACTGGTCCACGTGAGATTGATCACACACTTGCACTCACACACACCGAGGCCTATGCGGTGACAGGGGGGAACTGCCAAGGAGTAACACATTTTGTCAAGCCTGGGGACACGCAGACGCACAGACGGCCACATGCGCGCACTTGCATGGGATTGATGCAGAGACATGCATATGGTGCCTTTTGGGTTTTGAGCTTTTATTTTTTAAAAATCAGAGGAAAACAAAAATAAATAATCTTTTGTTCGCTTAAAACTACATTTGTCCTCACTCCATCATCCAGTCTAAAGATTTGGTGTTTCATAGACTTTCATTAGCATTCACTCCCCCCACAGCCCCTCTGCACATCTGTTCAGCAGTCTACTCCCTGTTATGTCGTGAAGCAGCTGAAAATGGACAGCAAAATAAAAGGGGTCAAAAGTCTGGCACAGAGAAGCGAGAGGACTGTGATTACACACAATAGACTATAAAAGAGATGCATATGAGCAGCGGCAGTGTGCCTGGCCTTTGCACCTTCAGGGAGGACAAGGTTCACAGTAATCTCATGAATGTCTTATATCCACAGATCCGCACTCACAAATGCATGACATCTACCAGCAAACAAAACCGCCATCACGATTCATGCATGGGGCAAACTTTTAAAAACTCATATTTAAACTCATATATGCTTGTAAAAAAAAAAAATTACTTTTTAAAAGTTTGTATTTCTCTTTCCAAGTTAAAGTTTTAATGTCACTTTATTTTAGCATTATTTAACTAAAATAGTTATTAACAGCCTCCATCCAAACAAATAAACATGAACCAAGATATAAGTGGTGATGATGATGTTTAAAATCAATTTGCACTGCATTAACCAAATATAAAGGCGAGCAGTTCAGTTCTCCACTGCTTAGAAAAAAATCACATTTCCCAAATCAACCATCCCCTTCAGCCATTTTCTCCTGTCACAATCCAGGAGGTGGGGCTGTCTCAGTCAGCTGGCCTCTCTATGCAGATTGATCCAGATGGACATGGCGTCCAGACCTCCGTCCCCCATAGACCCTCTGGCTGAACTTGACTCTCATGACTACAGATGGAAAGGAGGGCCCCTCACCTTTGGTGAACCCAAGACCTAACACCCTCCACCCCAATATGGCACACCACAGGCTGGGCCACCTATTCAGTGTCCAGTGTTAACAATCATTGTAAATTAAATTCAGGTCACTTTCCCAGCAGCTATCATCACAGATAGCTGATCAATACCGGGACATTATCACAGAACGCTTCCTCAAACACAGTGTCAACATGCAGCTCTTGGTCAGGGAGTGTGTGTGTGATCATTGAGGTGGAAAGGAGCTGTGGCTTGGTGGTTATACAGAGGAGCTTCACAGATGAGAACTCCTGCAGGAGAGCTTGACTCCTGGGGGAGCTGCAGGTCTGACTGCCTGTACTGCAGAGCATGATGGGTCACAATTTAAAAGGAGATCAGAGGCCTGTGTCACAGCGGCAAAGCCCTCGTCTTCTCCCATCATCTCTGCCTCAGCCTCAACACGCTCTGTTTATATAATCTTAAAACTCTGCAAATTCTTAACTGTATTTATAACATTTACACAGAAAAATCATTCAGTACAGTCCGCTTTGTGTGTGGGACACTGTTACTATGAAAAATGCTGCTTCTTACCAACAAACTAGTGTTTTGTTGTTTTTTTTTTGTTTGTTTCTGATGTGTTGTAAATATTCCAGCATTAAAAAGTGTAAGTTATTGAGCACTTTTGGAATCCATGCCCTACCCTTTCAGTGACCCTCTGGCTTTTGGTGCTACAGTCTGAGCTGCTGTCTTTACTGGCTTCCCTTAGGTCCTTTCCTGCCATTCTAACACTACTTCTGATCCAGCCGTGCTCTATTTTCTGTTTGAGTAATGCCCTTTCCCCACCACCCCTTGTAAGTGTCTCATATATTGGCCTCATCAGAGGCCTATCTTCACCACACAACATATACCTTGCAGAGAGCAGCAGAGGGAATGTGTGTACCCTCATCAAACACCAGTCAGAGGAGAACAAAAAAAAGGGAATTGAAGGACTGCTCTATGAATTATTAAGATTAAAATCTTTCTCTCATAACCTATCCTTTCCTCCTTCCATTCCATTTTCTAACCTTTCTTTTTCTTTTTTGGTGAAATTTTAAAACATTTATATCCCTCCGTTTCTGAGTAAACGAGCTCAGGGCAGATTGTCCATTAAAAATAAAAGTTGCACAGAGGAGGAAAGAGCGAAGTACGTGGCTTGGTCCGTTTTAGTCAACTCTAATCAGCCCAGTGTTTCTATGCTGGGAAGAAAAGAGTCAGATGAAACAACGGTATAATGATCTTTTTTTAAACTACTTTTCTGTAGTCCTGGATGTTCAAAACTTAAAAGGAACATAAAAGAAAGGCTTTCTTACCTTTTATTATTACTGTCAGTGAGCTCTTGTTCTTTCTGCCTTTGTTCAGCAGCCTTGGTAATTTTCATACTTATTAAAAAAAATGATGCATTAAGAATGTACTTGCCATTACCTTGGGTCAGGTGTTTCTGAATGGAGTATTAAGAGCCAACGCATTTCTTTAATGACAGTCTGTCTGTATTAAAGAGACTGGCCTTAACCTATGATATAATCTCTTTCTTTTTCTCATATTACCTCTACATGCCTTACCTACAAGATTAAATTGCATTAATTCATTAAGAAAAAAAATTGACAAGAGGAGAAGCACATGGGCTATGTTTTTTCTTTTGTCTTTTTTTTTGTAGAGGCTTCACTCACACATTAAAAGCCACAATCCTGTCAATCAAAGCAGTGTTTCATTTGACAAAGCTTTAGTAAAACGATAAGATTTTTTTTGTAAAACTGCCTCAGCTACATGGACTTGTGGTTAGGTTCGGTTTAGCAGAATTGGACTTCTTTAATCTGTTCATCCAGAGACGTGGAGAAGACAGAACTTTTTGACTGACAAGCATTGTTCTTTTATTTCTAAAGAATAATCAAATGAGCATGTCCAGTGTTTCATCAAAATAAATAAATAAATAAATTTTCAAACTTCACATGGCAAGACAAAAGGAAGACCATTTCTCAGAGAGCTATCTTAGATCTGCCATGAGAGCGATCGCTCCACACTGATGGGCCGTCATAACTAGAGCGTCAGAGCAAGGGTCGTAAGGCCCCATAGGAGCCATTGGGATCCAGGAAATAATCTTAGTGTTGGCTAGGGGATAAGTCAGACCCTAAGATAGTTAACTACATCACAGTGGGTATCTCTTCATAGAGTCTGTAGTCTCAGACCTGTTATTTATGATGCAGATGCTATACAGGAGCTCACCAATGTGGCTATACATCCTGACTAGTGTGTGTTTAAATGTGTTCTTATAAAATATTTCTGGGGCTGTGCACAGTTGTGGTCCCTGCGCTCATTAGAAGTCTCTGACCAGTTTGATAAGTGCAGCTCTGCTCCGTAATGATTTATTAAGACTGGGGGTTGGGAAGGCCAGTGGGTCCAAACTGCCTCAGGACACTGAGATATTTTAGGGTAAAGGCTTGGAATAGAGGGTGCCTCTGAACAGATTTACATCATCCAAGATGCATTTCATAATGAATTATGTAAGATGTAATGAAATACATAAGAGTTTCACAATTTTTTGCTGCTTTTCCCTCTCTCCACTTTTTTTTTTTTACCCCACGACTTCTTCCTTCTCTTCTGCATCGCCTTGAGGTAAATTCATGGCCATTTGCTTCATACTGTAGAAAACTAATGGACAGATGGAGGGACATGAGAAACAACATTTAATAATGAATGGAACAGAGATGTTAGATGTGAGCAAATAAACAATTTTAAACTAATTTCACAGTTGTACATAGGGCGAAGATGGGATGGCCTGGGGGTGAGTTTAAACACAGGACTGACGGGTAATGCCAAATATGCTCCAGAAGACTTTGGAAAAACTTCAGAAAAACTTTTAAAGGACTGTAAGACACCCTCTTTCATCTTAAGGCTTCAAGCCAGAGTTTTAAGTTGCAGACTTATTTCACTAAATCCCTATTTACACAACTACAACCAAATTTCTTTGTGAACCAAAGGACAACTACACTCATGATTGGTTGTTGACACTAACTGCATGGTGGAACTACACAATCTTCTAAGAAAGAAATACATCTACATTGCTGTTACCTCAAAATAATGGACAGGACTGCAGAAAAAGCAGCAGAGCAGGGTATGACCAGGTGTGGGCTTCAACTGGACCCCAGACATTTTGAAAGCAGAGGAAAAGTAGAGTTTGCGTTACTAGTGAGACATGGAGGCATCTCAACAGAGCAAAGCATGATATTCTCCAAGAGAGGAAACAGGCTTAGTGGTTGGAGGATAGATCTTTTTTTTCCTTGCCACAGTTAATTTTTAAATCTCCAACATCCTATAGCTGTCTGTTTTTCTTCTTCTTTCTGTTTTTTTCTGCTTTCATTCTTTTCTTTTAAAATGAAACTGGAGCTGGGGCGGTGATAGTGATAGATGGCTCAGCGCTCTAACACTTTATCCAATCCGGCGCAGATTTCATCCAATAAAGAATCACTTGTGCACTCTCAAACTAAATGGAAGTCAGGCAGCAGAGAGAAAGGGGCTGCCGTGTGTTTCTGAGCTGCGAAAATCAAATTTTCTTAAAGCTGCCGCAGCACTGGCTGGCGGAAAAGGCAGCAACAGCCATGACTGGCCAGGGCCACGACGTCTGCACACACAATTTAATCCATCACAGAGCGCTTGACACCATATCAATCAACCTTTCATCAGTATGCCCCCCACCTCACAAAAAAAAAAAAAACAATATTTCTATTCAATCACCTCTGACTGAACCAGGCCTCCAACCCAATGACCAATAGGGAGCACCAGAAAACTACTGCAGCTTCAGAAATCTTTTCACATGAACTCAGCCATAAAGAAGAAACATGCACTCGACATGGGGTCCCTGAAGTGCCGACTGCATGAAATGTTAATACCATTAGTGCAGAAATATTACTTACATTAGACACAGAGACACTATCAAATTGTCTGTCCTTCTTTAGGTCTTACTGTATGACACTAACCACCACCTTTACTTAACCCCTCCCATTGTTGTCCTTTGTTCCGGGAATATGGTCCTCCTTACCCCTTCTGTATCCCACAGGCCGTGGCTCCAATGGCCTATGATTTATAATTCATAGAGGCCGCTTTTATATGGGACCTCGGTTTACCTGATACTCTGCCACTGGGCCTGTCCTGGGACAGCAGGAGGGGGGCTCTTCATTACGCCTGGCACCGAAGCACTAACATGACACCCGCCTCTTTAAAGTACCGCCACTGTATGTAAATTGGACATAATAATCTATTTTTCTCATATTCCTGAAACAGATACCGTCTATGATTTTTCCCATCAGCCATTTTTGTTTTTCTAAGCCATTGTCAGTAATTTAGACAAATCTTGGAGGTTTTTTTTCTTGTTTCTTTTTGGTGCATGTTCAAATAGAAAGATGGCGCTTTTGTCACATCTAAGAGATCTTTCATTTAGCACTTAAGCATTAGTGTGTTCGTGTTTGTGTGTGACGAAGCTCTTTCTTCCTCCAGGACCTGTAAAGCTCAGGTCTCAGGGTTTCAGCATTACTTCCTCTCTGCTGCGCTCTCTGCTCTGACCTCGCTGCATACCAGAAAGGTCTCCGACCCAGGCTGTGCTCTGTACTCTGTGCTCCTGGCCTAGGGCTCTGCTTGGCCTCCATGCTCTACTGGCTCCCTAAATCCTGTTGAGGCTTCAAAAGGCCAAACACTGTAGTTACTGTGGATGCCCCACCACCCACCACTGTCTCTGGTGGTCCAACTTTGGTGGGGGGGGGGTGTCAGATTGCCAGAAGCAGCTCAAATGACAAAGAGAAAGCAGCTCAGCCTGGATCAAATGCGTGTATTATTGTTGTTGTTACTAAGTGTTCCTGACTAATTATTCCTCCCTCATTTGCAAACAGGGCTGCTGCACATTTACATATCAATGGTGCAAGCACAGGGTATGATGTCAAGAAGTGCGGGTTAAGCGTGTGGCTAAGCTTAAGGAGCAGAGAGGACATCAGCCCTACAACAAACAGGACGCTACCACCCCTCCTGCCTCCCCTGTGCTTCCAGAACCCATAACACTGGCATGACAACCCCTGCTGCGTTAGTCTAATAAACAGACGAAACAGAATTCAAGATAGGCTGTTGTTTGGGAGAAGAAGGGGGTGTGTTGTTGGTACCGAAGAGTTCTCTGTCAAATCAGCGGGTTGCCCCTGGATTAGTTCAGTTGTAACACAACCCCACGCTCCATGGAGATCATTTAGGCAATTATCAAGAACAAGGCCGGCTGCAGTGTTGAACAGCACACTTCAAAGGCCTACACCAGATGAACAGTTACAGCGCACTGGTCAATTTCCATACAAGCAACCTCCCTCCCTCCCTACTCGCCTTCACTCACTCCACTTCTGCTTATGCCTCCAGGCATTTTGACTGTGCTAATGAACATAACACCCCCTACTCACCCCCAAACACAGACTCGTAGCTACAGTATGATGAGAAGTCCATGATGCGCTCTCGCTGCTGTCCTTCTGGAACACAAAGAGAAGCTGTAGTGAAGGACGAAAGTGCCTGCCAGACACTTGCCTTATGTTTGCTTCTATTAGCTGGATGAAACTAACAGATTTTTGATGTCGAAGATGCACAAGATTCCAAGATAATATCTGAAACTGAGAGGAATGCTAACACGGAACAAATGCATCACATTAAAGTTCAAGTTTGGTATTTTTTTAATAGTCTGGAGTGTAATATCAACTTTAATAAATTGTTGAGAGAAACTAGTTGCAATGAATTACACCAAAAGATGCTTAAAGTGTAGCGGTAATTCCAACATTGTTAAAATCCCTCTAAAATTGTTTTTTTACAATAATCAAGTTTTATAGAATGATATTTAAAGCTATAATACCGATTCATC
The DNA here is from genome assembly GCA_028564865.1 of Zenarchopterus dispar. NCBI lineage: Eukaryota > Metazoa > Chordata > Actinopteri > Beloniformes > Zenarchopteridae > Zenarchopterus > Zenarchopterus dispar. Next base: position 10,029,864 of record JAOWBL010000018.1, read on the forward strand.
CAGTTATAAAGAACTTCTTCTCAATAGGCTGGCAATTTCTTGAAAAGCCAAAACATCTCAGTGAAATTACTATATATATTGCTTGTGAAGAAATTTCTTCTTGTGGGTCGTGTATCTCAGTATCTGCTGCCATCCTGAGTAAAGTACAGTATTTTCTATCTCTTAAGTCTCCATTTGCCACGTTTTTCTTTTCTCCCTTCTATTTGGCTTACAAAGGACGAGTAATGAAACTGAGAGTCTTAACAAGTTTCTCTTTACTACAGCTGCTTCTCTAGCCCTTCTTTAGGACAAAGATAAACCCAATATATTTTTTAATCATTGTTACACACATACACACTCATTCACCAACACAAGATGCTCTAAAGCTCTGGATTTTCTAATCTAGACTGGGTCATGTTTTACAATAAAGATCCAAGACAAACATACAAGCAACCAGATCCTCCACTCAGGGTTGAGTTTCTAATCATGCACTATAAATTATTCAACCTAGAAAAATCTGCCCTCCCCGAATGTTTATCGATGTAGGACACACAGTGTCAGACTGGTGACATGGATATGGAGGCTGCCATCAAAGTTCGGAAGGACCACAAGGTGAGGGTGGGGGTTGATCCGGGTCAGAGTGCCAAGGATAGATACCCAGTGCATCAGATCAGAGCAAGAACCTCAGACATGGAGATAATCGATAGACTTTAAGAATGCAGAACAGCAGAGACACAAGAGAAGACCATAGATTGTCATGGAGAAATTAAATGTAGTAAATGTGGAAAATCAAACAACAGTAAGAGAAATTGATTGACTAACATGCAGTACAGGAAATAAAACCTAAGACAAATGCTCCAGAAGGTCTGGCATTTATTCACTGCAGTTAAACTCAGACAGCCTCTGAATTTTCCATTAAATCAGCATGATACTTTACTTATTTAGATAACTTATATTCATTAAACTGATGCTCACATTCATCTGCTAAAGACAGAAACTTACGTGTTCATTTTCAGAGCTGGCCGAACTCTCATATCCTTGAATTTTGACAAGCCATTTTCAACCAAGTGTAACACTGCTCCCTTAGCAATGATAACATGAAATATTTTCATAGATTCAATTCACATCTGGAAAAATAATACACAATTACAGCCTCACTTTCTGCTGCCATCTAGCTTTCCTTTCTTTGTTCTGTCTTTCCCATTACATCACTTCATGTGTCGGAGAAAAAGGCTAATTTATATTTGTTGGCGACGCAAACTTGGTTAAATCTTTAATAAAAAAAAAGAAAAAAGATGAAATATCAGAGATCAGCTGCAGAGCATGAAGGACAATGATTTTATATCACGTCATTGCAAACCCAGAGGGGATTACATGTGAATGTCTGCATGTGCATTGGAGTGTGTGCGTGTGTGTTCTTTAAGTTTACAAATGGTTCTGTGGTGTTATTATTATTTATTTGAAATATTTACCCCCCTTTTCTTAATCTTCAGTGCTGCCACATGAGACAACATTAATCCACATTCCCCTGGCAGACATTTCTCAAACTTTTCACATGTGCCTCATATATCTTGACGGGTTATTGGCTTCATTACTAAATAATGTTACATTTTGAATTGTGCTGTTGTCACACATTGGCACATCACTTAGCTTAAACAAGGAAAAGAAATCATCAGTTAAGCTCGTGAATGAGATTGTTCTTATTGTTTTGAAGTTATTAAGCATGAATCAGAACTCTGCATCTGTAGGTAGATGATTGATTTAATAAGATGGAGATTACATCTCCTTTGGGAGCTTATTGGAAATTTTTCAAAACACGTCTGCTTAGCAGTTTAGCTTCAATTATTTTAGGCAAAAAAATCTAGCTTTGTCCATCTGCATCCAAAAGTAACTGAGGGAGTTTCATAACATATATATATATATATATATATATATATATATATATATATATATATATACACACACACACACACACACACACACA
>JAOWBL010000018.1:10040209-10050646 GCA_028564865.1 Zenarchopterus dispar
AACACACACACATATACAGAGAGAGAGTCAGAAAGAGAGTGAGAAAGACACACACAGACAGTTTCATAACCACATGCCCATCACACACAGATGTACGTAACTCTAACACACACACACACACACACACACACAGAGTGAGAGACTCTCATCTCACCCCCTCTCATCCTATAATCCGCTGGTAAAACCCTCTCGGTCCATGCGGACCCCCCACCCAGAGGGACCCTGCCAAGGCAAATTAGGGAGGGGTGGGGGCTTTTGTTTCGCAGCCCTCTCTGAAAAGAAAAAAAAACCAAATTATTTCTTGAGCTGAGGCAATTTGACATGCTGTGATAACTGCTCTGTCAGAAACTTCTTTGACATCTCTGAAAGAGAAGATTTTTCCACCACAAAACCAGGGCTCCATTTAGAAACAGTCTCAGGAAAAAAAAAAGCCTCAAAACTCATTAGGCTGTTTAATTATGCCCTGTTGGCATCTATCTCCATTTATCTCTCATCTCTGTCAAAAAAGAAGAAGAAATAAACAGGCCCCATCAGAAGAAGTCCTGGCCCTCATCAGAGCTTTCCAGTTTGCTTCTATTTTTCACACATCTTCCTCCTGGAACAATCTGCTTTTTACTTGTTCCCTTCTCCTTTGTACCTGGCCTTTTGTGCCTCAAAGAACAATCTCTTTTCTACTTGCCTTCTGCCCAATCTATCATGCTACCCTTTGTATTTTCCTCCAAGCCAATAAGTTGGGTTGTTGTCTTGCTGTTAGCATCAGCCCTTTGTACAGATAACCCACTTGTGTTCTTAGGGAAGTGATGTTGCTTGACCGTAGCTCACTTGCTTCCTTTCTCCTGCCAGTTACATTTGGAGCAGGAGTCAGTCAGTAATGAAATACAATCAGAGAGCACAAGCACATAAGTGATTTGATTAGTTTAAGAAGAAAATGTCCTGTTTGTTCCCTCAAACCTAATGTGAGCAAAATATACCCCAAAGGCCAGATGTGGCCTATGGTTCATCTGAATTTGTCTTTCCTTTGATGAGACAAAAAACAAAAAGAAAGAATAAGAGTTACATTTTCTTAATTAATCTTGAGGTGGCTGAAAACCCATACTACACTGTATACTTCCTCTTTATTTATTTTAGCCACGTTTGGTGACAACAGTTTATTCAACAACAATATGTTTGTGTTGCGATGTTTAAGGCAACATTAAGATAGGTCAAACATGTTAACTGCATTCCAAACCTTTTAATGATGTGAAAAGAATAAAATTTTCCGAGAAATTGTACCTGCTTTATTTTATTCAGTGTCACAGGGGTCTCCTGGAGCCTATCATAGTTGTCTTCAAAAGCAAAGAGATAGGGTACAAGTCATCAATACCCTAAAAAAAAATCCCTTTCACCTACATCTTCCCAAATATAGGTGGAAAGGATTTAGTAGCGCCCATACTGGTTCTGCTGGACCTCAGTGGTGGTTTGATACCGCAGATCACAGCATTTCACTGTTCAGGTTAGAGAATGCTGTTGGGATTACAGGGAAAGCGCTAGGCTGGTTTAAATCATATCTATTTGGGAGATTCCAGTTCGTTCATGTTAATAAGATTTCTTCCGTGCTGTCAGGGGTTTGCTACGGTGTCCCACAGGGTTCAGTGCTAGGGCCAATCTTGTTCAGTTTATACATGCAGCCCTCAGAAAATATTATCCAGAACCACTGAATCAGTTTTCATTGCCATGCTGATGATACACAGCTGTATTTGTCTATGAAGTCAGATCTAACAGAAAAGTTAGCAAAACATTAGGCACGTCTAAAGGACATTAAGACCTGGATGTCCACTAACTTTTTGCTTCCAAATTCTGATTAAACAGAGGTTATTATTTTAAGTCCCAAACACCTTAGGAAGGAAGTGAATGATGCTGCGATGGCCTTCAGTACAACTGTTTGAAACCTTGGAGTTATTTTTGATCAAAATGTCATTTAAACAACATATTAATCAGGTTTGTAAGACTGCGTTTTTTTTTTAAATTTCCATGATATTGCAAAGATTAGGAGCATCCTCTCCCAGAGTGATGCTGAAAAACAAATTCATGCATTTGTAACTTCTAAACTAGTTTACAGTAATGTATTATTAGCAGGATGCCCAAGTATTTCTCTGAATAGCCTCCAACTGATCCAAAATGCTGCAGCATGAGTGCTAACAGGAATCAGTAGGAGAGATTACGTCTCTTCAGTGTTGCCCTCCCTTGATTGGCTCCCTGTATAATTTACAATCCAATTTAAAATTCTGTTACTTGGGTACAAAGTCCTAGACAGACAAGCTTCACATTATTTGCAAGACCTGATAGTGCCTTATGTGACCGCCAAATAGTTCTCAGAGTGCAGGTTTAGTTCTAGTTCCTAGAAGATTCAAATGCAGATTTCAAGGACAGACCTTCTGATATCAGGCACCAGCAATGGAGGCTGACACCACCTCCACCATTAAAAATAAACTTAAAACATTTTTGGTAAAGCCTATAGTCTAAATTTTAGTGTGTTAGGGCTAACAGTCATAGCTGCAGCTACCCCCTTTTTCTCTCATTTTTCTCTTTCCTTTCTTCAGCTCAATCCAGAGTTATTGATTAGAAGTACATCATAAGCATAATTGCGGTCCATTGTTTTTGTAGTTTGTTGTGCTGGTCTGACCCCTCTTTTTCTCCTATGCAGATGTTTGCAGGCCAGAGCTTCCAGAGCTGCAGTCCCACCCTCTGACTATCCCAATGCTTACCTCCATCTGTCTATATAGATGTCTCTGTTGGATATCTATTGACATACTGAACTGCAGTCCCACCCTCTGAACACCTAACTGTCTGTTGTTTACACCTGTGTATACAGTCTTCTCTGTAGTACATCAACTAACCATGTATCAGTCATATGTACATAAAACTCTTAGTTTTTCCTTGCCACTGTTTGGCTTAAGGTTCTTCTCCCACTAGGGGAGTTTTTACCTGCCATTGTTTACGTAATAATTGCTCAAGAGTCATTATCTGGGTCTCTGGGAGTCACCTAGAGTCAACGTATATTGTAATAGATGGTATACAAATAAAATAAATTGAATTTAATTTAATTTTCAGGTAGAATCATTTTACAAAGCAGTCAAGGGTCCCCAAGTTTGCAGAATTAATCAGTGATTGCCATACAAGTTTAAGACACACAGCAGTGTATAAATATTTTTCAGAAACATTAGTTTTATTGATTTCTTTTTTTACTTTCAACGATTCGTGAGAAGATATAAAAAATGTTTATTTCAACTTTACGAGCAATAGTGAGCTTGCATTTTATATATATATATATATATATATCTTGATATGAAGTATTAGTTCCAATCATAAAATTGAATACACCAGTCAATGCATTGAGCAATAACAGGAAATTTTGGTTTCTCTTGTGTACCGCTGATATATGTTCTTTCACTGGACCTTGTTTTAATGAAAGAATACCGTTCTTGCAGTCAGACTCACCATCCTTTGTTCTCATTGTTGAGACTTGAGTGCTATACAGGAAATTTGACTTTTACAAATCCAATTATAGCAGCTATGCATCCCTTTTCCAGTTGTGCCATGAAGCAAGGCATGCAAACAGAGCTCACTCTTCCCTTCCTCAAACAGTGATGTCCCCATCTGAAGGAGATTAACTCCTTTAAATAAAAAAAGCCTCAGTTATTTGTTACACAGTTTTCTCAATAACCTCCTCAGCATCACCGATGTTTCTGAAAACACTTAAAGCTTAAATCAAATTGTGTCACTCAATACACTTTTCCCACCCTTTGAGATCAATGCGTTTTACATTCTTCAACCCTGCCTGCCAATACCTATGATGGAAGAATATCAATAATGACAGCTACATTTGTATCCGTATCATTTGAGCAGAAGGATCTGTTCCTCTCCTGCCTTCGTCTCCCTCTTCACCCGCCAGCAGCTCATGTTCAGCCAGGCGCGCACAGGATATTAGCTTCTCTACCAGCAAATTTGCTTTTCACATCTATTTCTTTCTTCTTCTAACCAGTTCTTGGATGGCTTGTTATTGAGCTTAGTGTCCACAAATGCCATTGATCCAAGCCACAACTGAGATCCATACTCGGGCACTTTAACACTCTCTCGGCGTGTTAGTAATACTAATCCTGCTCCACCAGCGGGGCCATTGATTTTATAGATCTCCAGGAAAGTTGTGATAATGATATATCATTGTTAAATTTGGTAGAACAAACTGCTTTGCCAATCTATCAATGAATACACAGGCTCTCCTTCCAAAATGGCCTACAACTCCTGTATGATTGTATACATCACACCTCACTGTATAGACCTTCTTTATAACACATGCACAGAGGCACAGAAGAAGACATGAATACTCCATTTTATTTTATTAGGACTCTACATCATTCAATTAATCAGCATCCAGAATCAAATTCCCATATCAGAACCCAGTCAAGCTAATTACAGTAACAACAGCTGATCAGGGTTAAATAATTGTCATAAAATGTACAAAATTGCAAAATGCTTACTATCGCAATCTCTTCTTACACAGAGACTCTTAAATATTATGTGTTTTCACAATTAATTAACTATTAAAACATACTAACATTTACAGCAGATATTTAAAGAACTGTGTTCCAAATAATAGAGGCAGAAAGGCATTTCTTAAACTTGCACTTTTCTAATTAAATGAGTACAGGACCAGACTACAGCAGACTCTAGTCTATTTATCTATAGTCATCTCTTATTTCTGTTCTGTATTATAATTAGCCATATCATTAGGGACTCTTGGGTTCCCAAAAGAGCCATCGGTGTGCCAAAAGAGTTCTGGCCAGCCAGGGTCTAGACAAAGAACATTTAAAGATATCTTGAGAGCTTTGGACCCTGTAGGTTGTGGGGTGGGATCTATATATGGTTTTATTTGAGCAGTTCCCCCCCAAAAAATGTTTATGGGCCCACTGCTGAATTCCTGGGGGGCGTTGGCTGCGTTGAGATTTAGACTACATATGTATGCAGACACATAAAGATCATTATAAGTGACTGAATGTTTTTTATGATTTTTTTCCCCACAAATTTTAAATGGCTCATTGAAGTAATAACCCACAAAACAACACTACACATGCAGATGCATTTTTTTCCAAATGCTCCTTGTGGCACCTTTATGCCACTGACTGAACAGAAAATTGATAGAGAAAGTTGGTTCAGTGGTGGGAGAGCCCTACTGGTGTAGTACTGGCGATGGCTACTCTCACTGCCAGGCTCTATTTTGAAAAGGGAAAAAAGATTGTTGAAATGGTCTAAAAAGCTCCACAATCTAAAAGCTCACTTTCTTTGTTAGAATAGTAAGGTAAACCAAAAGTGTGATGTTCCTTCCTGTGTGTGTGGATTTCAGGACAAAAAACTGAGATGGTGTAAACAAAAATTATACTTAATGTCCAACATTTCACCAAACATCCAAAAAGTTCAACATTTGCATTAAGCCCAACAGATATAATCGGGACCATACCTGCAAAAGGGAATGACACAGTGGAATTAGAGAGAAAAAAAAAACATTTACTGTGAAAGCTTACCCATATCATTGTTGATGAAACACTGGGGGGTGACAAGCAGGGAGCAGAGCAGGCAGAGGTGAAAGATGGTGCTGGGAATGCAGCGAAGGTGGGGGAGAGGTGGCAGAGGGATGAGCACAGGGAACAGTGAGGTCTGTAGAGAGAACTAATGGGCAACACAGCAACAGCTCAAACTGGAGGCGCAGCGAGGTAGCAGTGGCCTGACACAGCTGAAGGCCTCAGAGGAGCGCCAGGCCTATTAGAGCAAGATAAGGGCCTGTTTGGAGAAAGAATCCTCTCAATGGTGCAATGGCAACAGAACCAGCATGGGCATCAATTAAAGGGAAAAAATATGACATAGAAGTAGGAGCGCATTAAATAAAAACAACATACTGCCAGTGCTACTGTTTTCCCCACTAAAGGACTGGGCAGTGAGCATCAGCGGTGAAATATCGTCGATTTATTCTCCACAGCATTGTCGATGTGGGGGGAGTTTATGATGAGGTGCAATGTAAAGGGTAGAAAAGAAATGAATCTAGATGCCTTCTGGACACAGAGCTGCACACGCAGATGAAAGATGAGAGACACGGGGACCCACGTAGAAAAAACTACTCACAATCTTAACAAGAAAAAAAATATCTCCCCAGTAGATGACTGCTATGATAACTAATTTAGCTTTAATTCACCTTCAATTCTTTGCCTTTAAGCCCACAGGCATGATGTGATGTACCAAACTGCAATGGCCTACATTCTCTACATTCATGGAAACAGCCATCGGACCATTTCACCTGTTTGAAAAATCCAACTGAAAAAGAGAAATAACAAATGAATTGGCAGTGAATTTTAAAAATGATCCCCTTTTTATTACAGCATTCTTGTATGCCGTCTAAAGAGGTCAGGTCCTTGCATCACTCACCCTGTGTTATACGTCTTAAACCCAGCAGCGTCCTCGCAAGGTGCTTGTCGACTGCCCTCTGGAAGGAGGTGTGGGTGGCAGACGGCCTTCGTGAAACACCAGTAAACAACAATGAGCTGAACTGACACATGCTGCTGATGAAGGGGGAAAACAGAGGGACTCTCCTGTTTTTGTTTAGAATATAATGCAACTGAACGTAGGCTTTTTCTTTTGGTTTGAGTTGGGTTAATGTGATTTCCGTTCCGCCTGTCGGTTCCAGAGACCCAGCTTTGTGAGCAGTGGTCAGGTGAAGCCTGGACTCAGCCCCCTATGGCCATTAGTGTGGAAAGAAGACAACCCGATAAACAGGGAAAAGCTTGATGTGTACAGGTCACTGCACAACCAGCAGTCAAAAAGCATCTTACCCTGGAGACTATTAAAGCGATAACATGCAATGGGAACCTGAAGCTCTTAATTATTGGCCACTCTTGGTCTGACGAGATGCTGCACAGATTCAGGGTTGAATCGGCATTGGAAAGACAGTTTGGAGGATGCCCAAAGTAGAGAATGAGTAATATGGCATAGTTTGGATAATCCTAAAGAAGGGTCATAGATATGTGAAGGTAAATGAGATTCGCTGACATCTTAAGCTTTCAGTATTATCCAATAACTCTTATTTAGTGCATCCTATTGTGTTTACCTACCCCTCCTCCCTATGGCTTCCTTGCCATTTCCGTTACATGCACTCTTGCTCTTTAAAAAGCACTGAGAGTGGAGCCAGCAGTAAATCTTTAAGGATTTGACTTGCAAAAAGCCCCTCATATATTGTTTATGAAAAAAAAGCAAAAGTTTTCTTCACCTGCCTCCAAGCATCTTAGATTTATTTACTTATTTTTAGACTTGCACTAGTTAGGCAGAGGCATACTTGTCTGACTACATCTTTACAAATAAAGATAGACCGTGTCCTCATCTGTCATATCTCATAAGGAGAGTCAAAACTATTCTATTCACGTTAAAGATTCTTGGGTGACATCTTCAATTGAGTCAAAGAGGCAGTATTTTGTACTTTGCCCCTAAAGAAAGAACAGAAAATGGGGGTAGGATTAATAAAAATGCAGAACGTGCCATCATAACACTGAAATATTATTGGGGGAAAAAAAGATATAAAAGAGAATCTGTCACAATGTGTCAACTTGATCCACCCTGCAGAAACCTCTTTTTGTGGGGAACATATGGAAGAAAAGGGGAGAGTGGGAAAATTACCCTCCATAATTGGCATCCTGATCAAGGATGGCCGTGGCAGCTGAACAATACAGCCTTTAATTTCTCAGAACCTCATTATGAGCTGTTCTTGTAATGCCAGAAGATATTAGAATAAATAGTTACAGCAAGCAGGGAAATCAAACAGTCTGCAGCTGAATGCTTTTGTTGACTGCATGAAGAACTAAGGAGATTGACAGAGGGAGAGGGAGAGAGGGAGAGAGAGAGAGAGAGAGAGAGTATGTGTGTGTGTGTGTTGAGCTACTTAACTTAAGAAGGTGGGAGGGAGTGTTACATGCCCATGAGTGTATGTGAGCATACTTGATCATAGTTTGTGCAAATCACAACCTTGACAGATAAACATGCCATTGAGGAAGGGGAAGGTTCATCTGTCTCCTGCCTTTGCCTTGCTTTGACTATGGCGTTAAGGGACACAGCTAGAAGTGCATTGCCAGACAGGCCGGGGGATTGTTCCATATACAAATGTTGTCAGATAAGCCTGTTTCTCCTGAAGCCACAGCAGGCATTGGACATCCTACAGCAGAGTCCTGGATGTTGGTGTCTAGTGTTGAAGCCACAGAGAAACAACAATAAGTGTCTATGGCTGTATATAATATATCTGGCCAGGACCAATTTTGTAAGCTACATAAAAAACACTGACCGAATGATACATTAAGCACAATTGTGCTGTTAATGAGGCAACTAAACGTGTCAGTGTTACATCTGAATGGATCTCTGCTTCATTTTCATGAGCAGATTTGAATTAAATCACAACAAGCATCAATCCAACACGATGATGTCAAGTAATGATGTATGTAAGCAAGGTGTAAAAAATATGTTTATACATCATTATTTGCCTTTGAAGTTAAAGTGTTGACATATGGGATGACAGTACATGTCAAATGAATTGTGATTGGACTGTCAAACCACTTCAAACGTGTTAAGAATTTTCTTAATAATAAAAATGAATCTTTCTCCAACAGTCTGGCTCCAGTTTTTTATATTTACAGAGTTTGATATGCTGTTAATTTAACAGTATATAACTGTATATGTCTGTGGATGTCCAGCCAAGGCCAGGCCAGCTCTGGTTTCCTCCCTCTCCAACATAGCACCTTTGTTTAATCGGCCTGTTCCTGACTTGCCTTGGCCTTGTCTCATTTTCCCCCTCCACACAGTGAGATTAACTCTTCAGCAGTCGGAAAAAGTCCTTTCTCTTAATCTCCTGTTACACCAGGATAACACAAAAATGTGCTTCTCAGCGTCTGTGAAATATCTGTGAAATTAGCGAGAAGTGTTCAAGCCTCTGCGGGTACCCCTTCTCACCCGCAGAATGAGCTGATGCATTTACCATCTACCTTGATACAGGTAAAGTGGACCCCACATGGAAACGGCAGCTGAAGTGGTAATATACTTCTTCCAAGGGATCAAAATTCTCCTCAACACCTCGTCTCTCTTTATTTCCTGGGCTACTCCACCGGTGCCAGTGAGTGGCTTCATTGTGCAGCTGATAGTCCATCTCTCATTAGCTGCATGTGGAGCAGAGTGAGGCCAAGACAGGTTTTAATGACTGACCTGATATATGGTGCTGAAGACAAAGCAGTCTGGCCCCATACAAGGACACAGACAGAGGTCACGAGGGCCCAGTTCACAGAAATGAGACCCTTAAAGTCATGCACACACAGATGCACACACACACATACACTGGACATGTAACAGTGGAAGTGAGTCATATTTTGTATTACTGTACAAACCCTAATTTTTTTGTACATTTTATGAAGATGTCACTTTTTTTTTACATAATCTATTATCAAGGTCATTCATTTAATCCAACAATCTGGTTTAAAATTTTAGATATACCTGCTCATAACATATAAGTTGAGGCAATTTAGGGGTGCAGAGGTCTGTTAATCAACCATTGGTGCACAATGCTGTCATTTGCACCTCCACTCAAGACCTCTCCAATTATGCTCCCAAAACCAGAACTGTCCACACCTATGTGCACTAACACATTATGAGGATAGACTCTAGTGGTGACTGACATGCGGCACAGAGGCTCATTATCACCTTCCACCGGCTGCCAATGGCTTCCTGTCTCGGGCACCATGCAGAATCCTGGCTGAGGGATACTGAAGCTACTGTTGTCACAGAGTGAAATTTAGGTATTGGATGCTTCCTCTGGGTCATCTGGCTGTTTGCTCTGGGCCTCAGCGCCAACCTCTACTGCATCACTCGAGATGCTCCATTGCATGAAGACATGATCCGAGGACAGGGCAAGTCTACCAGTCAAAGCTGGCAGGTATAATTGCACTGAAAATCCCTCTAAATATGCTCCTGAAGGTTCTCGGCACATGGGGCATGGGGGATGTCAGGCCAAGTCCCACACTCTGAAATGTGTTAAGAGTGCAGTCAAGATCTCTTTTGGTCCAGAACACTGCTCAAACTCCCCCATGTTGGGGCACACACTCAGACATTCTTCAGGCATATACGTTGTGCATAGATAGAAAAGATACACACACATGTACCAGAAAGAGGATGAAGCTGTTGGGCTGATTCTGCAGGTTTTCCTCCTAGCATCAAGTCTACTGAAATGCAAAGGCCTTTCCTCATTAACTTTAACTTTAGACAGCTTTGGGGCTTGATATATATATATATATATATGTGTGTGTGTGTGTGTGTGTGTGTGTGTGTGTGTGTGTGAGAGAGAGAGAGAGAGAGTGTGTGTGTGTGTATATATATAATACACAC
>JAOWBL010000018.1:10057182-10075701 GCA_028564865.1 Zenarchopterus dispar
TATATATATATATATATATATATATATATATAGTGAGAGAGAGAGATATCAATAAAAACAAAAACATCATTCCAAAAAAAACATTTTATATATATCAATCCATTTTCTGCATGAGGGGGCTACGGAGGAATTGTCCAGTGATTTGGGGGACCAATATATCTCTATAGTTATTGAATATGAGGCTTAGCGTGGTTCTGTACGTGTTTTCACATTAAGGAAATTCTGTGACCCGGTCATGTCACCAGTGTATCCATGCACAACAGTCATTTCTCTACCAATAGTTAAAAAAAAAAAAAGCTGCAAGACTGAAGCGAGGAAAAAAAAGAAGTGCTCTTTCACCCCACTTGTTTAGGAGGCTGCAAGCATTTAGCTTCAGCTTTTGAGCAGAACTAGAACGGATCTGCCCGAGTGCAAGAGGATCCTCCATCCCAAAAGCAATGTTCATACACCACCAGGCCTCACTGGGGTCACTTTATTGAGGTTACACAGCTCTACACTACATAAAAAAGAGGAGATTGAGGGATATTAATGGTAAATGTGGCATAGTTACTGCTGTAAAACCCTGTCTTTGCCCTCCCTTTTTTCTTTGTTTGGCCAGAGGAGCTGAAGGCTTAGGGATAAAGGTACTGCTCAAATCATGAGACAAGGATAAAGCCAGGAAGAGATAGCAAGCTCTGACCCAACGACAGAGCAGTGGATAATTAAAACACCCAGGGCCCCCAAACTGCCCTCATCCATCTCTTCTTTCTTTTTCTCTCCTTTTCTTCCTTCACTCACAGACTAAACCTCTTCCTCCACCCAAGAATACTCACATACACAAAGTCGGATACCAAAGCATAGAAGACAACACATCAGCACACTGAGATGATGTTGAATCTCTAGCAGTGAGCCCCTCCACACCACTGTGAGGAAAATGCACACAAGTGAGGCATGCATCGCACCCACTGTCTCTTTGCAATATATTCATTTTTCATTCGTACATTTTTAAGGATCATGAACGAGTTCTGTTTTTATCTGATTACTCCCAGACAGTCTGCCTCCACTGCCTCATAAAAACATAAAGGATAAGAACAAAAAAAAGCACACAAGCATGGAGTCTGTCCAATTTAACAAATGTCCTCTCTCTTTTGCTTGTAATAATAGTCTAAAATTTATTGCTATTTGTAAGATGTAGTAACTAAATGCTTTAGCTTTTCAACTTTAGGATTTCATTAAATATTTCATACCTGGAATCACTGTGATTTAAGATTCAGAGTAGAAATTAACCAGAAAGGTATGTGAGTCACAGAGAAGATCTGAAGGTTTCTACAGGATACTGCAAAGTGAAAAAAAAATGAGAAAAAAACAAATCATTTCTGTGTATATAACAACCAGAGATAAGGAAAGGCATGTGTAAATGTATGTGGGCGCCAGTTTTCTTATGCCAGGTGGCCACAATGTTCCAACCTTGAATTGCAGGCGCTACAAATGCTCTTGGCAGCCCACACTGCCCCCTCTTGGTGGGTCCGTGACAATGCAGTTCAGACTTAAAACAGCATTTAGATCACCATTTTAAGTCGTCTCTGTTCTTTCTTGCCTACCTATTGTGTAGTCTAATACTCAAAGTTGACGTCATTCACCCCAGTTCCTGATTCTTTATTATGGTTTACTCTCACAAATATTTCCTTTTCTTTTATATTTGATGAAGTGTGACTGACTGAATGTGCTGGGTAACGCAGAGCTGGCTCCATATGTCATTTGTGTGGTCGCTGACCTAGCACGGCAGAGCTGCACATTATCCTATGAGCCGCCTGTGAATGAGGATGTGTGAAAACAGTGCTGCGGCTGGGGAATAGCAACTCAAAGGGACCCCCACACATTGCCCAGACTGAAGTCATTACCAGCAAGCCTTTGATTTCCACATGCAAAACCTCAGGTTGAAGCCCAATGTGTTGCTCCCCTGGAGCACAGTTTCTACTGAGTGTGTTCATGTGGTTTGACTGTCTGACCATGCAGGGCCCACTAGGAAAGACAGAGAGCAAAGTGGTAGCCCTGATGAATTTTGAATGTGTTGAAGATGATTTATTAGAGCACTTAAAAGGTCTGTAGGATGTCCTTCACACCCAGCTCACCCTCTAATAGGCCACAGCGTGAAATTACACTGTTCTCACTAGCCATGGCACTGTTTACAAATTCAGAGAGATCTGCTTTTCAAATCCAGATGATATTCCTAAATATATTAGCAAAAGTAGTTCTACTATGTATTCTTTTTAAGTAAGGCTGAAATTATTGTGGGAGGTCCCTGCTTTCTGCATGTTTTGGATTGTGTTAGGCTGCAGAAAGAGCACAGGAAAGGAGCATGAGAAAAAAAAAAAGAAAAGAAAAATCCCCTGATGTTCACCAACCCGCCTGGTCAATAGTGAGGTTTGTCTGGCTGGGGGGCTTCTCACAACAGTGCTCAACATTAAAACTTTTGGGATTTTTGCACTCTGAAACACAGCTTTTCCAACCAAAAAAAGAAATGACCATGAAAGAAAATAACATTCCTTATTTACCTTTCTAATTGCTTTAAACATACCAACATTATTCTAATAATCAGTAAAAATTAGCCCAACCTAGTACTGAAGATCCACAGATCAAATATATATTCACAAGTTATACTTAAAGTTGATTTAAAACTATTAATGTGACACTAAAGTTTCTTTGTATTTAATTTTCAACAAAAGTATACAATACTAAAAGAATAAGTGATCATTTGGAGTCTTGTACGATGTTAAAGTAGAACTGAATAGAATTGGTATTTGCAAATACAACTAAAAAGAAAAATGTATGGGGGGGGGTCTATAATAACATGGTGCACGTGGACACGTGCACAGATGTGTGCCTTCTTTATTTAGAATTACATAATTTGCAGTGGTACTAGTGAAGGACAGGTGTGTCTAAACTAAATGACAGCTATACTGGCATCTGCAGCCCATGGCAGTCTTCAGGAGCAGTCATCAGTGCGTTTCTCTGCACACCTGACTCCAGCAGAGGGTTAAAGTCATTGACAACGGATCTAGCAGCTTTAGACTCCAGAACACCCGGCTTACTCAGATAAGTGTGCCAGGCTGGATAAGCCTCATTGAAGTATTCTATTACAGTACCAATTACCCCTCGGTAAATAATATGGGGATGCAGAGGAAGCTACTGACAGGAAGTGGAATGTGTGAAGAGTCTAAAAAAAAAAAAAAAACTTTTCTTCTTTTGTTTCCCTAAATAACACTTTAAACCATAGATGCTTTCATGGCAAACACAGGAAGAAAAGAAAAAAAACCTGTTTACTGCATATTCAGCCGAGTATACCTCCAAATGCCAAGCAGCCAGCAGGTGGTCAGGCCCAAACCAAGCCCTGGATGGCTGCTCTGCAGTGCAACCTGAGCAGCGACTCTCACCAGACACCCAGAAACCGGGGTCTCTAATAGGGACAAATTGGCAATGTCTGTGCGGGCCAGCGCTGTGTGCTAGGAGCTGTGAATTGATAGTGATGCCTAATGATCCCCCTGGGTAGATCAATACCAATAATCCTCTTTCCCGCCTATCTTTCTCATTGACTGTAGAAAACCTGGAAGAGCAAGAGAAAACTCCAGCCCAGAGACCTCAGGCAAGGAGTTCAAGGAAAGGGCTCCAACTCTCACACGAGCAAAACACAATCAAACTTTCACTTTACATGCGCACGTACAGAGCTGTCAGGAGCCAAAAGTGAGAACAACGTAGGATTTTTATCACTTTTCTTAGACACTGTCATAATATTTAAAGACCGCAGAGGCGTCCGTCTGCACATTTGCAGACATGGAAACACAAATTTATTTAACCCAGATGGTCAAATAAATACACATGCATACCCCTCACCTCCCCACCCCCCACCGCCATCTGAGAGACTCTATGAGAATCTTGTCAAAGCTATACTACTCTGACATGCAGAATGATCAATATTTATTTTCTCTATATGCATTTATTAGTGTGTTCAATTTCACTGACCAGGAGGGCCTAGTTTATATCAATTATTTGTAAAAGCCACAGGCTCCAAAACCTTCAATTAAGATGTGGTTTGTAACAGGAAAAATCTGTTCAGTAATACAATCACACAGCAACACCAAAAGAAAAATATGATGCCCCATTATTCATTTTCTTTTGGAAAATCAGGGAAATGTTTGCTTTAAAAAAAAAAAAAAAAGAATCATTATTTTTCTAAATGTGCTCAGTCTTAATTCACTAAACACAGTCTTATTAACATTATCACAAGTGAAAACAGATTGACAGAAATATTTTTTATTTTTATTTAATATTTTTGCTGATAGTTTCATTGTGTGATTAAACAGCGCAAAATAAGTCAAAGGGGAAATGGCAAATTCTGAAAAGAGATATATTTTAATGAATATCAACTAAAAAAGAAAAAAGAAAAAAAGGAGAAGCTAGTATTGAAGCCAAGGATATGTCCAGCAGAAGAGTGAGATAAAGCATACAGTCCCAACGGACCCCTGTGTGTGTACATGTCTCTGTGTGTGTGTCTGTGTGTGTGTGTGCGTAAGCTCTGCAGTCATAAAGCCTCACATCTCCCTCTTGCACCCCATGGTCGGCAGCTGATTACTCCCACCAAACACATCCATACACTTTATCCCAGCTGTCACAGTGCATACTCATTACCCCCTGCACCAGCCAGCTGACTCCACGCGGCCACACCCGCATGGACATGGCTCCAGGGCCACACACGGGATAACAATAATTCACTATAAAAAAATAAATACATGTTTTTGAAAAATTATTTATTGTTAACATAAATTTAACAAAACGTGTTAACACTCTTTGTGCTCATATTACACATCTTAACAGTAGTTATTAGTATATGAATATATATTTTTTAATAATAACTATAACCAAACATTGCTTCATAATGACTCCCTTTGGACTTTCTTGAGAAAAATCTCAAATTTCCATCCATCCTGACGCCTGCCATTAGTACCCATTGTTGTGACAACTGAGTCAGTTCTTTCACTGATAGAAAAGTCAAATAAAAAAAAAACAAATGACTAAAAACATAATGCACCCTGAGTGATAAAAACTTTCAAGAGACGAAGGACATATCTATCTCTTCAACATGGCCCCGTACTGGCCCTTACCCCCATGAGGCAA
Organism: Zenarchopterus dispar; assembly: GCA_028564865.1. Classification (NCBI taxonomy): domain Eukaryota; kingdom Metazoa; phylum Chordata; class Actinopteri; order Beloniformes; family Zenarchopteridae; genus Zenarchopterus; species Zenarchopterus dispar. The sequence goes on from JAOWBL010000018.1 coordinate 10,062,334, forward strand.
CTCTCCCAACTGTTACAGGTGATCGGGGTGTCTACGAATGTGTGTGTAGGGGGTTCTGTCGTTTCCACGCTGGGAGCTGACAACAGTGACACACTCCTGCTTCTGTCACACAGTAAGTGTTTCTCCATAGAGACCCAGGTGTCGTGTCTCAGATATTTTCGGCTTCATAAAAATACTGCTTCAGCCAGCGTGTCAATCGATGACATACTGCATACAACCTTAACTGCTGCCAAACACAATAATCTTAATGTAGCGTATAGAAGGCCAAGTCTGTTTGTAAGACGATGTGTAATGTTTATTGCTCATATTTTAAGGAAAAGCTTACAATTCTCAAAGAGAGATTGAGTAGAGAGGAGACGAAGGCGAAGCTTTCAGTTCTGTGTGAAAATCTAACTACTTTCAAACAAAAATGTGGCTGTTTTTTTCTGTACAGATCTACAAAAAATAAAAAATACAGAAATGTTGCTGAGGAGGGACGGTAAAGACAGTTCAGAAAAATCTGAATTGATGAGGAAAGTGGATTTTTTTCCTTTCTCTAAAACCTACAAAATCAGAATATAAGTAATATATTTCAACTGATTTACCAGGTGAGAAAATCCCAAAGGTGGCAATAAAATAAGAATTAGCAGCTGCTATATGTTTAATTCCTAATATTGCACAGCAATTTCAAACATTCAAGTAGTGGAGGTATGTATTTGCAAAGAAGGTGCAGGAAACAAAAATATGAAATAAATTAGTATCACTGCAAACACAAACGTAGTTATAATTAAATTGAGCAGATATTGTCATTTCAATTAGTAGCCATACAAAGAGCAATGGAGGAGAACACAATGCAGAACAATAACTCTCCTTCTTGTTCATCTACTGACTGTCCTTGTCTCCCACTAGAGCAAAGAGCAGGGTTTAAACAGGAGCATTTAATTCATTACATCATTATGTCATCTTATACTAATCTGCGCAGTGGTCTCCACTGCTTTGACATGCAAATGGTTTAGAAAAAATGTCTGGGGAGGAAAAAGGGAGGAGGGATGGGGGCAAAACAGCAATCATCACATCTTGTCAATAGAGTGAAAATATGTCCTGAAGCTGCTCTGCCATTTTTTCCCCCGCTCATTCTCTTTAACTGTATTTTTCTGTTGTTGTCTTTTTCCCCCCTCCCCTGACTCTCATCTTTCCCTTCTATATCTTTTTCAGTGAATGCCCTAAACAAAGCAGCGGCAAGATCACACCAAACGCTGGCAATCTGTTGAGGATCAGGCTCCCTATGGAGAACACATAAACAGTGGCACACGCTCGCATCAAGCCTCCTCCCGTTTACACATGCCCCTCATCTGCATATTCACCAAAAAAGGCCCCTCTGGCTTTCCCTTTATCAGCAAACCCCTCCCCACGGCCTCATCAGCACACGCCGGTTGACTAAGGAAAAGCATGCGAGCTTGCAACGTGTGCTGGCTGGGACCACACACGCGCACTTCAGGATGATGCATAAAAATACACACAAATGCACAAAATCAATTTTTGCACATGCTGTATACAAATGTGCAACGGGAGGGTAAACAGAAATCAGAAAGAGAGTTTGTGAGATCTGGTGATGTGAACGCCGGCCGTGCTCATCTAATTTCCACCCCTCCTTCCTATCCCCCACCACCACCACCACCCCCCTCCCCCCTCGCCTCCTCTCGTCTCTCTCTCCTCTCATCATCAGGTACCTGGTGACGAGCGGCCCGTGATAATCCACAGCCTCTAACCAATCAATCAGCAGCATCATAATCAGCAGCATTGAGAGGGAGAGAAAGAAAGAAGCCCATAACTTACCCTGTGTCGCCTCCAGTCTGCTCAGCACAAGTAGAAGGTCTGGTCAGAGCTTTGGCTGCAGCTGTGTGGAGCAGTTCACTAGATATATGAGAAATATTCTGGTTCTACCCTTTGACTTAACTTCTAAAAAAAAAAAATCTAAATTTGTAAGTTTTTCATGCATCATAAACATGAAACCAACATATAAGACTCGCCCCCTCCCTTTTCCTATTTCAGTCTGATTCTCACTCTACCTCTCTTCCTCACTCACTCCCTTCATGTCACTCTCTCTCCCTATTTCCCTCTCTCCTCCCTCAGTGTCTGCCTGTTGCAACAGTGTGGACATACACAAACACTCTATACAGTGAAGATATATATTACGAAGCGCGCATCTCTGTGCAGAAGACAGAAAAGGCTTGCTGGTGTGGTATCCCGTGGATCTGCTGGACCCTGTGTGTCTGTGTGTGTAAGAGTTGGGGGGGTGATGGTGGGAGGGAGTAGAGAAGGAGGGTCAAAGCTAAACGTTCTACAAAGAACAGGGGGACATAATTCACTTTTTGAATCAAACACATATTTCCTCCCTCCTCTTTCCATTTTATTCACCCCACCCAAGCCCATTTCACCCCCCCACCCCACCCACCCCCACCTAGCCCCCCCACCCCCATCTCATGCCAAATTTCCGCTCATAGGCATTCCCTCTCCAGACATAAGCATCCTTTAAAGGGGGTTAGCTGTCTCTAGGAGGAGGAAGAGTTAACGCCGCCTAGCAGCCTTGTACATTTTGCCTTGAGGGCGAGATAGCTGAAAAGCCATGTGCTATCATCATTTTTTAGGTGTGCAGGAAAAGTAAAGACAAGAAAAACATACTGGTTTTACACAGCTCCCCAAAAGATCTGATGCTGAATTTAGCATAGGATTACACAAAACCTCTCTTCTGAACCTCTGAGCCGAACCCCCGTTTCTACAGACTCTGTGATTCCTCTCCTCCCCCACACCAAAGAACAAGGTGTTGAAACTCCATACAACCTGCAGCTATCGCATGGTGCCTATGTTTAGTTCTACAATACAGCTCAGCCAAACAAGCTCTGAGAGAAAGAAGCACAGCAACGTTGTTACTGTTCAAGCGCTCTCGCTCTCTGAGGAGATATTCCTAAAAGAACCCACATGCACTGAGTATTTCTGCATTCCTGTTTGTGCAAGAGCTGCATCTGACTGTCCTGTAGAATAAGGGTGTCAGGAAATACTCAAGAGCCCATACTAAGGAGTAACCTTCTACACATGGACGGCCCTGATGGCCTCAAGCGCACAAGAGCAGGGTGCTGGCTAAGCACTACAGAATTGCCCTGAGAAGGAAAACAAAGCCCAAAAGAGATATAATGATACCCCTCCACCCCACTCCGAAGGACTCATGGGTCTCAGTTATAGTAAGGTACCACTGCAAGAGTGAGAGGAGGATTGGAGCAAAAGAAGGAGGAGGGGGAAGAGAGTCTGCCAGTACCCTCAGAGGCCTATCCTGTGCTCGGTCTTGTTTTATTAATCTGTGAATATCTGCGGCGGCTGCCCGCAAACCCCTAAACTGTGAGTCTCCTCTGCCCTCTTGACCCACAGACCACACCCCTCCACCCTGCTGTCAACCACACAAACGATGCACCACTGACTAGAGAGCCACTTATCATCTATACAGACTAGTCTCACCAGAAAACATGAAATAAGCACAATGGCCAGCTTGTCCAAAACATTAGAGTCTCAAAATGTGTGATCAGAAATCGTGAGATGGCTGCTTGTCAGTGGACTGTCGTTTTAAGAAGGGCAGTATCCTGGTAAGATTACACTATGTGAAATTTCAAATATATAAACTCTAACCATGTGTATTTTCGAACCCTCATTTTTGTATTTTGTAACATCTGAGCTTAACCATTTGTAAGTGAGAGCAAAGCAGAAAAGTGAAAACGTCTCAGATGACTGTGCTTGGAAATAAGTGGAGTAATACCATCCCCTATACCCACTCCTTCTTATAAGCACTCACATCAACAGTTTCAACATGTACATTGTTATTTACTGAGTAGGAAGTCATATACACAGTGAGATGACATGCATCAACTTCTTCAGGTGGCAAGAATTCTCCAAACAATGAGCATGCACATCATCAAGTAACAGTGAGTGTAACAGTGACATAGTTATGAAGCGACATGTAAGCTGCATGTGAGCATTTACAGAAAAGAAGAGTCAGAAAAAGATTATTAACCTTTAACATCAAACCTGAAACATTTTACACTCCACTCCAATGTCCTTTCGAGAGATCACGTTCATCTTCCAGTCCAACCTCAGCAGTTCATTCTGCATGGTTTTCCCTAAAAGTAAAGAGAGGTGGGCCCAGTGACTTCAATACAATATTGTACTGCCACTCAGCCCAGATAAGAAAAATACACAGACAGAAAAGACAAAAGACAACACCACGGCACCATCAAAATGAATGGCTGGCCTACACAGAGGGAATGTCCTTATGAAACTCCAGAGATGAAACAATAGAGGAGCAGGGAAGCTGAAGTGCACTGGTGTACCTTGCTAGATGAGAAGCCTCCATGTTTTCAATGAGGAAAGACAGAGAATTTACGCAACATGGCAGCACTGTGTTGTAATGCATCAACCCAACTGAGAGCAGCACTGTCACTACCACTCTTCATCATCAGCAGGAGCAAAACACCAGCCATGCATTGTCTTTGGGGCAGAAAATGTGTGTGTTTGTGACTGTGCAGGCTTGCAGAAGTACATTTATGTCTGTGTGTTTGTGTGAGCACACATGAAATGCGCTCGTGCACGTGAATGTGTGTATATGTGTCCGCCTCCCCTGCATCCATATTAAACAGTTTTGGAGGTGACTGTGCTTCCCTGGGTGTCATGAATATAAGAGAAAGCATCCATCTTCGTGGAATACAATTTCACAGGTAGTGACAATAAAACTGACTCTACCCTCTACACAGACAGAAAGACACAGAGGGTGGAGAAAGGAAAGATGCAGAAGCACAGACACTGACAGACGAGGCTGCGAGACATCTCCTGATTTTTCAGCGCACCGTTAGATTTTCCAGCTGAATCCCATATTGGACTTAGGCTGTTATGTTCTCAATGGTTAAATTTCACTAAAGGCTAACCATGCTGATTGGTTCAGCCTTATTCAACGCATGCTGACTTTATTCAAGCTACAGTTTCTGTGAAACAGGCCTGGAATCTATTCCACAGTCATGAGGGAGACAGATATTAGGTCACTTTTCAAACTCGGTCCCATGCTTATCAAGTAATTACAATTTAAGAGACGCAAAGTCCAATCTGAACAAAGACATCTGAAAAATGTATGAAGCTGAGAGAAATATATTTGTAAAAAATATATATATTTCTTTATATGAAATCATAAAGCAGAGAAATGTTACCATTAACTGATCTCATTCCAGATGAACAATTTCCAAAGGGAATGAAAAAAAAAATCTTACATGACACTTGGCACCTTTTTCAAATTAAATTGTATTAAATAACACATGGTGCGCATAAATTATCCACATTTCACATTTAAACTGTTAGAGATATCATCTGTAATTAATTACCTGATTTAAAATAAAAAAAAACATGCATGTCTTCATTTACACTGATTTTTCATTAATGAGGTGGAAGTGGAATTGCAGGTGGGAATTTCCACAATTATACCTGGTACATCCACGAGTATAATTAATCTAATTAACTAATCAAGGGGAATTCTTCCTGTCTTACAGAAAAAAAAAAGTCATGGTATTTAACACTAAGTTAATTATGTTAATCATGCAGGAGATAATGAAGTAATTAGAACAATTAAATCACAATTAAGCCTGAAGAACAAGTGATTATGCCATTCATTAAGACATTTATGTGTCTAGAGGAAAAGGCACAAAATATGCGCTTTGTGTTACCAATGAAAAACATTCTGGACAGGGCAAAAAGCAACAAGAGGTGGAATTAGCTGAGAAGAATAGCGAATGACTAATGGTAAATGACACCTGTCTCAGAGGCCATCACTCATTTTTGATGATAAAAGGAGAGGCACCTTTTGTCACAGCTAATCATTCCAGCCTTGAACATAAACCGGGAAACAATGTCAAGTTCAGGTTGAAAGAACAAAGAATCTAGGAGGCAAAAAAAATAAAACTGCACCAGAAGAAGCATGGCTCACATATGAGAGCAACTACAGCTGAGCTGACAAGCAGCAGAGCCCAGATGCAGAGAGGAAAACCAGTGATATGGCTCCTGCCATCTGAGGATCGAACCCAGAAGAAACATTACGGTACACACTCCACTCCCTTGTTTTCTGCTCTCTTTACTAGCATTCGCAAGAAAACACAGCTTTCCTCTAACCAAAGTCGTGCACGCCTTACAAAAAATGTTGCCTCAAAAAAAAAAAAAAGTCCGTGCAAAGAAGTGTATTTGTCGAGCGTACACGATGTACCAGTTTTCGTCTGCTCAGTCAAATCGCCTCAAATGGATGCTCATGTTATTCAGATGTGCCAAGTTTTATTCCAGACCTGTGTTTTAGTTGTTACCATTCTGCGCCGGTGCATGTTGGGATCTTGATCTTCTGGAGATGGTGATGTTGCTTATGTGTGTTTTTCTGTTATTCTCTTATCTTCCTTTGTGACTCCCTTTCTGACCGTTGCATGCGCTTCAGCGGCCATCTCCTGGAGTCGCCACACGCTCCATGGACATGAATTGATGAAAAACATGAGTGACAAGATTCATGGCTATCAGAGCAGCTGATGAAAATGGTAAGGCACGAGGAAGATTTAAAAAAAAAAAAATGCCCTTCATTTTTTTTTCCATCTATTCAGAGATGAAGAATACAGATATGTCAGGAGATGCTAGAGAATAAATAATAAAAAACACACACCACTATTCTTGTGTCCCTAAAACCTAAATAACCCACGAGAGCATCCACAGAATTTTGATTTCTTCTTGGAAACTAAAACCTTTGTAAATAATAATAATACTAATAATAATAGAAAACGAGATTAGAGTTTAAATAACCACTTTGCATTTAATTCAGGATGTGAATTTTGTTATCACATTATTATCATAAGAGTAATTTATTTGTTTCATGAAAATTTGAGAGAAAACTTAAGTAAATAAAATGTGTTTAAATATTAAAACAAAAATTATTCTGATTCATAGTTTTAAAATAAGCAAAAAGCAGTGAAACCATAGGCAACATATCAAAAAAAGCATAAATGAATGATCATTTGTTTTTGTTTTTTTCCTTGTGTTTTTGGACATTGTCTTAATTGTCCGAGAGACATAGAGTCTAGTATTTTCTGTTTTTGTTGGGTTATTTTCTTGGCGTTTTTCACTGTTTAGTGCAGCAGAGCAATGATTCCATCATGCTTGATTTTGCAGACACGCCAGGGATTTAGTCTGTACGGGCTGTGACTTCTGCAGTCCGGCCAGTGCTAAAGCATAACAGCCTCTTTCACTTTCAGCTTCCTCAGCGGGGTCAAGTGATTCCTACCAGATGCATCTGCACATAAAATACTGCATTACATTCAGTTTGGGGGGGAAGTGCCACGGTTAAGTTTGATATAAACAGGCAAATGTTTAAAAAAAAGAAAAGACAAAGAAGGAAGATATTATAAATAGAATTTCATATAATTCTGATTTCTTACACTGCAGCAACATTTTTAACCTACTTACTCTGTTTTAATCTGAATGCAACTGATTTTTTTTTTGTTTTGCTTTTACTAAAATAAATTATGACACACATATTTTATTATGTTGATGACTACAGAATTATTTCTGGAATTCTTTCATCTTGGAGTCAAAACATAGGAGAAAAATACACAGCTTCCTCCAAATATCTATAATCTTTATTGTACGCATTTTTTTTTTTATTTACATCAGTCAAGTTGAAAAAACAAAAAGAGTTTTATGCAGAGGAAATAAAAAGGCTACGGAAAACTTGAGATAACATGCTGTTTCACAGTGTGAATGAGGCTAAAAATGGCAGACGCCACAACACCTGTGCTACAGCCACCTGAATTGGTTCTTCAGCAAGCTGCGAGGGGCTCCGGGGACAGGAGAAGGAAATGGCTGCTGTGATTGTTTGAGCGGAGGTTAGCGGAGGGGCAGGCTGGATTCTGCTGTGGCCCAGATTTTCTCCGATCCCTTTTGTCCGATCATTCCATGTTTGAGTGGCTTTACAGAGAAATTGCTTTTATTGTGTCCACTCAGGAAAAGCAAAAGCAAAAACACCTCCAGCATCCAGTCCAGAGACAATGCTCACAAAAGCACTGAGGAAATGACTTACCAACCAGAATTAGAGCGTCAGCATTGTACTGTAGTTTTGCTTTGCTGTTCTAAATGATATCTTGCTGTTAATGACCGAATATGTCACCGCTTGTTTCTTTCAAGAAAACTTTCTTAATACATGATGGAGGTGCATCATGCATGACGTGATGGTACTGAAGTAAAGCTGGAGAGAGGGAGAAAACCAAACACCTCTGTCTATAGATCACAGAGGAACTTCACTCCTCATGAACTTGTACATGCACTGGACAGGCTGGAGGTTCTGTAGCCAAAATAACCAGGTAAACTAAATTCTGTACATACCTTGTTTGGAAGGAGATCACAAGTGAAGTAAGAAGCACTTGATTAATACAGACAGACCCAGCAGTTCTTCAGCAAGATGAAAAAGGTGAGTTGAATCTGACAAGACTATGCCTTTTTTTTCTTTTCTTTTTTTTTTTTTTTTGGCAAATAAACTTTCAAGTAATGCTTTTGATTTTAAATTTTTACTTGTGTCATTAACACAACCAAAATAATACTAATATGCATTTTAAACATAAAATATTTCTAAAACAAATCATAATTGGACTAGATTGCAGAAAATAATCACTAACATGCATTTATTTATACATTCATTTTCATGGCATCAGAATAGCTTTTAAAGCACTAAGTATTCATGCTAAAGCAGATTTATGGGCTCTACTGAACTGCAAGAGCTGAATATACAAGCAGGTTCCATTACTTTTAAATAACTAAGGTTCTCAAAGATGAGACAATACCAAAAGAAACTCTTGTAGGAAGTAAAAAAAAAATAAAAAGTTCTCCTGGAAATAACTACTCCAGGTGAAACCACATTCACTGTGTAAGAAAGCTTCAAACACAAAGAGGCAGAAAAGGAAAAGTGGGAAACATTTATACAGAAAAGTGGGAAACATTTCTGATGTTGTCATTTCTGTGTGCATTACATTTTGTAAACTGTGAAGTCATTGTGAAATTTCTCTGCACACAGAGACAAAATAGGGGCATAAAACTGAGGCATTACAATTCACATTATTATAAGCAACATTTCCTATTCCCCTCTTTCGGATGAGGCTTTTCAATGGCTCTTCTATCACGCCAGAAGCATTTGTGAACATAAATGATAATACAGGCTTTTACTATTTCTGTGCACTTCGTTGTTTTGGTTTTTTTTGTTGGCTTTAAGAAAACCACAAAGCCCTGTATCTGTATGTGTTAAATGAAGTGTGCAGTTACTGCATGTGCACAAGAACATGTGTCTGTGTGTGTGCATGACCATGGTCACTCACACATGTTTGAATATGCGCTAAGGAAGTGACAGACTAAAGCTGCAAGATGAGGAAGGACACAATATGGCTGTTTTTTGTGTTTTTTTCCACAATGTTTTTTTCTTTCCTTTTTTTTTCTTTTTTGAGAGGGAACTGACGCCATTTCATCACGGACATCACAAACCTCAAAAAGACAGCCCAAGAGAGATGCAGGATGCAGAAAAATAGCAAGTGCATCACAAAATGAAATGAGAAATCAGGGAGGTGCAGAGAGAATAAAGAATGAAGTCAGGAGGGGAAGAGAGGATCAGAACTTGACAGAAAGACAGAAAATGATATAGGAATGCTTTCTGATTAATGCCAATCCACCAGGCAAAGAATCCTAAGGAAAAAAAAACCTCCAACGTTGCATCGCCCACATCATCCACCTGTTCTATGTCCTTTTCAGAGGACATGAACACACACCAGAAAATGAGATGCATATTTCACCTGTCTGCAACAAGACAACATTTTCATCCTGTTAATTTGCTGACTCTCCAGTGCTCAAAAATCAGCCCACAAACATTTCATGTATCACTGGTCAGCTGTTGCTATAGTAATCTTTGTTGATATTTTCTTGTGGATCTGCTAATGTCTGAGGGATGTCAAGGTAAAGATGTCGACTGAGCACTGGGTTATCCTTGGGCTTATCTTGTCAAGCAACACAAATTCATTTCATATTCATCAGAGTGGTTGTTCTCTGCAGGAGGTTCATGGCGCTACCTTCCCCACTCCCCCTTTTTCTCTTTGATTTGGCTCATTTGAGCAGTGCGGTCCCCGGCAGCTTGTTAGAACTGCCACCTCTGTGACTCTGCCCCCTGGATGGAGATGGGGGGAGATGGCAGAGATGGAAGGGGTACTCAGAGGGGTGTTGGGGGAAGAAGGATGCAGGATGATAGGTTAGGGAGGCCTACCCCAGAGCGCTTTCACAAGTCACGGGTGAGCAAGCAAGGTTCAGGAAGCGGAAGGTAAGAAAACCTGAACGAGGCACACCATCTACTGGCCAGATGTGGATACTACCCTGTGTCCACTACAAGAGAGGATGTTGAGAGAAGAACATTCCCATCACCAAAAAGCTCAATAACAGCCTCTAACTACTGCTAAAACTGTTATTTGAGTGAAACTGTCCACTTCTATGAAAATATTACAATACTGAACTTTTTCCTGGTGAAAATTACTTCAATTGCAATGACTATCAACTTTTGGCAGAAGATTGATTAATTATTCACTTGCAAAGCCATTTCTAACCGATAGACATAGAGATGCATGGGGCAAAATATCAGGTGACATTCAGATATGAGCTGGTCTTTATTTATTGTTACTGACAAGATGCAGAAACATTTCCTTTAGGTCAAGGGACAAGAGATTTAACTACGCAAATTACCCATAACGGCTAACATATGTAGCCTCATTTTAATTTAAGCCAACTATACATAATAAAGGAAGAAAAATGACATAATGAGTGAAGAAATGCAACAAATGGAGGTGTTTTAACTTCAAATCATTAAAATTAAGGAATGAATTTTCAACCATACTCCATTCTAGATATAAAAAATACTGAGCGTTGTGATCTAGCGTGAAGAGGGTAGAAAAAACTTCTTAGCGTGATTTGTAAAGGAGTAAATGGCAGGAGTTACATACACCAAGATAATGTAAACACCTGAATGCTTGTTCCTTACAAATAAGGATCCAATTGGGCTTTTTGCCAGCATGGTTTGGGCTCACATGTCCCTTTGAAGAGATGGGTAACTGAAAATAAAAAAATTGAGTCATGAACTTTAGCTTGTGATGAAACATTTCTATCCTGATGGGAATGCTTTCTCTCAGAATGAAAGTTCACCAGTGTTCACAGTGTCTATAATACCCAAATAGAAATCCAGTTTAAGGTTTTGGAAACTTTAATGCAGCAATTGAAGGAATGAAGCATCATATGGAAGATATCCTTCCAAAGGAGTTCAAAAGACTTAAAATCAAAGCCAAGATAGAAATCAAAGCCAAGAAAAAAAAGAAACTGAATGTCTTATGGCAGAACGTTTTGGTCTAGCGCTTAGTTTGTGCTGCCTTTTCTTTAAATTCATCAGCTGTGTATTTCAATTGGCCAAATGCAAATCTTTAAAAGGCATGGCAAGAGTGAGATGTCCATTATATCTGTACCTGCTGAAAATACACTACAAAGGTGCAAATGAATTCATGAAAACTAGGAGCATTGTTCTTCGACCTTTCTATTTTCCAAGGTCGTGTTCATTTATCACACAGGGTGTGCAGCAGAGTCTGGACAAAGACTTGAATATGTAATGGCAGGTCTAGGATAAACAGTATGGGGTTTGAGGATGAGAGGCACAACATATTCAGCATCAAGACTTGGCCTGATTAGATGTCCAGACATGGTATAACCTTGGGGATCTGCCAGAAAAAAAAAAAAAAAAGGAAAGCAGAAGGAGGAGTTACATGCAGACAGACAGAATAGACACACAGAAAAACAGACACCCACATAAACACAGAAAGAAAATGAAAGCGGAAAACATTTTTTATTTTTTTCTCTTTACAGATATTAAAATATAGTGAAGTGACATTACTGAACCCTATTACTGCCCCCCTGTCTGCATCCTATGAAAAAACGAAATCAAATTTTCCCATCCTGCCACAGGAGCCTCTAACACACACACAAACACACACACACATTGGCCACACCCACATTTGGTCCCCCACAGCCCCTCCCAGACACACACTCATAGGGATGCACCATTTCTTTCTCAAAGCAAGGCTCCATCTTGTAATAAGTTCTGATCAGTCTTTTAACCAATTTGCATTCAATCCCGAGAAAATGGTGGAAGCGCCTTCATGGAGTAGAAAATGGCAGGAATAGAGTAGCAGTGCGAAGCATATGTGAGTAACAGTGAATTATCAAATATCCAGCAGGGATTTTGCACATTTATAGTAGTTATAGTAGCTGAGTGAGGGTGTGTGATGTTAAGCTGCACCGATAGTGAGATAGAAAGCAGGAGGCTTGTTTTGTTTCTTTGTTTTTGGTTTCAAATTTATTGTCTTTAGGATGGTGAAAATAGACTTGACCTTTTAGCAGGGGATTGAAAACAGTAATGAGCATGAGGGCTGTGCAAATACAGGAGACAAACTAAATTGTGCTAAATACAAACATGTAGTATGCATGTGGGATTGACTGATACCTAGTGGAATAGTAAGAGATTGCAACTCAATAGCCTTTATCTCACCCTCCTTTACTAGGTGCACTGTATTTTTTTTTTCAAACAAAAGTACAAGTCTTTTTTTTTTACTTCAAGTTTTAAACTTTTTTAATGGAAAGAAAAGTAATTTCCTATCAAGAATGTTGTATTTTGATGCCTCAAGTCGAGCAAAAACAAATTAATTCAGTGGGAATTTAGTAATATTGCTGAGTTTCAGACTTTTGATGTCTGAAACGTTTAGTCTTGTGGTGCATTTTGGTGAGAGAATTGCTCCAGAAAGTTGGATAAATGACATAATTAACAGAGTAACTTAGTAGCCTAATAGTGAAACTAATGCCTATACACCAGGTGATCAAACTACTTGCTTTTCCACAATTAGTTTTTTTCTCCTCCAGCAATTTAATGTTTAGTTTTAATAAAAGATAAATGGAAAACCACTAAAATCAGCCTTTCCTACTGCAGCTTCAAAGTTTTCATCGATCTGAAAGTTAACACCTTACCTTGCATTGAACATGTGGGGAATGAACCTGTTTGGAAAAAGGTTGTAATGAGCTTATTAAAGCAACAATTCTTATTTTTAGGTCATTTTCAGTGAATTAAAACATTGTTATGAATGTTATATTGTTTGGCCAATAGATGACCCTTAACACGGGCAGCATGGTGGCTTAGTGATTAGCACTGTTGCCTCACAGCAAGAAGGTTCCTGGTTCGATTCCCAGCCAGGAGTCTTTCTGTGTGGAGTTTGCATG
>JAOWBL010000018.1:10076041-10087608 GCA_028564865.1 Zenarchopterus dispar
AGGGTGTACCCCTGCCTCTTGCCTGCAGTGGGCTGGGATAGGCTCCAGCCGACCCCCGTGACCCAGAAATGGAACAACTGGTTTAGAAAATGGATGGATGGATGGATGACCCTTAACACAAAAATCCTTCAGACCAATTTATCAAAACTGCCAAGACAGTTACAGATTTGAATATGGATGCAGATAAACATTTAGAGAGGGAAACACTAATGTAATTATTCCAGACCAGTTTCTCTTTCCTCATATTTTAAGTCTTTACTGTGAACAGGGTTCCTTTTACCCAGCCATGGTAAAATGTGAAGACTCTGCACAGTCAGTCATTTCACACTGAGATTGCATTAGCCATTAGCTACTGTGGTTGATAATGAATGTGACCATCTGTGTTCACAGTGCCATTAAGCATGACCATAAGAGAAAATTAGTCAAACTATTACTCAGGGACAAGACTGGGACTAAATCAAACAGGACATTCTGACTTAAACAAACGTCTCCTGAACTGTTTCTGATGTTGCCAAATTGTAGTCGTATCAACAAAAAAAATTGCCAAAACTGCAAGCTGATATCAAAAATGACAAATCAAACCCTTCCATATAGCATATCCATCTGTGCTTTTTACATTTTTCTACTCTGAGAGAGTCAATGTGTGAGGGGGTCTTTGAATGGAGAGCAGCACTTCTGAAGGTCCAGTTCTAGCCAGGAGCTTAATGTTAGCAGCCAGTTTTTGGGGTAATTTTGATGAGAAGTTTAAATAATGTTAAGAGCGTGAGTTCTAGCTGAGTTAATTGCAGCATCATTTCCCATCTCCTTCACCCCCAAATCTGAGTTTTTCGGAGGGGGGGGGGGTTCTGAAGTTTTTCATTAATGGTGCCACGGGGATGTGCAGGTATGTGTCCGGAGGGATTGCAAGAGAGAAAACAATCACCGATTCTTTCACACAATTTTTCATTCTAATTTTGGACCATGCATTTTGGAACAAAATTAATTTCCTTGGCTATCTAATGAGAATCAGAAACAAGTGATTACAGTTGGTGTCAATCCCAGCAGGCACAATAAGATCTCTTTGCAGCATTCTGACAGAATGAATTGCATGTCCCCGCTGAAGCTGAGACTAGTCATGTAGGCTGGGCTGAAAATCGACGAGGTATCTCCCTCGTCAGTCATTTCCTCAATATCACATTTACTCTCACCCTTTTTACACAAAGCCTTTCACTCTTAACTTTAATAGAAAAAAACTGGAGGCAACAAGGCTATATTCAGACTCTTACCTGTAGTTATATCTCATTGCTTCCCTATTTACCCAGAGATGACACTTATCTTATAGGTACATATGTGAGCCATTTTTAATGCAGCATAAAGTGACCCCTCTCTGTGTACTTACTGATGTAATGAATTAAGATGATATGTTTCAGTGGTTTGCATTTCTGCTCTGTTTTTTATTACACATGCAGCATCTTGTGAGATTCAATGCATGTTTTCTGCATGGCTTCTTTCCAAAACAACTGGGGGCTGGGGGTGGAGATAGCCTGAGGCATTTTAGCATATAGCCCATCTTTAAAAGGATATAGCGTATTAAGTGTTTAAAAGCACAACCAGAATGGAGATGGGGTGAACCACCAACACATAAGTACCTGTGATAAAATAATACCACAGTCATCAAAGTCTGCACCTCTGCTCGAGGGGCAGTCCCAGGGTAGCTTCCAGAGTTGGGGGCAGGGTACAGTGGTTAGGACGGGTTAAATGGTGGTGTTATAAAACATTTATCTGCTTCAGATAGAGTATTAGACAGGCTGAGCATCACCACCTACCATCACAAAATTACACTAACAGCTGCCGTGGCATGGCTAAGCATAGACACCATGCCCAACCCCTCTTTGCCATCTTATTGATTACCACGCCTGAAGAAAGTACACACCCAAAGGGTAGTAAATTATAGGGAGTTTTACAGAGAATTACACTTGCACTGGAAACTACACAGGGATACAGGTGTCCTGGCCTATGTACTTCAGCTTCCTCAGTATATAAATATACTAATTTAGCAATCAGTAATTTAACACAGACACAAACTGTTTCTAAGTTAGTTTTTCTACCTTGTAGTTCATCTCTACTGCGTCATAATCACATCCATGTGGACATTGTAGAGGTGTATCTCGGACTTTCATAATAATAGGTTAGTTCAACACAGAACAAAATTTCTCCAATAATTATCTAAATCAAGAGTGAAACAGCAGTTTGAAAAATATATAAACTTTTATTTATGAACTGTACTGTTAATAATTCAGAAGGCACCATGCAGTTTTCTATTCATCAAGAGATATGATAGGTAGAGTGAAAAAGAGATGGGTAAAGAATTACGCCAAGAGGATCTCTCTGCAGGAGAGGAAAAAGGAATCAAGGAAGGAATTGCAACTAATATATATATATATCTTCTCATTCCTTCTCCAGCTCCACTCACTCATAGTAAAACTAGCTCTCAACACCAGCACTCGCTGACCTCAGGAAGGACCTGCAAACATGAAAGACCCTTTATCTGTTCCAGGTGTAGACTGACTCATGCTGTGAGTGTGTGTGACTGAGCAAAAGCAAGCGAGTGAGATACATATGTGTATGTACAAGAACGGATTGTAGATCCACAGCAAGATACAAAACTGAAACAGGAGAGCAATGCAAACTCCCCATTAAGTTCCAACCATGTGAAAGCAATAAGATAGCCTTGTACATCGGCCTATTTTAAAAACCTAGTAATATGTAACCACATAGAATGCATGTCCACACATAGTTGAGACAGACTGCAGCTCACGAGTAACACCAGAAAGCATCTCAAAGACATCTACGTTAACCAGTGTTATTAGATTTTGCCTTCTACGTAACTCCTAGTTGATTTCATCAAAACGGAGAACACAGAGGTGTGGGGAAGGGCTACAGCATGAGCAACTTTGAAAGCATGTTTTTTAAGATTTGAGTAATTTTACATTGGTAAATTGTTTGCAGATGTGCTGCACAAGTAATTATTGCAAGTGGACATGCTTTTGCACACAAGACTAAATCCCTGGACATATACGTGTACACATGCAGCATGCAGCAGATAAATCTGATACCAACAAATACTCATAAATACAAATACACAGAGAAGCATTGAGCAATATGCTGCACAATAGTGACCCTAGCCCTTTGCTGCTCCCCCTCTCGCTGTCTGGTTTCAGGTTAAACTTGACCCCTCACACTTGACCTTTTGGGGCTTGGCTCAGTGGTGGTTGAGCGAGGCAAGGGCACAGCTGCGAGGGAGGGTCCATGGCAGGACAGACTCCCCTCTGACAAAGGGAGAAATTCAATTGAAGCATATTAGTGTCCAAGTAGTTGAATATCACTCATTCTAGCTAACTAGAAACATGTTTTCTGCTGCGCTCAAGGCAGCTTCCATTAACCTCTGAAACAGCAGGAAGACTGGGGTTGGGTGGATCGCGTAGAAAAGCTCTCTGCTTCAACTTTGCAGGCACTTATCTGTAGAGCTCTATTTTTAATCTCTGATACATACTGGTGTGGTCATTATTTTCAATGTTTCTGTCCTGCACTGTCAAACGCCTTGCAGGTTTGATGTATGAATGGCGGTCCATCACTTACATTGGGCCCCAGGAAAACTAGTGAGTGTGTGGTTCCCTGCAGTGGGTCAGACAAAGACAGATAGATAGGCCTGGCTCAGGCCTTAGGTATCCAGGGACACTTCTCAGGACAGCTTACAAATAGGACTGAGAGGGAGGGGATGGAGCTGAATAAAAGCTGATACTCCACAGAGCTGCTCAACCCACAACTGTCATGTCTGCGGGTTGAACAGCTGACCTAAATGAAGATAAACTATCACAACACACAGTAATATCTGAAGTTTGGCAAGTCAGCAATGGTAATAAGAGTTGCTAGGGAAAATTCCTTCTCGATTTTTGAATACCCATGTCAACAGCAACATGAAGACTTTTACAGGCATTACACAGGAAAGTATTTAGGAGCTTTGAAGTGCTTTACAGCAAATTAAAACCAAGAAGATCGTATTGAAACTGGGTCTCACCCCCTCCAATCATCCCCAACGTCTCTTTCCTCCACAATCAGTGTCAGAAGAAGCAGTGAGGAGCAGTTTGTGAGACTTAGCTAGCACAGCGGCAGAGCCCTGTTCCTACACCCTTTATCTCGCCAGGAGATGGAATTCAATATACAAAAACCCCATCATGCAGCAGCATCACGCCTGTGCTGGGGATAAGGGCAGGGTTGCCAGGTAATTGGCTGGTGGTGGACGAACACAAGGTTTGAGACTACCCATGGAGGAGTGGAGATTACAAAAAGGGGAGGAGGGACTGGGTAACAGGGAGTCAGTAAGGCGGGGGGTGATTCTTGACAATCTTTCCCCACATCCCCCTTCTTTCTCATCTACCCATCCCTGCCCTGCCTGTTCATGTAATCTACAGCCACATAAATGTATATATGCGCTTGTTGGTTGGTGTATTATTTATTTATTTATTTGGGGGTTGGGGGAAAGCTCTGCAACATAACAAAGCACCCAAGTTTATTTGTGTAGCCACATTGTCACGATGCAACTACCGAGCAACCCTTCAGTAACAGAAAAAAAACGCACCACATTGTTCCTTTTATAAAAGTTTCTATTTGCATCCACTGTGCACGCATTAATTAAGAAAACACCTCACATTCATGACATTTAAATTAAAATTAAAGCAGATAACGTCATAGCAAATGAATGAATACCATTATGGAGCTAAAATAATTTCATTCCTTTGAGATAATGCAAATGGAGATTGGAAGGTGATGATCCTGCACATGCAGTAAGAGCAGTGACAGAGGGAAGGCACACAGGAAATCAACCAACACACCATTTCCCCTTTTCCAGCGACTCCTCAAGATAACCAGCATTGTAGAGGGAGAGATAAACGAACATGTGAGAGAAAGAAAGAGGAAAAAGTCATTTCTCTGATTTATTTATGATGCAATGAAGGTATGCTGAACGCATCAGAACATGCAGCAGTGGTCATGCTGTCAGGGAAGATGAAGTGTCTTCATAGTCGACTGAGCGAAGAGCAAGGAAAAGAAAGAGGGAGAAAATTAGAGGGAGACAGAGGAGGGTGGCTATACTGCAGGAGGCGCGTTAACCATCTCATCTCTACCGCACCACCGCACTCGCCACAAAATGGCTACTTCGTTCCTTCTGACGGCCGGCACCAGGAGGGGGGCCATCTGAGCCGCTGCTATCTCATCTCCCACCTCCGACGCATATTCTTCAACCTCAACTATTTCTCATATTTATGAACTGTTTTCATACAGCAGTCTACCTGTCAGTTTTTCACTTACATTTTATACCAAATGGAATTTGTTAAGTCCTCCTTACTTTCTGAAGTAGTCAAATGTTCTGGTAAATTACAAAACTAAATACAGTTTAAAGCATAAAAATGAGTGTGTGTAGCTCCTGCGTAAACTGTATCAAGAACAACACACATAATAAGGATATCCACAGACTGTCAGTATATTACTGTATCTGTGACTTCATGAAATTACACAGATTCAGACACTGTCATCTCATAATGAAATGCTTATTTACAAAAACACACATAAAAAGGAAAAGTGTCCAGATTGTAGCACTTTGTAAAAAGCAGGACATGAGCTGATGTCCAGGACAATATCACCCTCTGCAGGCAAGACAAACACAATCACTCTCCACAAAAGACTATTCTTTAAGCTGAAATGAAGCCTTTGAGCTTTACTTCATTAACTTTCATTAATTTTATATATTTTGTTCTCCTTTGAGAATCACTTGAAAACAAAAAAGTGAACACAAGAAGAGCCAATTATTATCTTCAAAAGTTTTAGGTTACTGTACATTACAAGAATTATGTACATTAAGAAAATCATAAGAAAATCAGGTCACTCTTTTCCTTCTTTCACATTTTCATTCCACTATAATAATCAAAAAAGGAAGGCAATTTTCCTGTTTAAATAACTTTGACATAACTGTGTAAACAGAGCCCTCCTTGTAAGGAACCAGCTATGATTTAGTTGTCATGCCCATGAAAATACGAGTCATCTACTGGCTCACAGTCAACATTCAAAATCCTTGGCCTGAAAACTATTAATTGTTGCCCTTTAATATTGCTGGCACTGCACAGAGAGTAAATTTACTGAAATGGAAAACAAAAGCAGTTTAATTTCAAAATTTTCAGGCCTGCTGTGAAACTTCTTACAATATGCTCATCTTAAGGCTGTAAAACAGGAGGAGTGCCAGAAATGGTAAATTGTGAAGGGTACACATGGATGGTGTCAGGATGACTGTAGCAAACCTCACACAAGAGCTCTCAGGAGCACATTTAACATGTCAGCTTTTGCTGACATGTTAAGCGCCATCATTCCAAAATAATTTGTCCAAATGAGAGACACAATAAGTACATCAGTCAATTCCACTTTACTTACACAGGTAAATCTACTTAAATTAGTTTAAATAATGTTTAAGCATTATTTAAAACACTGTTTTTGTGCCAGCCTGTCCAACAACTCCTTAAACTGGTAACAAGACAAAACAAAAATCACACAATGTGCTTTATTTAAGCAGTCTAGAAAAACTTAAAATCATCTTTTGTAATACACATGCACCAGAATAATTTCATTCAACTATGTCACTGCATAATATTCAATTCAATTCAATTTTATTTATATAGCGCCAATTCAATAATATCAAATCATATTTAAAAGTTACGTTGTCAGATAAATGATACTTCTACATTATAATTCCACACAGACAATTTAAAAGAAATGCGTGATATCAAAAAATATCTCCTGGAACATTTTTATTACAATTTCTCCAACGATGGAGCAGGCATTTTCCCTCTGTGTTACTTGTGACTTTGCGGCTGAGCCTTTGAACCAACTGATGCTTTAGCACAAGCCCTCAACTCCAAGGTTATTTCTTCAGGATTTCCTTTAAGTTCTTTAAAGAAGAGCCTGCATTTGGAATACATATCATACATTAAAACTCAGTCAAATAAACTAACAAAAGTTAGGAGATCAGCAGCATCAAAGCATTCCTGGGCTGGCTCAAACCACATGATGAGCCTTGTGTCTTTGTGAGCTGAAGCTCGTAGATGTTCAGCACATTTCTGAGCCTGGCTTTAGATATTTTCACAAGATTATCTTTCGGTCTTTGAAGCCCAGAACCCACCTGCTTCAATTCCAACAGTGCTCCTCTGGTTTCCAAGCTTTGGCTCCGTTGGTCAAAATAAACAGAATCTATGAGCCTTACCCTGAGGGAAATTCCTATTTATTACTGACCAAAGACTGTGCAGAAGCCCAGCAGAGATCTTCAAAAAAGCACTAATAAATATGCCCCCTATGAAATATGTATCATTTGGGACCATTTCTAGAAATCTAGAATACTTCTATGTGCCTGAATAACTCAACAAGAATCCTTGATACACTACAGACAAGCATATGGTCATCACTCAGAAACGTATAAGCCTTGATATTTAATATACATGAACCACAGCAAAGACACACAAACACAAACTTTGGACAAGAAAAATACCTATTTTAATGACTAAAAAAAGAAACAAAAATAACTAAACAATACTTTTAAAGAAGAAGTAGAGTCAGACATGAGAAAAAGAGTAAATAGACAAAGCCCCAAATTAAAATGGTTCATCTTGCATAGTACCTCTAAAATAAAATGAATATAATTTAAAGATGCTATCAATGTTGCCGTATCCTTTGACTTTAATTTCAGATTTGCTCCTCCAGGTTGCCAACAACTATGTTTTTCTTAGCCATAACCTCATCACGCAAGTTAAATTTGAATCACATTTAGAAAGACGTGATGCATAGAACTTTCCTTTTTTGGCATGGAGTCGATGAACATGCATGAATTACTTTGAGTTATTGCAAAAGCCAATCTAAAGAGAGGACCTATTACTTCAAATTCATTGAAATCCTCACAATTGTGAAGCTAAGAAAGTATACATTAGAAAGAGTACAATTTTCTGCAATAACTGAGAGCCAATGTAAAAATTATCAATATAATAAGCATTTAGGCACCATAAACATCAAATGAAAGTAAATACAAACAATTTAGCACAACTTAATGTACTCAGACTTAATTCCTTTGAACTTAAGTGCTTATTCACTCAACTTCAAACTCTGCAGGCAAATGAGGTTTATTCCACTGTCAAGCTTTATGTGTAAATCCTTTTGTCGTCTCCTCTCTCATAAAGTGTCGCTGGCCTGATTACCCTGCAGTGCGGTAGAGAAGTAAATGGGTGTGCAGCACTGGGAGGGAGAGGGGTGAGGTATGTGAATGAGATGCTCACTGACCCTGCCACCATCACAAACCACCAGTCTGATCTAATAACCTGACTGGCTGAATGAGTGGGCGGTTTGGCGCATATCCGACCAGCGCTACACAGCCACAGCTCTTGCTTAAGCATCAAACACTTGTAATAAAACCTAATCGTTGGGCATCCACCACAAAATTGCAATAACTACTATTGTAAGCAGTGGTGGGTGACATCGCTCTGCCCGGGCTTCATCTGAAATAACATTAAAAACAGTTGAGTCTCACAGTGAACAACTAAGGATTCGTTCTTACATGTGGACAGGCATTCCCCTTACATTTGTTATATTCGGATACATATCTGCCATCTACACTGGATGATGAGTCTATGAAGCCTAAATCAGTTTGAATAACATTTGTAATTTCATAACACAGGTTGGCTAATGAGACAGTTCTCTGGGGCAAGGGACTTAAATGGGCGTAGGGGACTGAAAGTACAGAAAGAGGATCTAATTGAGAGCATGATTGTTTGTCTGTAGCACAGTCGCTTCAAATATCACAAAGCTCCTCTCCACAGCAAGGCCTGTCACTCAAATTTCTGCCTAGTTTCCACTGTCTAAACCATTCTCAAGTTAGAAGATCAATTTCAATGAACCAACTGAGATTTACTTCTCTTTTTTTTGCTCAAATGCTGCTCTGGAAAGTTTACTTCATGCCCCCACACCTCAACTCCACATGTCAAAACTTACTCGTGTACATACTGAGAAATGGATTTGTTCTGCCAAGTTACAAAGGTTCCAGCTCCACAGCACACAGACAGGCCTACGCGCTGCTGCTGCTCAGAAATCAGCAAAATGGACAGTAGCGCCAGAGACCCACCGCATCACACGTCTGTTCAAATTAAATGAGAGGCTGACGATGTTAATTAGGCAGAGTAAATTTACATCAACAAATTATGTAAGTAGCTACAAGAGTAACAAAGCGTGATACCAGTTAAGTCACAGTTTGGCAAGCACTGCTCTGCCACTTCATGCTGATTTGGCCATGGTCGATCAAGCAGAGAAGCCTCAAATGCCAATTAGACATGAGTGGGTAATTGTGTCGGGGGGGCTGGTGGCACAAGGGAATTTGTTACAATGTCCCGAGGCACTCTGTGTTTCTATCCTTCCCTGACATAGCAAGTGACACATCCGAGCTCACAGATAGGAAAAGTGTCTGTAACAAACACGTGTGCACAAGTACACACACATACACACACACAGATACTAACAGGGAATGCTAAAGAAATAGCATTGGGCTCTTCAGAAAAGGAAGACGAAAAAGATTCAGAAGCAACAAATTTTGTGGTATTTTAGAAAAAGGATTTTAGATACCTCTGAAAATAGACTGGAGGGAGCCATTCTCACTTTAAAAACAAAACCAATGGACAACAGATGTCAACATACTTGTTTGTACCCTTCAATTCACAAAAATAGAAAATTAAATAAAATGTATAACAGCTTAAAACACTGAAGAGCTAATAGCATCTACCTTTACCTATTCCATGTCAGAGCTAGGGTCCCTTCAAACAAGCTGATGACATTTCAACTATTTATTGTTTTTTTCTCCTTTTTGTAAGTTTTTAAAAAATGACTGTTTGTAGAAGAAACCACGTATGTTTATTGCAAAGTTGTCATCAGTCTGTATAAACTGACTGCTCATTTCATGTAAATAGTCATTAAACGAAAGAGGAGGTGAGCTCATGGCCTCTGTTTGGAACACTTGCCATTTTGTAATAAATATATACAAACAATCAAGATCTTTGGAAGAAGGCTTCGGCATCTGCTTTAGTTTTCTAAAGGAATCTTCTCCACACTCAGGGGTGTAAATGAAGGGTATACACAGATATACGGAGTATACCTACTTATTTTTCAGTCAGCATTGTGTATACCTACTTCTCAGTCCCCTCTGATACATATCATTCAGTGGCATCTGCAAGTGCTCGTTGCCTTTCCTAGCTAGGTTGGTTATGTTTAGGCATGAGGACTGATGTGCCAATCAGAGGCAGCGTAGGGTGAGTCCTGCTTGGAAAAATAAATATTACCTACCTTTAATTTGTTAGTTTACTTTAAATTATGAACAGGTGAGATAAATGGAGTTATTCAAACAACAATTTACTTCCACAATTGAAAACATCCTTGTGAGTCTACATCAACCAGAAGGTGAGCTAATGTTACCAAGGCTACACCTTTGCTGTTGTCCCCATTTGCTACCTGTCTTCCACTTCTGTAGCAGAGGATATTGACAGTGAAGGAGGTGCTGGCTCTTTATCCACAGCTAAAGATGAACACCATACCATAATATGGGCTTGATAGTCCAGGTAGAAAGCCATGGATAAACCTGCGGTACATCATGTGTAATTAATTGTTTAGGGAGTAAAAATGAAAATCACATAAAACATAAATGGACAATGTACAAATACTACTGGCCCATTTTGGGGTAAACTAAATTGAGTAGTTTTACATGTCAATGTTTATAAAACAGGTATTCATCCTTTGCTGTATAAGATGTTTAAAAAAAAGGGACTAAATTAAGAGTATACCCATATCGCTAGAGAACACCACACCACTATTCACAATGCATTTCTTTGGATCATTCTATAGACATTCAACAGGGTTAAGCTCAGGGCTCATAGATGGCCACTTAAGAATTGCTCTCTCTTCTTTATCAGCAAATCTTTGCTGCTTCCAGATGTATGTTTTGGGTCATTATTCTGTTGGAGGACCCATGATCTGCAGCCTAGATTGTCATTCCTGGCAATCATTAAGTCTGAATCAGAAACCATCTTCAGACGTCATAAAGCACTCTGACAGATGCAACAAAGCCATGGCAAAATATACCTAAGCCTTCTTGTTTCACGGTTGGTGTGGGGTTCTTTTTTTTCAAAAGCTTGATTTTAACATCTGTTAAGTCAGATAATGTGAACTTTTGGTGATTACACATGGGGAAAAAGTTAATAAAGGTGTGCCATAATGAAATGAACCATTCCACTACACTCAGTAGAATTTTGGCTAACAGGTCATATGTTGGCTAACAGCAATATGCTGAATAGATAATTGGAAATTTGGAAGATACCTCTGGGTCTGCCCCAGAGTAAATCCAGGACATGCTGGTGGGATTATATTTCACAAATGCTTCACTATTCCTGGATGGATGGATGGATGGATGGATGGATGGATGGATGGATGGATGGATGGATGGATGGATGGATGGATGGATG
>JAOWBL010000018.1:10087708-10103409 GCA_028564865.1 Zenarchopterus dispar
GATGGATGGATGGATGGATGGATGGATGGATGGATGGATGGATGGATGGATGGATGGATGGATGGATGGATGGAGGATCCCTGTGATACAATTTAAGGTTAACCCTTTTATGGGGCAAGTGACCATATTTGATCATTTCAGTAGAACTATATTCTATAGTTATTACAAAAAAAGTTACAATGTTAATAGAGGTCCTTTAATATTCTTCAATAACCCCGTAGATTTGAAATTTTTTAATTTCAAGTATTTTATTGACTGCCCTATAAAGGGTTAAAGTTTGCAACATAACTATTATACCATAATTTATGATCATTTTTATTGATGCCAACAAATCTGTCCAAGGCAATTTAGAATATTCTTGTAAAATAAAAAAGAAATCCTTTCATTCATAATTTTATTGCTTTAGTCTATCACATACAGAAGGCATACAGGTATTCATGAGACAATTGCTTTTAATTTAATCACTTTTCAGGAAGAGGAAAGCATTATTGCAATGAGCTCGAGGGGTACCGACAAACTTGTTCACACCTGTAAATTGCTTATCAAATAAATTATCTATTAAACAATAATGCATTGCTTTATGTGCAATACAACTGCCTTCTGTCTTCATTTACTAGAGTGACTTAGTATACAGAGTGCTGGCTATTCGTGCTAAAAGTAAAAGGCACTGTCTCTCCTTTTCATTCTGAAGTGCTACTGGTTTCTATCAAGCCCTGGAGTCTTTTCTCTCCGTCTCACCATCGCAGCAGGTCTTGACAACCCAGGATGCCCACCCACATCTCCGCTATCTAGGCTGCCCTTGATTCTAATTAGCTTGGACCAGTCTTATGCCTCTGAAATCCCTGCATGTTAAAACTCCCATGGCCACATTCTTTCACGTAACGGTTGCACAGTCAGAGACATTTTCAACCACATTACCTCTTACTGAGTTACGGAGTCCCATTGTTCCAAATAAGACAAATTTAATCGATCCAGTCTATAAAAATCTCAGTGCCACTGTGAAAGCCCTGTTTCCTAGGTTTATTTATTTATTTATTCACTCTGTTTGCCTACCTTGGAGAGTGAAGCCCTGCATGAGGCACAAGGAAATTAGTTTTATTCCACTCCTTAGACATAAAAAGGAAGGATGTGGAGAGGAAATTCAAAGGTTTCAAAATTAGATCAATGGTCTAAACAATCAATCAAAGGCAAGGTTCCTCTGGTGTCAGCCTTGGTTGCAAGTTCAAAATGAACCTTTAAAACAGCAGGTGCAGAGTCCACTCTAAAGTGAACTATGCAGGGGAGAGCAAAGCTGTTGAAAAAGCTTTTTTTTAGGGGCGGGGTGTTAACCCATAAGCAATATCAGTCACAGCAAATATTTCATATTTACAGAATTTTTTAAAATTTATTTTGTTTTATTTTGCATGTGCATCAGTAAAATCCTCATTATACATTAAATGTTTTTTTTTTTTTTTAAAAAAGGCACTCCAATCCCACGGCCAAAGAGCAAAGCATGAATTTCATGTACAGCAGCTAGACCTGGTGAAACACACGGACTACAACCATCACCCAAGGTTGTTTTAAAGTAAAGAAAAAAAACTACTTGGCAAACTTTTTCACACAGTATATCTGAAATGTGTGTTTGTGACCTGACTTTCAACCATCACACACATAATCCTGTTACCAACTACTGAGGATATTGAGCTTAGCGTGCTACTTAAGCGATTAACCAATAAAAATATTATATCCGGTGTAAAAGCTAGGGATTGGATTGAGCTGAACATTAAAACACTGGCCTTAAACTTGCCTGTTGAGAAAAAAAAATGTGATTATAAGGAGAAAAACTGTGAGTGAATACTGTGGTAATCCTACCAACAGAGTTCTTCCTCCAAGAAGGATTTAACTATTCCCAGCAACCAGATAAAACCCGATATCATATTGCAGAGTAGAATATATTGGTGTATGCAGTTTTCAGCACAGGTAAGACGTGTGCACGGAGAGGGACAAAGCATCTATCCGCTGTTTAGAAAAGGAAAGGACTCTAATTTACCAAGGAGGATTTTGTGCTTAGCTGTATACTGAAAGCAGCTGAATTGACTTTCTGTTCATTAAGTGCTGCTTCAGAATGAATAATTCCTTGTTTATTCCACATCTCAGCCTTTAAATTCTCCCAATCTCATTTTACGCCCGATTACTGTTTTAATGAGTGATGGTGAGTGTTATTGTTCTGGTTAATTTCCTACTTTTCTTCTTAAATGTTGGTAACCAGGTTAAATACTGCATTTAATGCTGAAGGCTGGTGAGTTAGGAAAGGCCACAAGAAAGTAACTTGGTTTCTTTTCAAGGCATTGTTAAATTATTGAAATATTTGGTAATCCCATCACATGAATCAGGAAACGTAAGAACTCATTGCCTCTTAGATAGTTTTGGCTTATCAAAAGCTAATTCAACATCCCCTAATTTGAACTTCAATAATTGTTAAATGGTCCATGACTGATCACATAACTCCTCTTTGGCCACTTATTCAAAACAGTCAATTAAGCTATATACAATGTGGAATTAGGGTTTCACTTTGTGTTTGATCTGGTGACAAACTTCCTCTTTGCTTCACCATTGCTAAGTGTGCTGGTGGCATGGAGGAACTTAGCTATAATAAATGGAGCAGAATTGTCAGGTACTTACTTTAAAAAAAAAAAGATATGAACCGACTAATGTGTCCTACTCTGAGAGGACCAGGAAGACATTTTTGCAGAAGGGTCCTGGGAACACGTCATCCCACAAATTGTTTAAGAAACAGCATACTGCACACAAGTGTTGCCAGATACCCAAAACCAAATTATTGTAGAGAGAACCTGAATATATCATATTTCCTCTAAAATTATTGTATGCTGCAGTAGTGATGAATGAGAAATGAGTTTGCTGACGCCAAGGAGGTGTGTCAAGGAGGGAACCTAAGGAGGCGTGTCTGTGCGAGAGAGGATGTGTGCATAAAATACATAAAACATTACTTAAAATGCCAGATGCAGTATAAACAAATGAATATGCAGAATTTGATTCCAAATCAGACTAATAGCAAATCATAATGGTAAAGAAATACTTTCTTTTTGAGAGGTGCTGTGAAATTATCGTACACTTCCAACCATTCCACTTCCAACTCTGTACATTGTAGAGGTTGAAATTATCGTAAAATACAATAGTTATCATACATAATTTTTTTGTTTTGTTTTTCTTTATTTTCTTGCTTACAATAAAAAAAAAAGAACAGAAAAAAAATAATTAACATACATCTGGCAACATTGCAGCACCCTGCACATATTGCAGTCTTTGTTGGTCTGTTGTATGTCAACACAGAGGTGAAGGAACTCAATACACTTTTCCTTCTTTTGCCAAATTTTCATAAAAATTGGCATAGTACAGTTTATAATCAACAAGGCAGCAGACAGCTAGTGTTATAACAAATGGAAGGAAGAAGAAAAATAAAGAAAAATGAAAGAAACTTGATGACAAATACCTGAATAGTGTTAGAGGTTTAAGACCCTCTACTGTCTTGAAAAGCACAGCACTGTTTTTTTTTTTATATATAATTTAGGGATGAGTGATAAAGACAGTTCTAAAACAGACAAATATGATGTTGATTGCAGGAATCTCTTTATATCTTTTTTTTAATAGAAACTTTTGAAAAATGATTACTGAACTGAACGTTGGGTTTCTAAATATTTATGTTTTGTCCATCCACATTACACTGCAGCAGGTCTGTTTGTAAACTGAAATGTGGTCTGAAGCAGATTCACCTTTTCTGTTTTTGGAAAATAAAATTCTCCAGAATAGTGTGGTTGCAAAAAGGTTTTATGTTTTAAAATTAAAACCTATATCAACATAGTCTCTATTCATAAAATAGTGCACGATGGGAGTGAGAAAATATTTTAAACACAACATTGATACCTGTGGAGAAATGAGCGCAGGAGCGTGTGTGATGTCACCTGAACTCATCAGTACTTCCTCCTTAGTGAACAGTATGAATGGTGGTGGGAATTTAATTGATGGAAATACAATGAAAAGACAAGTTCAACTGTATTTTACACTCTTGCCAATAATTCCTTTTGGTATTTTCTTGCAAAACACACAGAAAAAAAAAAAAGAAAAACATAATTCAAACACGATACCCTACTAATATTTCAGGACAAATAATGAAATGTCTTTTTTAAAATAACTATCTGCATATGTATGGTGGGTTAGTGCAGAGATTTGCAAAAATAACTTTTTTAATATGCAATTTGATGTAGCAGATGCAAGTTTTCTTGTGCATGTGGTAGTGAGGGTGAATGCATCCTTGACTAGCCCTCTTCACAGTCCAATCTAACAAACTTTGTTGGGACCTGAGACTCGCTCTGTCAGAGAGGTCTAAAATCACAGACATGAAGCACAGACAGACAAAAGACAGTGATGGATGTGGTGTGTGTTGTTTGATACTGCAGTGGCGTGTGTGTGTAAATGAGTGTATGGTGGTTGTGTGGTTATGTTGTGATGTTGGATAAAACCCCCTGATTTATACGAGAGTTGACGCAGTACAGCAGAAAGACAAAATAGTGATGTTGATCTTCAACACTAGTTCAACAACTTGTGACCACAGCAAGTACTTCAGGGTGAATCACAATTGGTACTAGTATCATGGAGCAGACATCCACCGTCAGGAACCATCCAGCTTGGCCAATCCCCCCACGAATACAGGTGGGTGCCACCACTCCCCAGGTCAGAGTGGTGGATCAGTGGCAGACCTCTTTGCCGCCCCACACTTACATCCAAGGCCACCACAAGACCCCAGATGTCTCTCCCCTAGGCATGCAGATTAAAAAGAACCTTAACCCTAATCATGTTTGATGATGTGGATGTGAACAATGAAATGCCAATGTCTTTCCCCCGAGCATTTCATCGTTTTTTTTTCTCGTTTTTTTAGAAGAGGCAGAAATGATAGCAAAATTCAGCACACATATTTTCTTTATGCATGCCATTCAAACTGCAATTCACAAAGATCAGGGGGTCAAGCAACACATGGAACTGTTGAAAGACAGTGTTGCCTTTTCCAAAGCATTTCTCAGTATTATGGTTGAAACAGGAGAAATGCACATAACTGAGTTCTGAATCGATTTAATTTTGGGGTTGTGTGCCTTAAAAATTTCAGTTGGAGGCTTCAGTGCTCCTACTAAAAAGTCTTAGTCTGGAGCCCTAATGTATATACAGCCCACATTCTTTGACTGATTTTACATATTTTAATTTATCTAAGACAAAATTATTCTAAATGCAATGTCTAGAAATTGAGAGGAAATTCTGAAAGGGTCCCATTATAAATCCCCTTAATTTCACACGTGTGGAAAAAATGTTAAGTATAGCAAAGTAAAAGATCCTTGAAATCAGCATTTGAATGTTTGTACAGAATGAATGCTAATGAACTTCATATTGGAGTCTGCTGTAAGAAATTGGGAATAGGGCAATTAAAGAAAGCCTGAAGCAACTTAACAGAGGACAAAGCATCCAGTCTTCCTAATTAAAAGCTGTGGCAGAAATTTGGCCTTTCACCTCCTTCTCCCTTCTCCATTTCACTCCAATCCCATATGGGAGTCAAGCAGAGGGCTGTCTGTCTCCTGAGCTTCGTACTCTACTTCTTTACTCAGACTGCAAAGAAAGCTCATCTTATTCATGAAAAAATGCTGCCCAGTACCTATTTGACCCTCACAGGTCAAATAACTGTTGGTGAACCAAAGGCACAAAGCGTGTATCACACTTAATATTTACAATCCTGGATCCCAGTTCAATATATCTGACTCAAAAGTCAACAGCTTGTAACAATTCAAACTGTAGGAGACCTGTTTTGAACTTTGAGATGACCTTAAATATGTTACTGCAGAGGTTTTCAGAACAGCTAATCAGAAAGACACAGAAACTAAGGTTGACCCAGATACCATCTCATGGTTTCCAGAGTTTCATTAGAAGATTACAGCAAATGTTCTAAGCTTCAGTCCAGGGAAACGTGGTGGTGGGAGATAACACCAATAACATATATAAAACAAAGTTGCTCAATGTTTACTGCAAGGTAAAACAGCTTCATCATGTCCAGTGCTGCAACATTAGCAAAGTGTGTCAACACCTAGATGTTCACTCTTACCACTGCAAGTCAATACAATAAGGTACTTACAGCATTCTGGTGATTTTTATTTTTCACAACTGTTGTGTCACCATAGTAAGCCTGAATTTTTTAGCAGACCATCTTTGTTGTATCGTTGCTCCATTTAAAGTGTTGCCAGAAAGATCAAGAAGGAATCCAGATACCAAAACCAAAAACCAGATGTCAAGCTAAAGAAGAAATATTTGAGAATCTGGGTATCCGAATGTTAAGGTCCAACCCTTACAGAAGTTGACCTTTACTGTTGGAATACTTATATCTGAGTATATATCATGGACCCTTATACCAGACATCTGTAATGCACTGAAAACTCTTGGTACATGCCTGCAGAGGGTTAACGCACAGTACTTGACAATGGATGAAAACACAATGGGGATCTCACAATCTTGCTCCCGCAGAAAGGATGTCTTACAAGCCCAAGAGAAGCAACAACTGTCAAAGGGAAGCAACCTTTTGCCTGTTGATGGTAAAGAATTTAATAAAATTAAGTCAGGTAATGGAAATTGATTTTAAACCACTGGCTACACTCCTCCCGAGATAGAAATTGTTTGTACTGATCAACTCTGACAGCCACCTCCACACCATTTCTACAGGACATTCACCTTTACCACGGTCTCCTCCCAGCACCTGGACAAGCCCAAATGAGGAGGATAAATTTACATCATAATAATTAACTACTCCCTGTTCTCTACTTATTTAAAATCAGCTCAAACTTTAAAGTGAGGTAGCAACATGGACACTATCATCGCAAATGCAGTGAAAAGGTTTTGGTGAACCAGTGAGCCATTTCTCTGGAATACAATCAATATCTTAGAATTCAGTACAAAAAGTTGGGTAATAGTGGTTGATAGGGATGTCCCAGTTAAGTTTTTTGCTCCTGAGTCTGAGTCATTTGATTTTGAGTATTGGTTGACACAGAGTCCTGATCCAATCCTTTGGCAATCCACAAAAGGATTTTTTAAAAATTCCTAAATGCAAACAAAAAAAGAAGTTGCTGTTGCACTGCATTCGCTGTCCAATTTGAAATATTTCTAAATTACAGACATTTCTGAAATGCCAAGAACCTGCTTCAAGTTTGCTCTATGTTTACATCAACCAGTGTTGCCAAATCCAAGCAAGGAATGTGGCTACTGGCTTTACAATTTGTGTATAACTGTAATGGATCCTGTCAGAAAAAGGAATAGTCTCGAAAGAGATTAAGAGGGAGTAAAAACACTCCAAATATGTTTTGGTCTACAATGAATTCAGTGGTGTTGGGACAGTGCAAAATAAGAGAGCTTTGGATTCATGGATACGCAATTCATTTGCAGCCTGAGAGGAGAACGTCTTGTGCTGTGAGTGCAGCTGAAAGCGTCTGCTGCTGGAGGACTGACCTGTCTGACGGCGCTTTGTCACGGGGGAGAGGACCAGAGCAGCATGGGGTGCTCGCTGAGAAGAGTGAGAACGATACAAGCCTTCAAGTTAGAGTCTACAAAAGTCTTCAGTGACACCTGAATAAAGTTGCTATATTTGTTAACAGTCATTTAAAAAAAAAAAAAAAGAGTTGAGTTGATATAGGGGTCTGAAGACGAACTAAATACAGCTACAAAGTCACTAAATCACTGACGTTTAGCTGACAGCAACACTGTCACCGGTTAACTAGCTACTCTAGGTTGAAGGTTGCGCCTAGACACCGCCTGACATAAACTGTAATTGTTAATGATGTTATTTATTGACTAACAAGAAATTTACTTTTTAATTATGTGTTATTTTGTGAAACAAAAATTGTAAAAATCACACAATTTCCACCTCATCCCAATCATTCAGAAGGACCTGATTTCTGATCATGTGATCAGATCAGGTCATCTCTAGTGGTTGATCCCAGGTCTGAAAACTTCATCGTAACCTTATCACCTCATTTGCATCTGTAGAAGACGTTTTGTTTTAAATCTCCCCCAAAAATGTTCTGACTTTATCATTGCGATTGGCAGAGGTTGAATCTGTCTAACTGAGTCAATTTTCAAATAATCAACTATATTTTGTGTGTAGTTATGCCTCACGTCTTGAATTTTCTGTTCTATAAAATATAACCTTACATACCAGTCATGCGACTGTCATGTAATATGAAAATGAAAATGACTTTAAGATTCCCAATTACGAAACAGCGAGTCCAGTAATCTGAACAATCAGCCAACTGTAAAATTCACGCAGTCAGAAATGACCATTCGTAGTTGTTTTGAATGGTTCAGAAATGGTCCATTATTTAGTCAGTGTCTTGACTAGCAATTTCTACTTCTGTTGGTAAGCACTAGCTGTATAAAGCACAGATTGGAAAAAAAAGGGGGAAAAAATTGTGTTAAGGCTGTATTCTGTCTCAAAAAATACTGTGATTTGGGCATTAAAGCAAATTTCAGAAATGTTAAACTTTAAAGAATAAAACTAAAAGTGTGAGAGGGTTAAATTCATCTGGCACAATGTGAGACATAATCACTGTGACACATGCTGATATTGGCACTAGATCATCAAATTATCAGTGATTAGTTCAGACCTCAAGTAATCTATTTATCATGGAGATAACTATTTTTAGATAATTAATACTAGGGGCTTATCTAATTTTTTTAATGAACATTCTCAGGGTTAATTGCGTCGGTGCTTTAGCATGATGGAATAAGGGCAACCATGCTGAGGAAGAAAAGTCCTGTAGAAAATCTAGTTCTAGAAAAAAGTCCTTCAGTTAAATTTGCAAAAAGACACACTTGTCCATGTTTGTTTTATGTCTACTGCCACGAAAAGACTGACAATCTAATTTCTCTGTGTCCAAAAACACACTAGCAGATCACAGTAGAAAAAGAGCCATGGTTTATGACAATCATATGTCCAGGCCACAACCAGCAGACCTACTTTTGACTCTTTTACATTTTCAAGAGGCATGGGGGTTTTCACTTTTAGTCTATCTAGTCATCCTTTAATGTCTGGAGGACTGGTTTGAAGACTTGGAGAAGGTGTATGACCAAAAAATAGAGTAAATTAGAAAATTGTGTTATTTTGTATATGTTGGGGTTTTTTTGTTGTTTTTTTTTTGATACATGAGTTTTTTTCAATTTCTTTTTTTCTTTTCATATTACCTTACAGGAAAAAGAAATAAATAGTACTGTCCAGAATAACCGCCAGTACTCCAGGAAAACACAACAGTATAACGTACACTAGAGCTTAATAACTTAGCCACCTAATTGTTAAAATCAGGATTTTAAAATGTTCCTTCACATTTTTTTTTTTAAATCTAATTTAGATATCAACTGTAAAGCCCAGCTGGCAGAGTCCCCATGGCCAACCAAGGACATGCAGGCAGGATTATATTTCCCAAGTGGCCAACTGCTGGGGACCCTTCCTTTTGAATTCACTGAAATAGCAGCACCTTGAGATTTCATCTTATTCTCAAGGGACCCAATGGAGGATTCCCAGAAAAAGCTAAATGAAATTCTTCAAAAAGAGGAAACTATCTCTGCTCCGCTTAATTCTACTAAAGCTCTGGAGTTAAATGATTTGGAGAACAAATGGATGGAGGAATGATGATCACAGAAGCAAAGATTGAAAAATAACAACTCAAATGTAAAATTAAAATGATTATCACATTTTAAAAAGGATATGCTGAGACTTTTCTTTTTTTTTAAAAATGAACTCAGTATGAATATAAAAGGGTTAAGCACAATAAAAATGGAAAGGATAGATGAAAGACAGTTAATGTACAAATGGCCAAATAGAACAAAAAAACTTTGGAGATGACAGAAAAAAGAGAGAAGGTGGATAATCAGAGTGTTACTGCATACCAATGCTCACCTGTTTCCTGCATGCAATGGTTTTCTAAAGCCATTCTTAATGTTTTAGCTGTTTGTGTCCTAAATCAATGTGGAATTAAAGTGTTATTTTCGAAGTATCATAATATTTGGGATTTTTTAAATTTATTTCTGGACACTTAACCCAAACAGTACTGCTCTTGAAAAATGAGTTAAATAGGGCGGGGCTTATTAAATTACATGTGATAATCCTTGTTTTGTCATAGTACAAAACTACCCAGTTACCTTTTTTATAAGAGAAACTGAATACCTTCCCAGAAAAGGCGATGGAGGACTTAAGATACCTAAATTTTTATCTGACCAGACTGGACTGGAGATACCACACTCAGAATGTCTATAAGATAGGATGGAGCAGACTGCACTTCATGAAAAGGTTTCATCCTTAGACATGGGTGCTTTTGTAGGTGAAATAGTAGTTTTATTTGCAGTCTTCTGGTGGGGCAGAAATATGTGCAACATCAGTAATGGAAAGAAACTGAACAACCTGATAAAGGCTGGCCCTGTAGTGAGGACTGCTCTGGAGCTTTTGGAGTTAACTGTGCATATAATAATGCTCAATAAGATGTAAAACATAATGAACATGGGACATCATGTAGAACAGTGTGATTAAAAAGTTTTCACAGCGATTTCTTTAAAACTGCTGCACTTCACATCAGTACAGTCCTGCTCTCAGCTATAACATCTACAATGACTCTTGTGATTAAAAATACTGAGTAACTGGGCAACAATATAATTTCCTTTATTTTCTTTCAGGGATTAAAAAAAGCACTATTAAACTGACTTGAATTATAAGTAAACTATTACAGACACTAAAACTACTGCTAGTAAAAACTTGCATTTAATTGCAACTATTCAATTACTATTAAAAATGACCCTTTGAGGGTTTTGATGGACTGGAGCCAAAAGAAAGACAGAAACAGAGGTGATGGTAAAACAGTTTGTGGCATGAAAAAGAGATGTTGCTAGATAGTCTCTGTGGGTGTCCAAGATGGAGAATAGCAAGAGGGGGAAAGCTCTTGGGTGTGGCCCAATGAATGCTTTAATGAAAAGAGATAGTGGTCAGACAAGGCAAAAGGTAAATGGCACAAAGCAGATCTCGAGACTTAACAAAACTTCGCTTGGCTAGACTTAAACTTGACAGTACTTTTATGTGGTCAGGAGATCAGGACTAACAGGAGATAGCAGATGAATTGACACTGAGTGAAGGTAGCCAGGATGTATTCATGGATAACAGGTTGATGAATGGATGAGAGGCAGGTGTGCCAGGACCTGTGACCAATCAGCTGATGAGACACACTCAGGCAACATGGAAAGGAGAAGAAAACCAGGCCAAAACCTGACATGACCCTCCAAAGGACGCAAACCAAAAATACCCAATCTAAAAGAACCACATAAAGACTTAAAAGTCAAACTACGTCTTATGCTACATTTTCATAGTTACAAACCTACGTCATCACAAAAGAATTGAAACTAAATCAATTCATCTGTAGTCCACATGAGTTAGGAGGAAACATGCTGCAGAAAGCACTTAAACCTTTGTTTTATAGTAGTTGATGGAAAGAAGAAAAGCTGAATATTTTTTAGATAAGCCCAGTCTATTCCTCTCTGTACAGACAGGTTTTTTTCGACGGACATATTGTATGCTCTTTCATGTTTCCTTTGGTGATAAGACATAATCTAATATTCTATACACTGTTAAAGGTCCTCCTGCACACCCTAGTGGAAACACAAAGGGAATGTTTGAAAGAAAGACATATGCAAGTCCCCAGTTACTTGGAGCATCAGAGGTGCAGTAAAAATAATCTAGTTCCAACTCCCGTGAACAGTCATTAATAAAATATCAACTTATTGAGACCTTAAGACAACCTCCATCACGCTATAGTGGCAACAAAAACAAGCATTGTTGATCAAGAGGGCAGCCGAGGGAAAGATTAAATCCTGGCAGTGCTTGATGGTCATATTTGAAGAACGAGAAGCAGGAGCAGATTTGCCGGGTCCCTCTGCCCCAGGATGGCCCACACTCGACCAGACCCTGCCTTCAGAGAAAGGTGCTCTGTCTAATCCGACTTCATTTTATGCCTCTTTAACCATGACCAATGTATTTAAATGGCTGTTTCTTCGACAGATGCTCTGTTCAAATTATTCCTAACTGGAAATTTGTAGGAGCGATATTAAATATCCTTCAGGCCAGGGTGCCTAAAGAGAACATTCGAACATCAAAAGGCCAAACACTTCAAAAACTAAAACTAATGATGTTAGCCCACCTGTGGGGAAAAGAAGGGTTACAACTTTGTCCAACATCCCGTTGGCAAAAAAAAAGGGGGGATGAAAAAATTGATCTTTCACCATTTGCCCACCCTTTTCACTACAGTGTTTAACAATGATTTAACATAAAATACATCATGTATATTTCACTAAATCCAACAGTGAACAGTTGCAGTAAAAATAAACAACCTTATCTGACACATCTGCACCTGTCTTGGCAAACTATTTTCTTTTATATTTTTACTGTACAACTCTGGAATTTTGATCTTTTTTTTAAACTTGTCACAGTACTCACCACCAAGAGGACTTTCACCACCATGAAACCCTGTATGTTCAAAGGGAAAAAATGGATGTCAGAAATGGAGGAAAACAATGAGAATAGGAAAACAGCTGGCAACACTTATCTTAAAGCCTGCTTGAAAACAATGGCATGGCATGAACAATGCCATGAATTGACATAAATCAGAAACTACCCCACCTGTGTCTGTGAGTGGGGAGAGCAAAAACATCTTGTGGGATACCACAAACCTATCAGTGGTGAGAGTGACTGAAACTGGGAGAAAGGGAGAAGAGCTGATACACTGCCATGTATAGAATATGCAAGGGTGTTTAAGTCAAA
This sequence comes from Zenarchopterus dispar, assembly GCA_028564865.1. Taxonomy (NCBI): domain Eukaryota; kingdom Metazoa; phylum Chordata; class Actinopteri; order Beloniformes; family Zenarchopteridae; genus Zenarchopterus; species Zenarchopterus dispar. Next base: position 10,100,583 of record JAOWBL010000018.1, read on the forward strand.
ACTCATTTCTACCTCTTTGTCCTTCACCACTGTCCCCTACCCCAACAAATGCCTCTTCAAACAAAGAGTCGTTCGGGCTAAAATTTACTCTCCAAAATGGGACAGCCTTACAACTTCATTTTACGTCATGATTGGGGGCTACTGTGTCATACACACAGAGGGCCTCATTCATGACAAGTGAGCAGAACAAATTTCTGCATAAACTGTTCACAGAGCAAAATTTGCGAACAGTTTTGGCATTCATGAAAATGGTAGTAGTTCTGAATTTGTTGTTAGGTATGAAAAAAAAAAAATCTACTCCTGCCTCCAAAATCACCCAATCTTGGGGTAAATAAGGAGTTCACAAATATTGCTTGTCACTGTCAGGATTTACAGTGTTAATGAATTCTGTGGTCTGGCATTTTCACAATATGCAGATCTCGATGATATACATGTTTTAAACATGAGAATAAATTAGAAATACAACGCTTAATTGAAGGAATTTCAAATATTTACACTTCAGATGATGTTTCTGAAAATGTCACTGGGTTGATTAAATTGGCTCAATATGGTGACTGGGTTGAAGAGCAGCAGTGGGCAGAGCATACCAGCTGAAACAGGAACTGTGCCCAATTTACCAATAAATAGATAAATAATCAACAGTAAAAAAAAAAACAGTAATGCATGATATGAATGAAACAGTTTTGAAAGTTACTTCTGTTTACAGATTGATTTATTGGAGATAATGAAAAAGTACAACATTTGTGGGCTAAAAAAACTTGAAATGACCCGTAACGAATGATAAATTTTATTCTCATTCATCATTTGTTCAATCATGTGTTAAAAGCAATAAATCCGCTGGCTGCCATAATGCATAACAATATGATGTATAATGTAACAAGTATAAGCTTACCTTTGAGATTTGCTGTTGAGTCTCATAGATCCATGTTGCTGTCTCCAACAGATCAGATTCCTAACAAAAGGCATCTTAAATTACATAGAGAATTCAGTCATCTGCAGCAAAGAGCTTTGTTGATGTAGAAAAATTCTTTTCCTTTTTTTTTTTGCATCCAGCTTTCTATCACACCAATTTTCGGGTTCACCTCTTAAATACTTCATTGGACAGAAGACACAGCATTAGTCACCTTTTTTCCATTCTGGTCTCTGTTCAACCTAATAAAAGCAAAATAAAGTGTTTTCTTCTTTCCTTCACTCTATAAAATTCCCTCTATCATTCAGACATAGACATAGTGATCTATGTCTGAATGTTTTTTTCTTTTCTTTTGCACAGCACATCCGCAGGTGCACATGGAGGTTGAGGATACACCCATAGACTATTTAAAACAATGGACAAAGCATTTGGTCACATGACCCATTAGTTTCTGAAGATCAGTTTTGAACCCCATTTTTCTTCTTGCGGGGCACAGGCATGTTGCTTCGAAAGCTGACAGAAACACGTCTACTATATGTCAATCAACGTTTGCTTTGCTCCCAGTTCCTTCAACCAAACCCTGCTGAAATATCTGCAGAGCTGCCGTCAGATGTTTACAGTGGAAAACACCATTTAACATGTTGACTCAACAGCAAAATTAAATATGACCATCGTGTTTAGCCAATACTGAGTTATTGTAAACGGGTGATTGCTTCACTAAGTGCGGTAGTATGATGATTCCAGATGAGGAAGTGATAACTACTAGCCATTGGCTGAGCTGACTGTCAATCAATCATATTAGAAATAAATGTATTCCTTTATATAAATTCTTCTGGCGTGGTACGAAAAAAATTGACTGCCCTCAGAGTAATCATGGATGAACCAAACAACTGACACCAAAACATTTTTCTGAACCAAGCTGTAAATATGTTTATTTCTGCTCTAAAGTCAGACATTTTAACATGGTAGTCAATGGAGATTGACTGGCTTTTGCAGCCAGCCTATAATGGTCGGTCAAGGAACTGCAAATAAACAAATTGTGGTTCTGCATGAGCCTCAATGCAGAAGTAAAATGGTTGGCACTTGGATACACCTTACACCTTCAAATAAAGTGGCCCTTGTATGGAGACAGTGTGCTAGTAAGTAAGCAGCAGGAGCATGATGGTAACCTATGATCAGCTTCTTTAGACCAAAATAAAAGTTTTAATCAGTGTTTGTTAATCTAGAGTACGTTTGTACTAAGGAAGTGATATATGTGCAAATCCACTCAAATATTTACAAATATTTCAAAAATGAGGCCCAGTGAATGACTACAACTTTCAAAATACTGGTCATTGCTTGTCACATTTTCTTTTTTTTTTTCTTGCCGATTGTCAGAGGCAAGATGTAAAAGTGAAAGAAGATATCAATGAAGATGACAATGTTGATGTGTCAATCATGGTGAATAGAGTTGACTGCATTTTATAATATGCCATTGAGTCATATTATGCATGAAACTATGAAAATCTTTGTGCAAATCAACAGTACTGATGTAATAGTAGCATCAGCAAACTCAGCAATCATTTATATATTTTTTTAAGTGGGAGTCAATAAACAATTTGACACAAGACTTAATGCAACATGAAAAAAAAAGGTTTTACCCCTGAAGTCTTTTTCTCTTTTCCTCGCCTTTGGCAGTGACAGCTGTGACGGTAAACATTATCTTTGATAGTCTAAAGGTGGTGTCTATCCCATTTCCATAAAGGTATCTCTCAACGCCATGAGGAATTACCATATTTACCGGACTATAGAGCGCATCGGAATACAAGCCGCACCCACTAAATTTATAAAGAAAAAAATGTTTCCACATATTAGCCGCACCGGACTATAAGCCGCAGATATATTCGTTGTGAAATGAGATATTTACACAGAGAGATT
>JAOWBL010000018.1:10103509-10116354 GCA_028564865.1 Zenarchopterus dispar
CTTCTTCTTCTTTACATTGACCTCTTGCGTCTGTCTCGTTTTTGCGCCTCCTGCGCCCCCTGATGGCCGTTAGCGAAAAAAACTCTATAGATAAGCCGCATCGTTCTATAAACCGCAGGGTTCAAAGCGTGGGGAAAAAGTAGTGGCTTATAGTCCGGAAAATACGGTATTCCTCAAACGTAGAACAAATGTTCATTTGGACCCAAGAATGATTAAATTTTGTTGACAAAAGGTTTCGGTCATGTTGGGCTCATATCACTTCATTACTGATACTGCAATGTGTTGTATCTCAAAAATATCTTCAGGGTCTTATTTATTTATTTATCCTTTTTTTATTTATTTACAACAACCATCCACTTGGCCTTGAGAATGATCTGAACAGTTTCTAATACCATGATCATGTTTTTGGATTTCACCCAAATTAATAATGGGATCAAATATTGCATTTCTTTTCTTTGTTTCCACTCAGAGTAAAGAGAGAAATCTGCTTGGTTGAGGGCATTTACAAAACCATAAACGATAATCAAATTCTACAATTCAGGTCTTCTCAGAAACCTAAAGCAGAACCAGTTGGCACTCAGAGGGAAATATTTCAGCACAAAGCCCAAAATAATCTGGGCCCACTGGAACCATCAGTCTGAAAAAGTTTAGTATCATCCACCCATATACAGACAATCTATTTAACTGCTAAATGTTGCAAACCCTTGATCAACTTTAAGACATCAGACTTGACAGTCCAAACAACAGTGGCAGGAATATCTATGTTAAATCAAAGTCAGTTTCCCCTAAAGGAAATTGTTTTTTTTTTGCTGTCTTGACTGAGATTGGCTGGACACAAACCTGTAAGTATTAACCCAGCACAGCTGAACTCCAGACTACACCATCAGAAGAATAAGCCTACAGTCCTGTTAACCACATGCCCCATGTATTTAATTTTTAACATCTGGTGGCTTCATGCTTCTATGTTTTCCATTCCCACTCCACATACTTCACAAATTCAGTAGCTTCCTTCCCCTGCATTTGTAAATGTTGTTGACTGTGGAAACCATTCATGTTTACTTTGCATCCCAGGCAAGCTCTAATTACTCGCAGCTGTTCACTTTGCTGCCTTTGTCTGCAGCATTCTCAACACCCAGTGTTAGCGTTTTCATTATGAGTGTAAGATTGATCAGATACGGCATCAAAAAAGGCGTAAAAATAACCAGTCATGAGAGCATTTTCATGTAACTTAGTAAAAACTACAATTTCTTTTTTGCAACTATCTGCAATCACTTTGTTGATCTCTTGGTCAAAAATCCATATAGCGACTGAGTGAAATAACATGCTGTCATTTTTAATATACAGCAGATCCACTGTGCTCCCCTTGCTTGCCAGCATCACTGATCTCTATAGAAAACTGCTGCCTTGGATGCATCTAAATTTTACTTTAACAAGCAATTGAATAACATATTTATTTATCCTCTCATGCGTCACATGTCTGATGGCAAAAAGGGAAGCTAGAGTTAAAGGAGGAGGAAAAAAAAAGAAAAAGCTGAGGTTTTTTTCCCTGAGGTCATAGTCTTCTCTCACCTACACTTTTTGGAGGCAGTGTAACAACAAATTTTACACCATCTACAGCACAAATTGGCATCCTGGGCTCTGGTTATTCCTCCAGTATAATCTAATCATAAGACACTGCCAGTGGGTTAGAAATCAGAACATTAAAAAGTTTGACAGACAGACATAAAAGTGTTTGAAATCTACAACATATTGAGCACAAGAGTAAAACTTCAGAGCCTTGGCTTGAAGAGGTTTGGGTTAACTGAATTAGTCCAGCTACACGCTCTGTGATGACTATACGGACAATATCAGGTAGTGAAATAAGATTTACCATATTTTTAGCTTTGAAGTTCATCCAAAGACTTTGGGACTGACATAAGATGTCATGCTACAGAAGGACAGATTAACTGGTTGTGCAGTGAGCAACAGATGTGTCTTTATTTTCACACTTGTCTAAGTGTAAAGACTCCTGGTCACATTCCAGTTTGAATATTTTTTAGATCAAATGCATTTGGATGATTGCAAAACATTTAAAACTAAAGCAAAAAACATGGTGGGTAAAACTTTGAAGTTGTCTTTTGAAAATCTGCTATTGATCCTACAGTCCACTTTCACAAATATTCGATGCAGAGCTTAGCATTTTTAGAACAAAAAACAGGTGTGCAAGCTGGATCACGCAAAATACAGGGAATCACTTCAAACGTGTCAATAACGTCTGATAACAATATTGCTACTATACCAAATGCACATGCGCGCGCACACACATACACACACACACACACACACAGAGCAGGTGTTAACCATTCATCCTTTCTCAAAACACTTGATTACTTTGGCACCACTTCTTTAGTGACGGTTAATGTAGCTTAAAAGTGTCAGTTTAACAAATTGTTTCATACATCAGAGAAAAAAAGTGTTGTGATCACACAATTTCAATTCATCAGGTACCGGTGTCACTATTATTAAATGTAGTACACTATGTGGGCATCTCAGAAGTGCATGTAAAAACCCGGTTGAAGCAAAGTCAAGATATTTTCTCACTGTCCATTTTAATCAGTTAAGATTAGGCAGCAATTTAGCGGGCAGTTATGTACTTATTCTCTCTGCCAAGACAAACAGTGGAAAAATCAAAAATATATGGAACAATCTCTAGGGTATTTTTTACTTGTATTGATGCTGTTGTTCATCCATAGGTTTTGCCCCACCACAAAAAACGCAAACGTTCTAGCAAACAAGTGACTGTAGCATGATTGAATGAGGCTAAATGTTAAAAATAAAGACAATTTGCCAGTGAGAATGATCCCACTTAATCCCACTTAACCTTCACTTAAACCACTTAAAATGACAAATGGTCAGAAATGTAAAGCAGATAATTGTTAAAGTGAAAAAGTTTATTTGTTACATGACAAAAAGTGCAATGGTTATCTGAAATTTCTTACGTGTGTTCAGCTTCACATCTCTATGTCTGTGACAATGTGTGACCTATAAGAAGAGCACAAAGACTGAGAACTACACTTGATGGTAGAATAAAAGTCGTTCTTATAGAAATTATAAACAGAGGTCTGGTCAGACGAGGCCTTTTTCAGATTTACCTGGAAAACAAAGCTGACTGTACTGTGCTGCTGCTGTGTTACTGTGATCAAGGTAGCTCAAGTCAAAAACAGCTGGAGCTGGCACACCAGAGAGCCCTGCATGCCAACGGAGGTCACCTGGCCTTTTTGTTGCCTCTCGAGATATTCACAGTATTCCAAACAGTTTTCACATTTGTGTTTTATTATTAAAAAGTTTGTGACATGCAGTGGAAAAACTACAGAATGCAAATGCAACGTTTTCATAATCCTTGCTGTTATAAATAAATAATAAAAGAATATGAAGCCAACACTAGGACATTTTTTTTTTTTTGAGGATATTCCTGTTCACGGTATCTTTACAGAAATTCCCATTCAATTATATATTGATAACAGCATTATACTTATAACCAACCTTTTGGAGCTATCACACTGTGTCTTTGGTTGCCTGTGGATATGGAGTTCATAGAGCACGGTACCCAATAACATTTAGGCTTTGTAGACTGGAGAGCTGAATTTAAAGCACTTACTGGCATGACTCAAAATATGATGATCAAATTATCCCAGATTGACAGCTGACCAAGATGTTCAGCAGGAAAAGTCGGATCATATAATTTCATTGTTTATGGGTTGCTGAAGTGCACAGGTACATTCCAGTAATAACACAACATCACAGTTTAATCATGACAGCAAAGAGCTCTAAATGCATCGAATACAACTTGATACAAATGACTGTGTCATCAACAGACTTAGCGCAGACCTTGAGGACATGCTGATGACCACTATTATTTGGAATCAGGTGTATTGATTGAGGAAACGTTTAAAAAAAAAAAACAGGACAGGAGATCTTGAGGACCAGGGCTAAACTATTCTAAACTATTGTGTGCACCCATACACATGATACCTTAATTAAGTGTGAGTGGGGTATCTGCAGCATGTGTATGAGCCTGTGATGGACAGTTGGCCAACAACCCATTGACTCTTACTGTACGTTATGAACCAGGAGGGGTGGACCTTTGCTTTGCAAGCTATTGGTAGAGCCATAGACCCCAATGTTTTTCCCCACATTACCTTTTTTGTGCAATACTATCAGAATATAGTCAAGCTTTCAACGACAAAAAAACATCCCTACTGTACCTTTAGCCACAGATGACGAGTGTGGATGAAATTTGAAATTCTCAAAGCTGAAAAGTTAAGAGAGTAACCTGTTCTGTCTTACCTGTTTTAAAGTTTATTCACAGATCTTTAAATCTAAACACAGTTGCCAATGCTCAGCCAAATACAATTACATATTTTCTTTGTGAAAGCAGCAACAATGAGCCCATTCCATTCCTGTGTACACAATGCATGATTGTAAGTGGGGAGTGAATGAAACTGTGTCTCCATTTGTTATCAATCAATATCTTGTCGACATTGTATCCTTTTCTCCTTTTCATTATTTTACACAGTAAATTTCCTGAGATGCTAATGAAAAAGAATGAAAGAAAAGTGAAGCATGAAATAGCTCGTGGGTTTTGCCTAGTTCCTATTCTCTCAGTCTATGGCAGAAGAGTTTTTTTTTCTTTTTATTAATTTCATTTAATTATCCACAAAGCTCTTTTTTACAATCCGCCTGTGCTCTACTCCCACTGTGTGAGTTTGTAATTTAATAAAGCTTCATTTAAAAGAGAAGTTGATTAAAAAATTAAGCTCCAGTGATCACTAAAGCCTCAACCCTCCCCATTTTATGAAAAGCTCAGATATTTCATATTATGAAAATGTCGGGCAGAAATTATCACCGCAGGACAAGTTAAAGCTTTTCATACAATCATGATGATGACAGCAAACCCCACTGCAGAGAGTGTCCCACTAAAACATAAAAAAATGACAGGAGATGAAACACTTTCACTCCTTTACTGAAGGTCAAGCATTTTCTTTTCTCTTTTCTCTTTGTCCCTCCTGCCTGCCTATCATTGAAAAGTTAATTTTTTCATACATAATGCATACTCCTCCGCTTCGACAGTAGGTGACTGCCAAAACTTGTTCAACATAGCTTCGTGGAAGCCTTCTTATATTTCTGTCTCCTCGTAGACAATACTGGATTTAGAAAAAGAAAAAAGTACTAACATCCAGTCCTTTACTTGTTTTCAAAGTAGGAAACTGCACCAAAAATGTAATTACTCACACTTACACAAACTCTTTGAAATACAATCCCCTTAAGTTGTCCCATCTGTGCACCAAAATGTACACGATCCTGTGCAAACCCAAGCTGTTACTTCTGTTTATTAAAAAAGTGAAAAGAATATGATGATAAATAAAGTGTATACTCTGCAGTGTAAAGCTAAACACCTTCTCACCACTGGAGAAACCTAATCCACACAATTAATGCTTGAAAATTATAGCCTGGATCTAGAGGCAGTTTTGAACCATAAGTTATTGATTTGGAAATGAAAACCTGTACTCTTCAAGGTTAAATCCAGTCCACCCTCATTACTGCTCTGTCCTTGAGAGGCCCCGCACCAGGGCTGCAGCGAGGAGTGCAGAGGACTGCTTTAATGAAGGTGAATTTAATGGGATTTAATGTTGCTGGGGGCAATGGAGCAGCAGAGATATGGTTTTAACAAAGAGCAAGGGACCAAGGGTAAAGGCAGGAGAGCAGCCATTTTCCTTTCTTTTTATTTATTTCACATTTGGCTGAGCAGAGTAAAAGCAGAACAGATTTTCATTGACCCCAGGAGTCAGTGGTTACATTTCTCTGGTCCAGATAACACAGGCCTCTAACTCTGCATCATAATGTTCACATACTCGTATATTATCCAGCATAATCTAATTGTACCAGGTTGAAATAACCCAAAACAATGTTGGAATCTGTTGCTAAGTGTCACTTCATTTGAATTTATGTCATTTCTTTTGTTTCCACATCTGACCAAATGGTCAGATGTTTGGCCTTCACCATCATCAGCATTAATCTCTTGCAATTGACTGTTTTATCCTTGAGGAAAATAACAATAATAATAATAATAATACTCACAACTGCATACCTTGGATAATATGAGTAAAAAAAAATGGTGGTGCAGGCAGTAGCCAAGCCCACATTCATAATCATTCTTTAACATCTCAGAGGAGCTCAGCGGGAATAAGAGTTTAGTTTTTTATTATTCATGAACTCAGTTTAGTAGCATTCATTACATCTTTTTTTTTTTTATCCATACATTTTGAAAAACTCATAGGTTCCTTAACTAAAACTTTAATGATAAGTCACGCTTTTACATTTCTTCATAACCTTGTTCTTTTATTAGTTGTGTGGAGTTCTCAAAAGTTCTGAATTTCATTTGCCTCGTACATTTTGGCCTTTCAGCAGCGAGGTCATGATCACATAGCTTTGCCTTCAGGTTTTGTAAGCTTGATGTGAACAATGTGTGCTCTCTGCAAATAACATTAAAGGCCCGCTCCTACAGTAATGCCCCATAAATATGCCAAAATTTTGAAATGTAGAAAAGAATTACTTACATACCTTGTTTTGAAACCCCTGCACAGTTACTTCTTTCATTTCACTCTCTCTTCCGTCTCCGAAAATATGCAGGAGAGCTGACACGGTGCTAATTCACAAACAGAAAGAGAAGGGGGGAAAAGATGTGATCACTATGCCGGCACTGTGATATAATTCATACAGTGTGTGTTGTTATCTGTAACCATTCTTAATCTTAGTCGGCCCACAGCCAAACACATTACTGATTGTTTCTTTCCCTTCCGCTGGCAGTGGGTGCAGTATAAAAATTAACTGTTCTTCCATCCCTCACTTCTTTTGCAGCTTCTCATCAAGGACCTAGCAAGAAAAATGATTTTATCTTCTGCTTTAGTTGAATAATACACTTCAGTGCATTTTAAATGCTGAATCACACTGCTGATACACCACCGCAGGAGGGAAGATTGATAAAAGAAACTGCTCTGAAAGATCAAATAGTGAGTGCATATTTAAAGACATACCTAAGGCATATACAGCACCTAATTAAAGCATGCTTTTCAAAAACACTAACCCTCCATCGGGTCCACCATGTGTGGATATGATACTTGAGCAGAGGGCTGCACTAGGAAATGAGGAGGGGGCAGAAGCTATCCAGTCCACCTTTTTTTCTGTCCAGAGACATTTGAGAACATCTGAGGTAGAGGCTCTGTGAAGTTTGAATGACAGGGTTGCTAACCCTGTATCAAGGGTCACTAACAATTTACAATTCAGAGAGACAACTTAAAGAACATTACACCTAATAGCAGAAGCTGTATTTCTTTTTATTTTTTTTTAATTGGATTTGTTTACTATAAAAAACTAGCCAGATAAGGAAATCAAATTGTTGCTTTGCACTCCACAACTTGCAAAGTTATGATGACTCTGAGCACTTGAAGTGTTGCTTTATTAACATTTTATTTAAACTTAAGAGTATCATAGTGTGATCTATTATGATTAAGAGAATACAAAAATCAATTATGAAATATATTATTTTGTAGAAAACCTTGATTTTACCAAGTTGTACTGATAATGTGATTGAAAGGGATGGTTTTCTGAGAAATCTTTGGTCTTCCTTTAAAAATAAATTTGGGAGAAAAAAAATCAAGTCTTCTCAAACAGGCCAAGCAAATCCCCCCAGATTTAATTTTCAGGGGAATGTCCTCTATGTTGAGAAGAGAACTTTGGGAATCTTGTCAATGCTAGATAAATTTCTAAATTCACACAAAGCTGCAACAGCTTTTCAAAAAAAAAAAAAAAAACACTGTTCACACATCTGCATTTTCAATTTAATCTTTGACTTTGACGGGTGCCATGTGTAATCCCTCATATGTGACAAATGGGAAACATTAAGTACAGGTTTGGGAACAAGTGGTTTTAATTATAAGGTTAGTTCACAGAGGACCATGGAAAAGAAGACCTTTTTTAAAAAAAAAAATGTTTTTCACAGTCCCTCTGTTTTTCTTTTGTTGGCAGCTGTGCACACATACACACATAATAAAAATTACTCCAAGCAGGAAAAATGATCCAGACCTAGCCACAATTTAGTAATCAAATGGCATTATCTCAACTTACCATTTTGAGACAGCAAATACACTAAACTAAAGGTTCAAACTGGCATTCAAAGCCCTGATGCGTTTTTAGGATGTAGAACAAGAAAAGTGCTTAAAACATCTGGAGCATGTGAAACCATACTTACAGACTTGCTTTATTCATTCTGACATCGAAAGAGGGAGTGGGGTTCTTCCACTTAAACCATTCTTGAACTTATTTTAGCAGTTGTCCATTCAACCCACATCTTAACTTACTTAATCACCAGATCTTCAAGCCATGAAAGATCTTGTGGAAATAGTAACACCATGACCCCGAGACTCTTAAGGATATCATGTAAGGGATAATCGCCATGACAATACTGACTCCAAGAGCACTGAAGTGGTGGGCTTTGATGTCACTAACATTTTTCCATTGCTTATAAAAAATTGCCAAAGAGAAACTTAAACCAGACTAAAGCCAGCCTTTGCATTTATAACATACTGCAAATCTGAGACTACAGGACAAGAAACATTTAGAGGGGTTGACTTGAAAATACTTGAAAACTAAAGTGGCGGACTGAAACTTTAATTATGTTTCACATACTTATCGTGACACCAATTAAGTACACCACAATAGTTACAAGTCTATAAAGAGATGAATATTTCATCAGTCTACAAATATAGATACCTGTAAAAACAAAAAACGAGTCACAGCATCAATTTCTGACCACATTTCCACATTTTAGAAGTTCTCTTCCCTTGAACTTGATGCACACTTTCAAAGCTACCTGTTTATTGTTGGCTGACATGATGTGCTGGCTGATCCTTGAGAATGCAGACGTGAAGCAAGGGTGAAAACAGTTCCTCATAGTGAAAGCATTACTTAAGTACTGACATTTTGGATGTTAGATTTTATGAACCATGTGTCTCATCTGTTTTTTCTGATAAATTCCTAAAATCTGAAGTAAGCCTTCATGTTTAAGCTTTTTTTTTAAGCTGGTTAAACCACCCTTCACTGTTCTAATATGGCCAGAAAAATCACCTATCTATTCTATCCCATCACTTTGTTTTTAAATTGTAGTTGTGCAAACGCACAGAATCAACTATCTTAACATCACAATCCATCTTACAATCAAGAAATTACCTCGAGGCAGACCTTTAATGACAACATCATTTTTAAAGCAACAGAAAGAAACTTTGGCAGTTTTTAACTCCTATAGACGGTCCTCTACAGATGTGGAGGTTTTCTTTGGGTCTTTCAGTCACCTCTGCTAAGACGTCAAAGTTAGCGTCATCTTATAATCATCATTGACCAATCCGGGTGATGGGTGACACAGTGCCCTGAAGCAATGCATAATCATCACAAAAGACAACCCGGACAAGAGTCCTAAGTTTCTTTGGTTGGTTTTTGCCAGCAAAGGGTACTGTAAGAGCTAGCTCATCTTAAAAATAATCAAATATTTCTTTACATTTTGTCAGATCAATTCTCACCCCTGTTGTCTGCCAAAGGACAATGGACCCCACAACGCCCTCACTGTCAGCAGTTTTTTGTAAAACTAGTTTTTGATGATAAAATCTGCACTGACTAGTTTTTCCACAGCTAGGTACCAAAGCAAAAGGAAATAATAATTAAATTAAACAGCTTGTTGTGAAATGTGAATCAACAAAGCTATAAAGGACTATATAAATGAATAAAAATCAAGTAAATTTCATCCAGTGCTTTTATCATTTGTGGCCACATGGTGACGTCATTCACTTACGGATCCCGTTCGAGTTCATTTTAAGTCTCGTTTTCTCAATTAAATTTCAGCTGTTTTCTCTTCCGTGTGAACGAGCAGTCCACCTGATGACGTTTAGTCGTTTGCTGGTATTCATTTGCACTAATTATGTTGCTCCTAAAGGTTAATTAAACCGTGACAAAGTTTCTGTCTATATGGCAGGTTTTTACAAGGTCGGGCCAATGACTGAAAACTGTCTTTATGACATCTAAATTATATTTATGAATAGCGACTTAAGCTAAACTCTTCCGGGCTGGTACTTACCAGGGTGATGGAAAGGGAGTTGTCTTTGTTTCCCATCTGAAATACATGAAAAAAAAATATGAACGTGTCCCATCTACTCTTGTTTACTAACTTTCCACTGTGATGGTTTCAATTAAGGAGACAGACGGAAGTGACGTCTTGCTCTGAGAATTAGATTGATTAATTAATTAATACCCAACATATATCCAGAATAAACTGGTGCATTAATGTGATTATGAACACTTAGTGCGATAGGCATTAAATATGCACGCTGTGCATCTCAACAAAAATATGTATTGAGGCATTCGGAAGAGTCTAAAATTTCATATAACATTGGCTTCATGTGTCACAATCTGAGTGAGGAGAAAAAGAAATTTGACTGTAAAAGACAACCACATTTCCAACAAACTGACAATTCATAGTTCACTGAAAAGTGAATGACAGGATTCCTACATTTTAAAAAATGTCAACATTTTATTTATTTGCTTATTTGTTTAAAGTATGCAATCTGGTGTGGTATACAGGTGTTGGTTAACGGGTCTGTGTAGTGAGTTTGCATGGTTCCCTGTCTCCATGTGCTGGTCCTGTGATGGACTGTAGACGCACTCCCTCGTGACTGCTGTGACATTGGAGTCACAGAACAACAATGACAAAGTTCATTTCTGTCCTCTAAAGTCTGTACGTGTCCATCTGGTAACAACATTACGGCGCAGAGGTTGGAGGGGAAACTGGAAGCTCTGTCTTTCCTTCAAAAAGCTTCACAGACATGGTTGTATCTGTGACAGATTTCCTCCTGGTGAGTTAGCCTCCATGATGAATGGCCACCCTTCCACTCTTTATCGTCCCACTAAATCACAGGCTTACTATGTTTTTTATGATCAATTTTTCTGCTTTATTTTACTGACCCACAGTTTTCTGAACCACATCCAAAGGCTATAGTTTCATGCTTTGTACTGTGTACCATATTATTTTTTCACCTCTATGTTTGTATTGATATTCAGGTGGATATTTGAAAGCTACTCATGTTAATCATATTCAGTGTAACAAATATGTCTGACCTTCAGAATGGAGAAATGTTTCCAAGAACACGAGCTTGTTGTTTTTGAAGAGTAAATATTTTCCAAGTATTTTAACACAAGTAATGTCTCCCAAGCAACAAGCAATGCTTTGTTTAATTGTGCTTTTTTTTTTTTTAAATGACACAATTATGGAAATAGAATTCTGGAAATAAAAGTCCCTTATTGTTATGAAATATTCATGGGAGTTACAAACCGACTTGTCACTTAGACCTCAAAGAGATGGACAAGCAGATTGTAAAGTAGCGAAAAAGCAGAGAGGAGAGTGAAATCTCTTCCAACAATGTGTGATAAATTTCTTGATAATGGATTTTTCTAGATGTTTATGACTGTACTGTTCTCAAGGCTTCTGTCTTTTAAAACGTCTCCTTGTGGTGAAAAAGCTAGAGATGTTTACACTCCTTAACACCTCCTTCTGGTGAAATTTAGAATTATTCTTATGACAAAACATCTCATTTCTTTTTTTCTTTTTATACATTTATTCCTTTTATTTATGAATTTCAGGTTTTATTGACAATCTGGTGATTTATCTTATTAATCTTTTAATACTTTATTCTCTATTTTATAGAAACTTTTTCTCTTCAGTTTCAATGTTTCTCTCTTTTGGAGTCTGTTTTGCTGTATTACAGATTGGGTTGTTCTGGTGTTTAAAAATTGCTGCATAAATAAAGTTCAGCTGAGCTGAGCTGAAGACTTTTTCTCTCTTCATGTGGCCGATGAATACTTTAGTTGTGCTTGAATGTGGCATGTTTGGAGCAGAAACTTGTCTACAACTGCAGTCTCTTAGTCCATGGCAATGTGAAACCTGCTTGATTTCTTTTTTCTTTTTCTTGGTTGCACCTTCCAGCTTATGACAGAAAAAGAACTATTTGGGTCTTTGTCTATAATCTAGTTAAGTGTCTTCCTCTTCCAGTAATTTGTGCTCATGTACAGCTGCTTAAACTGGCAATCTTTTAATTTGCAGTTGTTTAGAAATGGCTCCAAGAGACATTCCTGACTTGAGTAAATCCACAGTCCTCTATCATAGATCTGCTCTGTGCTCCTGAGATTTGACCATTTTTCTCACTGTTCGTCAGTGAGTTGTCAGACTTCTTTTATAACACAAAGAAGCTTCCAGATACAGTCAGTAATAATCATCACAAAGTCAGAAGAGTTTGAGCAAGTTAAAATACTCGATGTTAAGTTGTTCTGTCCCTGTTATTAATCCAATGTTGCGTTCTACCACACTGAACACTGAGATCCAGATGATATAAGTTGTTGTTTGGGCTGTTGGGCTCTTTTATTGTGAAGCATAGTTTTAAGATGAAAAAAGATACCCAAATCTCCTATTATACAATCATGTTTAGACATACAAAATGGTTTTGAATTATTTTAATGATTCAGTGCTTTAGTTTTAATCTTACGCAGATGAAGTTGATGCAGAAAAAGACAAAAAGACAAGAAAAGAAACAGAGAAAGAAATCTGAAGCAGAGCTGTTTCCATGTAGTGTACTCTGTCTCCGCCTAGTGGACAGCTAAAACTTATTTGAGTCAAATTTTTCTTTGTGATTAACCTTCTTTATTATGAGGAATTTGCACATACAAGTGGAGCTTATTAAGTATGTAATTTATATATATATATATATATA
>JAOWBL010000018.1:10116454-10171615 GCA_028564865.1 Zenarchopterus dispar
GAGTGGAGGAAATATTATATATATATATATATATATATATATATATATATATATATATATATATATATATCACAGTTTTGCTACTTTACAGAACCAAGGGTTGGATTATGCTCCAACTTTGTGCAAGGTCACATGAAATTGAAAGCCGCTGCAGTGGTGATCCAGATAAAGTATGTGCCATTTGACAGGGAATACAGCACAGCATATTCCAAAACATCCACACTTTCCTCCCAGACGTGTGCTCTCCCTCCTCAGGAATGTTCATCTTTTTCCTGGTACACTTAGAGGCCGCTGGAAGTAGTGAGTCAGCACATGGCCTGCAGCATGCGGGCTGCTCAGCACAATGCAATCAAAGACAGTGATGGAGAGTAACTGCCTGGACTTAAGGTACATCAACAAACACAGGGCACAGACCAGACAATGATGCTCGGCTATGCCAGTGCACCCCTCCCACTTCCCCCCGTCCGCAACATCTTCAAAAGAATCCAGGTCAAGCGGTACAGGATGTCGGGTGTGTTTGGAAATAACGACCAGATGGAAGCGATCAGGTTTCAGGTTGAAGGCAGCAGGAGGAGTTTGGATGTTTCTGTGCACTCCTCCCAGCAGCAACAAAGCAAAGTTGTAGGGAAGAGGAGGCCAGCTCCCCCATTTATGTAACTGTTGGAGCTTTTCATTTTCGTATCCACGCATTCTTCCTGTCCCATCTTTTGGAAAAAAATTGATCAAGTTGAGGAAAAGCTCTCAACTCAGTGCTGAATCATTTTTTATGAGCGTACTCCATCAGTTTAATTTTGAACACCAATAAAAATGTCAAATATATAAAACAGAAAGTGCAGCAGATTGTACAGTGCATGCAGAGGTATCTTTGTTTCATATGAACTTCACGACATCACAGGGTTGTCTTACCTGGGTATAATGAGTGCACATGGGCCCAGAGCAGCGTTCTGGACACCAGGGATTGCACTCATGAGGGTAGGGATAGGTGTAATCTTTCACTTCATCATACCAGGCTTGGACGTGGAAGGAAGGTGAGCGGTATCTATGGGGCCAGTTCATGTAAAAGCACACACACACACACACACACACACACACACACACACACACACACAGAAACACAGACAGACAAACAGGAGACTCAGTCACAGGCCATCAAGCAACCAGGAGCAAAAAGGGAAATATGTGGATGAGCTGCCAGGTGCTTTGGCCAGACTTGAGAAAAACCGCGTGAGTCTGCCTCCCCTCCCACCTCCTCCCTCCCATCACTCATCAAATGATGAATCTGATTTTGACCAGTTGCAAAGAACTGCTGTCTGTTGCCTCTATAACAGGGGAAATCAAATCAAGTAGGAAAAAAAAAAATCAATTTAGAGCAAACGTAAACATGGCTCCACAAACTAATAAATCAGTTCAAGCTCTTAATGTAAACATGTCTTTTAACAACACTGAAAAGTGCTGAGCTTGTGAATGGTGAGGGAATGGAGAGTGGAGGGGAAAAAAGACTTGACATCAGGATTTTCTGGCACAGGAAGAAAAGAAAGGAGGGAGGGAGGTAGGGAGGGAGGGGGGAATGGGGCTGTGAGAATGAGAGTAGATTCCGGGAAGGGCACCTGCTGCGCTGGCCATACGCTTTCATATACAGAGGCTAACTGTGTCTGTCCACTCAGAGTCACCTCCACATATCTGGGAAGAGGTTCGGGTCTGAAAGCTCCAGTTTTAATGAAGAGGAGGTTTATCTGTTTGATTGTTTACTCCACTCTTCCTGGGATCCTCTCATCCAAGGATCATTCAAGATTTATCACACAGGTCATCCTTATGAGTCCAGAAAATTCTGACTGAAACATCTCAAGCTGACAGAACTGGTGTCCATGCATGATGCATCACTAAGTCAGGTGTAAAAACAGGTTGCATCGTAGTTGTAAAAGCTCACCTAGACAAATATTACAGCTTTTGGTCATCAGTTTTGTCCCCTGCTGAGATATATATTAAATTGTTGGACACTGGCAGTGGGTTTAATTTCTTTCATTTGGTAAGACAAAGGAGAAGAATTAAAACTTAGAAAAGCCTTGACACTGCAAAAAGGAAATTAGAGGGCTGTTCCTCAGTAAATGGAAAATATTTGTCAAAGTAAACGGCGTAATGAGAAAAGGGGATGATATTAATGCTGTTTTTCCACTGTATGACTAGATGGGACTCTCCTGTCTTTGCTTTCCTCTAAGTGTGGGTGGTCAGCTGCTTATAATCACCGCAGTATCACAAAGTGGGGGTAGAGTGATCATTGTGGGCTTTTGTGGCTGGTTCTGAGTCCAGATGTGTCTGATATCTTGTCAGAGGAAGCTCTGATTCTCAGTTCTTACAGATGGATTTGCAGTCTGGGGAGGTGTGGCAACGCTGCAGAGAGGTTGCTGTTCTGCTGACAGAGGAGAGTTCACTTCTGACTGGTCAACAGTTCAATAAATAACAGTTCAAGACCAGCTGAACCTTGGCTGAAGTGAAGAAAAAAGATCAAGTAGCAGAATCAAGTTGTGACGTTCCACATCATAATGATAGTTGAAAAAAGGGGACGATCTAAAGATAAACATATATCTTTAGCAAAATTTCAGTTTGACCAGAAGTGGATATTGTGAAATTACAATGATCTAAGTGACAAAACAAGAAAAACTAAATCTATTGAGAGAATTAAAGAGCAAAGTGATGGCATGGAGGATTCTTCTGCCTCAAGAATTGGAGATAGTTGCACTGAGGTCACAGAGTCCCTTAAAATCCCAGCAGAGATTTGCAGACAGAGAGATACCAATATAAGGACTGTTTTGAACACTGGAGTGGCAAAGAAAGGAGATATTTCCATCTGGACAGCAATGGCAG
The DNA here is from genome assembly GCA_028564865.1 of Zenarchopterus dispar. Taxonomy (NCBI): domain Eukaryota; kingdom Metazoa; phylum Chordata; class Actinopteri; order Beloniformes; family Zenarchopteridae; genus Zenarchopterus; species Zenarchopterus dispar. The sequence continues at coordinate 10,119,317 of JAOWBL010000018.1, forward strand.
TTGATTGATTGCCCTGAATTTACAAATATTGATCTCTTCTGAGAAATAAACCAACATCACTACAACGATGACTTGCAATCCTTTTATCTGATCAAACCAAGGATTTAAGTTTTCATACTTTGTATAGCTACAGATTTTCTTTCATCAGAAAGTAGTACAAGACATACAATAGTGTGTTCCAAAGAGAAACATATCAACAAGTTACCAAGCAACCTGAAATAGAAGTGTTATTTTATCTCACCTGCCCCAGTGGACAGCCAGGTTTTGTCCGATGGACATAAGCAGGTCCTGAGGTCCGTGGTCCCACTCACACACCTCGGCCCAGTGAGTGGCAGACCGCTCCAACTCATCATCCCAAACCTGCAAATTTGAGACAAGTTTCACACAAGTAGTTTCCTACAGTATTCAGAATAATCCTCTTTACATTCTGACTTATTAAAACCTCAACCTGCTCAAGGCCCCTGATCCTCCTTTCCTGCCTTCCATCCTTAGCGATAAACTGAAACTGAGCTGTATACAAGAACAACTCAAACCCTCAATGGGTGACATTTGAGCTGAGCTGCTGGCATCTGGACATGGTCCACTCCAAACTACAGCAGTCACAGCTGAAATAGTCATTTCCTGTGTGGGACTCCTTACAGCGATGGAGAGGAGAGAGGAGAGCAGAGAAGACACCTGACTCCCACCGTGGAGAGGATGGCTGCATGGAGCATGGACCTTTAAAGTATATCCCCCTCAGTAAATTTCCAGCCTTTAGGTGGTCACTAAAACATGCACACACACACAGACACCACTGTAAACCCCCAAACACCCATTTACAAACGCAAACACACTCTGGCTGTTTGATGGAATTTGAGAGAGCAGAGTGAATCTACAGATACTTTCCTCCAGCACTACAACCGCAACCCAGAGACACACAGGCTGCTGCTGCCTCTCACAGCTCGGTGGAACACACAGTTTTCAGTAATCTTCTGTTTGTATTAAAATAATCCCACTCATGCTTCACCGAGAAATGTTCCAGGGAGTCCCGTAATTTTTTTCCTCCTTGGGCTTGTTCTCTCCACTATCCCCTCTCCTGTATTCTCCAGAGCTGAGCTGTTTGCAGGTAGGACAGAGTCAGCATTATTATCCTGCCTTTAAGAGAGCAGCACAGCAGGCTGGCAGCAGGTCAGCCTTCGTGACTGCATGTTTCCAGCAGAGAGAAAAGAATGTTTTTACAGCAGCATCACCACTTTTCTGGGCACAATAAAACTTTAAAATCTAATTACTGGGCTCCTTCCCGCTGACATAACTTATTTTCAGAGACAAAGCCAAACATTAAACTGGAGAACCGGATTTTGATTTTTGCTCATTTAGATTAATAATGAAGAAATGGATAACTGGAGGACAGGATGACGTCTCACCATGTGCTCCATGTTCGAGGCTGAGGGGTAAACGCTGCCCCTCAGCTTGTTGTGCAGCTCCAGGATCTCCTCGCGGTCGGACCACAGGATGGCCCGTCGAGTCCTGTTCCCAGCTGTGTTGCTGGTGCCATTCTGGTCTGCTTCCTGCTCGTAGCGGCTCAGCAGCTCCCTCAGCTCTTTGGAGTCAGGCATGAAGAGGGAAGACGAGTCTGTGATCCAAAGCAGCAGGAGGGAGAGAGCGAGGAGCCAGTTCACAGCACCGCAGGTCATTCTGACACCTCGGAGGTCTGGGTTCTACTTTCAGACCTTTAGTGTGCGACGCTGTTCGTCAGATTCCCAGAAGCAACCTGCAGGGAGAAAATCTCCAATGAGCCTTTTTTCACTGTATTTACAAGTATGTGAAGACATTTTACCAAATGTAAATAGATCACTCCTTTTACAATCTCATCCCCATAGAAACAACACTGATGAAGCTTCCCTTAATAGTTCTCACCTGTATCTTTCAGCAACTTTTTGGAAGAGGATGAAGGGCTTTTTCTGTAATTTGTTGCACTATGTTCTAGCAAATAGTGGATGACTCTCTTACATAGGTTTTGATTTAAGAAAAAAAAAAGCTGAGGTACAATGTGTGATTGTACCAGGAACTCTTGACTCCCCACTGCTCTGCTTTCTGTCAGATAAACCTTTAGCCAGCGTATGACCAATAATTAGTAACACTTACTGCAATAACATCTGATGCAATCTACTGTGACTTCCCTGCAATAAGTCCCTTCTCCTGCTGTTCTTCTGGAGTTCATCATACTGGAACGTGTTGCCTTCCTCAATTATGAAACCTCCTTCCTTCCTGGATGGTGGCCATGGACCTGAATCAACTCTTCAAAACCCCACCATGATACATCAGATTGCATGGTGACACTTTATGACGATCCAGTTGTTGATTATATGCACCTTTTTTTGTTTTGATCGTTGATTATTTAAGCTTTCCATTTCAGATTCTGTCTTGCATTATCTTGTGCAGAACAGATTACAATTATCGTTAACATTGTATCACAAGATGTTGTGAAACATGAAAAACAGCCATAATCTGTAACTCAATCGAACTTCTGCTTTATTTCTACATTTAAAAGGTAAACTGTATCTAAATTAATTTTAGAAATCAGAAAAACAATTAGTTTATATGACTTAAAACAAATTGAGGTCCATCAGTTAAGCCAGCATGGATTTATTGTGGCACTTTAGCTTGAGACAAGCTCCCCACTACTACGGCCTCATCCTCTGGCTCCTTCTGATTATTTTCAAAGCAAACTGAGCAGAAAGGGTCAGACGCTGAAAAGGAATGACCTCAGTTCAGGTTGAAAAGCTTTGACCCCGGCGAACTCTGCTGGGGCAAAACATTTTAATTCAGACACATCCAGTAGAAATATTGTAGCTCACTCTGCATCTGACGGGCCTCCTGCAAGTCTGCAAGCAAGTGGGATTATGTCCAAACTTTAAACTTCAGGCAAACATCACAACGTTTTAAACAGACAAGCATCGAGTCAGTGTGTGATCAGAAGGGAACCAAAAAAATAAGTCAAGTTCTAGCTTGCACTTGCTGCTCTCATGCTTGAATCCCTTCTCTCTTTGGCTGAAAAGGCAGCTTGAGGTCTGGCTCCGGCTCTCTGTCAACATGCTGTGCCAGCTCTGGGTACTGCGAGCCAGCAGGCAGCCCAGGAACCACACCCTTCTCCTTTCCCACTGAACCTCTTACCAGCTTCTCTGTCTGGACCATTCTCACAGCTCTCATGAATTTTATACCAGAGTGACAGATCTTTGCCACTGCTGGGCTCCTGATGGATCCAAAGAAGGATTTACCTCCCCTCTGACTCACAAGGTTGAAGATTGTCAGATTAAATACACATCTGTACATTTTCACCTCTTTAAGAAGCCATTTAATGATTTGCCACTTCTTATGATGCCTTGGCATCTGAACACTGAAAACATGTTTTCATAACTTTTTGATCAGATATTTTTTTAAAAATCAAGCATGGACTTCAGAACAGATTCCACTTCACTCCTAAACTTCCTGTCTGTGTAAAGTCTTTTCTATGACATTTCTTCTGTCACTGCTCTAAAACATTTCAAGGGAAAAGCTGCAGAAGTGACGGTCAGTTTCTTGCCAACAGCCACAACTAAAATATTACCAATGCTGTCAGGTTGAGTAAATTGAGAAAGTCACTCATTTGAAAGTCAGAGGAGGCATCTTCCTCAAATCTGAGGAGTGATGTGCATTATTAAATGCGTGATTGCCGTTACCCCTCACAGTATCTTAAAGCTGCAAAATCTGGCAACTAAATGTGTGTACCAGCTCGTGTGTCTCACCTCAGTCAGTATTCAGCTGTTTGGGTATTTCGGAGCAGCTTCCTCTGCGCGCTGGAGAGCTGTATTATTTCCTTATGAAAGGACCAGGCTGCTGCTGCAGCTATTTGGCTGTGTTCCTGAGGTACAGAGGAGCTGTGTTACTCCTGTGCAGCTCCGAATGCCTTATATAGCTAGAGAAGGAGACCCCTTAGGACCAAGGGAAAAAATTACTGTCTCTCTGCACTCCCACACTCCCCAGCCCCCCCTGCTCCTGGCACACAGCACACCGTGCGCAAACCAGACCAGTGTCAGGCATCCTGAAAACTACAGTACTGTAAATCAGCACTGCTGTCAAAGCAGTGAGCAGCAAAAGACAATTATTTAGAGTTACATGGTTATGAATATTAAGAACCAAATTTCAAACTAAGTGAGGACCAGACCGTCCTAAACAAGAACATTTGTTAAGTAGTAAATCATGGTCTCGTGGAAAGTGATTGACAGGGTTAATCCAGATGTTTGTGTGGGTCTGAATGTATGGTCTGATGGGCAGCTGCGACTGTACAGAGTAAGTGGAGCACATATGAAGGCACTATTATCGCTGGGAGATGTACGTGAGTTTTAGCAAAAAATATTCTGCCACCTAAATATTGCCCTCAAAGAAAATCTTGCTTATCTCAGCAAAAAGGTGGGGGGAAAAAATGCATTCTGTGCAAATTACAACAGCATGACTGCTACATAATTTAAAAAAATAAAAAGTCCAGATGCTAAATAAGCCTGTCTGTAATCCAGCTTCATCATCCACTAAAAAAGTTTGGATCATGAGATGAAACAAATGAGTAAAAAAAAAAAAAAAAAAAAAAAGCATCAGAGCTGCTGAAACCAATTATAAATCCAAATTGGCAAACACTTTGCTTTCAAAGTAAAGCAACTGGAAAACTATTTTTAGAAAGTTGCACTGGCAGCATCAACATACTTGCTTTGATGTCTAAGTCATTGGGCTTTTTCTTGTTTTTAAAGATGCTGTGTTTATAACATTATTGAAATCACTCATTATAGCTTTGGCAATTGATTGTAATTTAATTTGAAATGAGACCTAGAACGCAAGGAAAGTCAAATCTTCTCACTCAGGAATGCCTGAAAAACCTTCTTCAGACACCTGGAGGAAAATGTAGAGCTTTTTACAGGTAACCAAGTGCTCATCGCCTTCATCTGATGAAAGATGTGATTAAAACCACTGTAGGACAGGTGGGCAGAGAGGGTCCAGCCAGCACGGGGCGGGGGAGGAGGGGTTCTCCGTTACATCCCCTCTCCGAGTCTGCAGAAGACGAGCTGTGCTGTGACCCAAACAGTTCACATTCTTGTGTCACGTGCTTGATTTCTGTTTGTAACATCTCACATATTTACCAGGACACAGTCAGTCAGGGTGAATACCAGCAAACTGAAACCTCCAACAGTCTCTTCCCACGAGACCTCCGCCGGCGTGGTGTAAAGCAAGTAAAAATGCGCTTCAGCTTTCCTTAAAAGTCCCCCACAGATGCAGAGAGGCTGCTGAAGCTCTGGACAGAGGAGGAGATGAGCTTTTTGGAGTTTCCTTGTGTAGTTTGGTCTTTCCACCCCTGAAGAGTTTAGATAAACTTTGCATCCATCCCTCCTGGTCCAACATTTAGACTGCAGTTTGTCAGCAGGAACTCAAAACTTTTAGAAAATGAAGCATTTTACCTCAGTTATGTGCGTCCATTCACATATCAAACACTTATCTCCAGTAAACTTCATTAAACAATTTTCCTTCTTTAGTTCTGTAATGTAAAACAGGTAAACAACTATAAAACTATATAAAAAAAAGCAAACATTAAATTAGATACTGAGTTTATCAACTTGGTTGATGTCTTTTGCTTGGACAAATGTGTACTTCGCCCTTCAAGGCTCTGGTCAGTTCAGGACACTCTGCCAAAAGGTTTTGTTTTTTTTTGTCAAACCAACAAATGGATGCAATGAGCATTTCATGATCATCCTTGTTTTTAAAATAAATTTATGTAAAATCAGACAATTGAATCAGTGAATTCAAGAAGGGCCCAAGTCCAGAGACTTTACTTTGGACTTGGGCCCTTCTTGAATTCACCGATTCAATTGTTCCCGAGTCCTGATTTCTTCCCATATTTCATTTACAAAAACATGTGAAAAGTAACAGTCTCACCTGTGTGCCACGTCAGTTTCTAGCAGATGGACACACCTGGTCACAAAACTGGCTGGAGGTGTTGGGGGAAATAATAATTCTGGATATCTGTGATATGTTAAGATACAATATCCCATTTTTTAAAAAAGAAAAAAAAGGAAAAAAAACCTACACAAGTCTTTTGACCCCCCAAAATATAAGTCTCATTGCATAAACATGACTAAATTCATAAATATTTCCTTGCTGTCTATATCTGGGATTTCTCCTTTACTTGCATGGCAAAGGCTTAGTTAATTGCATCTTAAAGAGCAGCAGTACGTTATTGTGTGTACACCTCATGGATATTCATTTAGTATTTAAAGGTACTTTGGCTTTTATTGGAAGTACTTGAATAAACCTCAACGAGCATTTCTTGGTAGTGTGTCGACTGATTTTGACAGATGTTAGTAATGATGCGTCTCAACTCTGATAACGACAGTTTTTCTCAGATGAGTCACTCATTAGTTTCTCTATAAAACCAGCTGTATGAACCGTTCCAGATTAATTAGAAACGGGGAATTTACAACTTCGCTTTCAAGTTGCGTAATTTCGCTTTGACAGCGAAATTACACAACTCACCATTACTTCACCAAAAAAAAAAAACAAAAAAAAAAAAACAGACTTTTAAACTTTGCTTAATCTTGACTGATGGGAGCCAAGACTTGTTGTTGCTATTGTGATGCAAACATTTCTCCACGAGTGCTGGTTTGTTTGGATCTCAGTAACGCAGGCCCTTTAACTTCAGGCTAAAGCTTTGTTTACTTTTGCTGCATAGCTGGTGAGCCTCTGAATAAGAGAAGTGGACAGAATGGGAAGTAATTCACATCACTACAAAAAGGAACCACTTAGATCCAGAAATCTGCACCATCTTCAACAGAGAAGTCCGTTTGAAGAACAAAGCTGACCTTTGAAAACGATACTGCGTTAGCCTGGAAAATAACCATGAAATGAAAGAATCACCGAAGGCATCCAGTATTTACCTCATGTAGCGCTTTAGAAAAACAGTCAACAGTAGCAAACACATTATGATCATAAAACTTCCACAAATGTGACTGAAATGTTGAACATGTATTCTTGTACGGATTTCACGTGCAATTGTTTTTATTGATGTGTTGAAATAAAGTGAAAGGATTTCAAGCTGTAAACTGTTACTCATTTCACTTGACTGAATAGTAAATACTTGTTTGCACAGCTACGTATGAACACGTCACTCAAAGCTGCAAGTTTAAGTTAGCGGTGGCAACATGTTCGTCACCTGCTGCTGTATGGGTTTTTTTTTGTTCTCACGCCAAATGAAAACCAAAGTTTTAAGTTGTTCATTATCAATGAATAATTTTGTTACCCAACCCACAGACAAATACTCTCGTTTAAACCACAGTGGATGTCCCATTCCCACAGTCCCATTAAGATGACAGCTGGTTTGGAGTACGCCGACACTCGTGTATGCAAAATCATCTGAAAGGAACGCATGAATATAGGTGGTCTGTTACCAAGCGTCCCAACATGTAATTTTCCTCCTCAAGCAGCAGACCCATAAAAGGCATGACTATCTTCTGACACTTTAAAAGAAAATACAGCACTGAATCAAAAGTTCTCAAGCTAAGCCACATTTCAACGCATGTCCAAGTTTTAATACGGCCGGAATAAATAGTTGGGAATACCGAAGGCCAGAAAAATCTTACACGGCAAATTTTTCAACGATGGAGTCTGCTTCCCATTAACCCAGATCAAGGTAAGCTCTAAAGAAAAGTGTGGGCAGTGGGTACCAAGGCAGCCAGCTAGACCTCGAAAAGAGAGGATATAACATGACAAGTACAAATATTATAAAGAAATACAGTAAGAAGAAAGCAATTACAAATGTGCGGTAGACCAAGACTTTGGATTGTTTTGGTTTATTGTGCACATTGTATTGTAGGCCAGTCCACGGTGTAGAGGCTGCAGAGGTTTTCAATGTTTACTACAAGAAAGCCAAGTATTCTTCAGACTACACCTGATCAGCAAACTGCTTTTTGCACAATCCTTTATTTGAACAATAAACAAAATAAAATGCTGGAAGTTTAAAATTAAGAGACAGAATAGATTTTGTTTTTAGATCAATATCCCAACAGTTCCAAGCAGACAATAGTGTTAGGAGTATTTTGAAGAAAAAAAAAAAAAAAAATTATAGCTCTTCACCAGCACATTTCCTGACCAGCAATCAGACACCGAGGCAGAACTGTACAACAGAAAGCTCAAGGTGTCTGTTTCTAATACCCATCTTCCAAACATTCTTTGAAAGGGGAAAGAAAATAAGTAAAATCAGCAATGTTTGGACAAAAATGACAAGAGCCAGCAGTACAACTGAACTATGTGAATGTTATAATGATCAACTGTCTATAAGAGCATGTCATGTCCTATATGCAACTAGACATAAGACCTCAAACAACAAGGCAAAAGAAAGTTGTAATATGAATTGACAGAAAGGCAGCAGGGCCGATATAACATCCTTTGGTTTGTCTGGGAAAGGTTTCTCATTGCAGAAACCAAAAAACAACAATACACTATGTAATGATGCCAACATAAGAATATTTTAAATCTAATGGGAAAATGTTAATTTCAATTTGAGGCAGCCCAAGGAGGCTGTGTGAATTCACAACTAACGGGGTGTGTTTAAGCATCTTAAATACAAACATGGCTCTTATAATGCTGAAACATTATGCTGCACCACTTTTTCTTCAACCTGACATCAAAAGATGTGGAACAACCACTTTCACCTGTGTACCTCGTTTCAATGAACAGATGGATATGCATGACAAACCAAACACCACATAAGATCAAGAAAAAGAAAAGGAAAAGGAAAATTTGGATTAAAAACATACCTAAATTATTTACAAATACTTTAGCTGATGTGCTAACACTGAGTATCTGATACTGGTGGTTGGAATGAAATTTATTGGGGGGAAAAAAAAAAAAAAAAGAGAAAAGGACATATCAAGCAAACTATTTTAATTTTATTTCTTGTGCTTTAGCCTGTTTAATTTATTTCAATCACCAATTCAAATGCAAGCAACTTTTCTGAATGGAGCAAGAGCAGTATGACATCCAACAAAAGATCAACAAAAAACAGAAGAAAAAAATACTAACATTTTAGTAACAGAAATAAGAAGGAAAAAAAAGTGTGATTCAAAAATCAATATCAAACAAAAGCAAATGTCACCTCCATTTGTACAAACATCTGGGGTTTTTATGCAGAGGTGAGCACTGATGAAGTGGGAGGAAACTGAGCCATACACGAGTAAATACAGAGGTCGGGTTCATTCCCTTCACTCAGACGTTAGACTCACATTTGCTGCCCGATTAGGGTTAGATTTGTACACCAAGTGGGAAAACATCACACACTGAACCTAAGGCAGCCCCCACTTCCTCCAAAACTGGGGTGACATGGTTGCGTGGCTCAAACCTACACTTATAAGCCACCAAAGACACAGGTGAAACCCTCGACAGAAAAAGAACGAATGGATGAAGAGGAAATGTACAAAGTAAACGAGAGAAGGTTTGCAGTGAAATCTATTCTGATCAGTTGCCACTTCTTCGGAACAAGAACTGAGTAAAAACTGGCTGTCCTTCAGGACCCACAAGGTTTGCATCTGCTCAACTTCTTTTCTTTATTTTCATTTTATTTTTTTTATTTTAGAATCTAAATATTTGTAAAATATGCATTTGCCTGTCATATTGTAATCAGTTTATACTTTGTGCACAGAAGCTTTGTCATTAGATTCTAAAGCGCATTAATTTTTTTCTTTTTTTTTTTTTTTAAAGATTTTCTTTCTAAATCTAAACCCAAATACCATAACAAGGTTCTCTTAAAACAATGAAGCTGTTAAATTTCCATCCACGATGCACCACCTCTCTCTTTTTCCTTACTGCTTTTGATGGTAAGCTGTATTGAGATTTAAAAGCATTATAAAAGTGAGGACACAGAGGAGTTGGTGGTGGCAGAGAAGAACACAATCTGGCCTTGAGAGGAGAGACTCAATGCTGGTGCTGGGCCTTTTCAATGCGCAAGAGCAAACAGGCTTTTAAACCGCTGCAAATTCATTAGGCCGACAGTTCTCCTTTACTGAAAGGCAAACACTGATATTTCTAGGTCATTTCCTTAAAAAGGTAAATGGAACAAGAGAATTACCCCTGCAGTCCACTTGCAGCCTGTGGCAGATGATCCTCCTGTGTGAGCGAGTTCACGGTTTGCCATCAGAGCCAAGCTGTAACGTCCTCCATCTATATATTCAGTTCGTCCTTGCTGCTTTAAAAGTTATAACAAAAAAGAACGGAAAAAAACCTAACAGCAGTGGTGCACAGAGTATTCACAAGGAAACTCATCTGAATGCAGCTGGCTTCTCTTCTTTGAAAAAAAAAATGGTGACAAGGAAAAAGGCGTTGGAAAAGCTGGTTCTCAGGAGAGTGGGGTTAAGAGGGAAGAGGAGGAAAATCTTGCAAGATAACAAGTTGGGCAGTGTTCCTGTTCATTAGTTTGGTGTGTATGTTTGCATTACATGTCGATGTATTGTCAGTGAGTGCACTTTCAGCATGTTTGTGTGCGTGTTTGTGATTATTTTCATGCATGTTTCTTGCATGTGTAGGGATCTGTGTGTGTGCGTGCGAGTGTGTCTACAGCAGGTCAACGCGGCGGTAGTACAGCAGGTAGGCGGTGCGCTCTGCAGTCTGCTTCACCACCTGGTATTGGTTGATGACCTTCACTGTCTGGTCGTCAATACGCAGCCAGCCGTTAAGACCAATATGGAAGACATCAGTGGTGTAATGACCACCTGTTGCACTGTTTCCATGGTGATAGACGACTGGTGGAGTTTAAAGACAAGGTAGGAGGGAAAAAATTACATCAAAAAATTATTTTTTACAAGTTTGTTTTTTTTATAAACAAAAGCAAAATATTGCATCATTTATATTAATCATTTATGTTTTTTCAATTATCACACAATATCTAAAAAAAACAAACAATAAAAATATGGCTTTTACTTGAGTCTGGTATAACATTTCTTTAAGTACAAGACATTGATTTTTTTTTTTTTCATTTATTACTATTCCAAAGTATGTACAAGGATTACTAACCAAATGAAGAAATGTTCAAAACAGAAAGGACTGAAATTTCCCCCAAAACAGCAAAGATAACAACCCTCTTCAGCAGACTTAAGTCTGCCATTCACACACAAACAAAACGCACCTGCAAAGAGCCTGTAAGTTCTTTGGCCTTTCACAACTTTGCTTCTTACTCCAGAGGATAAAAGATCTAAAAAAAAAAAAAAAAAAAAAATTATAGTGGGGAAAAAAAAAATCTAATTAAGCCAAGATGTTAAACAATTGCTTCCAAAACAATTAAAAGAGAATGTGTTGTGTCATGTCTTCCTGGGGGCTTCCTAAGATTTACACAGTCATAAAAATGAAGTGCCAAATAAATTTTCTTTAATGCTGATGTTGTTGTGCACTGTTTCACAGCAGGAGACTGCTGGACTACAGCATCCTGGCATAGAGTCTGCAGGACTTGTAAATGCTTTACGGAAGTACATAAGGATAAATTTGAATGTTGTACAAGACAGACACCTCCTCTCAACTTGAGAACTCACCAAACTGTCAAATCAAAATAAATTATGAACTATTATTGACAAGTACATAGACAGTTTTGCACAAGTTCCTCCACTGAAAAACAGCTATGCATCTTTAGATAAAGCTACAGAAATACATCGGATTAGAAGACTTGTAGCCCTTCAACACTGCTCATGAACTGAGTACATCAGTTTAATGTGTACGGTGACTCACTAGATTAAATTAAAGACATATCAAGCTCAGCAGAACATGCGTCTGGTCCATACCTTTGCTGATTTCCAGGTCAACAGGGTAATCAATGTTCTTTGTCAGTTTCTGGCAGCCTCCAGTCTTTTCGAAGACAAATCTCTTGAGATGGAGTACCAGCACAGGCGGAAGCTCTTCTAGAGTTACCCTCCGACTTATCTCAATCTGAAAGCAAACCCGAAAATCAGGAAGACAAGCAGGTCTAAGATATTTTACTGTGACAGTACAAAAACATTTAAAATAAAAACAAACAATAAAGAAGGCTGTACCTAAAGGCTGAAATTTTACTGTACCCAAGTTACAACCCAATAAAACTGTCTGGACCAAAACAATAGTGAACTTAAGTACAAAACAAATAGCAAGATTTTTTTTTTGAAAATACAAGAACTTGTGGACCCTTTAAAGCAGTGACTCGTAAGTCACTAATTTTCTGGCCTTTTAACAAGTACAAAAGACGACAGTCAAGCTGTGGTGGAAATTTATACGCCTCCAAAATGACAAAACTAAAAAAAAAAAATCATCTGTTACAAAAAGAACTAAGAAGAGGGGAAAAAATATCCTACTAAAATGCCCATTATACAGCTGTGATACAGATGTTCACAACATGTTCCAGCTCAGTGTTCTGAGACTGCACCATTTTCAATTTTTAACAGTAGTTGTGAAGACTGTGATGAGGATCATAGAGTTAAGAGCGCATCCTTCAGACACCGTGCAACTAGTACACACCACGGACTGGCAAGTTACACTATCAGTAATGCAATAATTACACAGCACATAAAATATATTGTGCACTCTGTCGCTACATATCGTGGACAAGTTATTTGTGTGGTCATGACCTTTGCCATGTCCAGTTTTACCAAGAATTTTAAAATGACATGATAATGTGCAACACTGACGTTAGTGTTAATACAACAGAAGAGTGCACTTCTCACATACCTCTTGCTTGGTTTTAGAAGTGTAGCCCTGAACAGACTCCCGGGCCACCAAGGTTTCTAGAGCCTCCTGGACTGTGCGGATCTTCTCAGACTGGATGTCCAGTTGCAGGGTAAAGAAAGGCTGCAGAGTTGCTGACTCTTTAGAGTTTTGTTGATACACCACTGATCTAAAAGAGAGAAGAAGAAAAAAATTAAGTATTCTAAAATTATACAAGCAAGGTTTAGATCTGCTTTTAAAACAGGATAATACTTTTAAAGTGTCAATGCTTCAGTACTTCTACCACAGTATTAACTTTTTCTTTTCTCCACAAATTAATTGGCAACCATACACAATTTCACAGTCCTTGACCTCTTCCTCCCATGCCCTTCTTGTTTTCCTTGTCCATGTTTTCTATTGTATGCCAGAATTGTGCAAAAGTTTGATAGTTATAATTCTAAGCCGATTGTGATTGCAGAGTGTCACAAAGAAATTTAAAGGAAAACCCTAACAACCCAACTGCTTGTGATGACAGCAAAAACATTTTACATTTGAGCCTAATTGTTTTATAACAACTGTTGCTGCAGTTTCCTCAAGTCAAACCAATTACTCACTAATGCCTAAAGAGGTCCGTGGGTTTTAGACAAGCTCAGCGGGCTGACATGCTACTCTTTGTAAAAACACACTCATGTAGTCCGTTTCTCTCTGAGCATACAACCCTTCCCGAGAAAATAAACTTTCAGGCTCCGTGCAACAAGCTAACACGAGGACTGTGCCAGACCACAACTTTAGAAAACATATCATTTAGGCGGGCAACAGCCACACATATTCTTAACTTTCCAATTTGTCTGCAAGCTGAACCCTTTGTGGAAGGGTGCCCTGTGTGTTACTGTTGAGAAATCCGACCACCAATGACCCACAGTGGCCGTCACTCTGAAGGAGTGTGGACGACTTGGACAGTGGTTAGAGATGGTCAGGCAGTTTGGAATGCCACCCTGAACACAGGTCAAAAAACTAAGCTAAGGGGTACATGTATGGTCCAAGGTGCAATTAACCCAACAGGTTCTCTAACAAGAGCATACTACCGAGTTCTGAAAGCTATTATTTATTCAAGTTCAGCTCAGCTTTTTTTTTTTTTTTTAATTTAAACATACCTGATGTGTCCACCAAAGATATCAGTGATGGGTGTGCGAACAAAGTCAGCTTGTCGTGTAATGGAAGTCTTGTTTCGGGGACCCACTTGTTCCCATTCATCCTCACTTCCTTCTTCCTCCTTATCAGCATCCTCCTCCTCCACACCAGGCTGCGACTCTGGACCATTGGGTGTAGGAGCTTCTGTTAAAGAACGAATAAAAAGAGTAAATCTCCCATTTTCATGACTGGGGCATTAAAAAACTGAGTAATGGAGGTAGTCAAATGTTTCCCCATTATAAAATATGATGGCGGGGGACTTGAGAGGGGGAGCACAAAGTTGAGCCCACCTAACTTGAGCTTCCAATCACCGGATGAGATACTTGGAAGTAAAATGATCTTAATCAAACCAATGGCCTCTTTAAAACTGTCTACTACTAGAAGGCTTTCTGGAAAACAGATGTTTACTAAAAACTTATTTCTGACGCCTCCAGATAAAGTAGGAATACAAAATTAAAAATATTTTGAAAGGTTAAACCTTCTGATGGTACGGTAAATGGCTGGCTTTGCCCTTGCATAACTTTTTCTCTCTTCATGGAGGACGACCTCTTGGAAACGTCTCTTTACAAGTAAAAACCAGGATATAAAGAACTGTTATTCTTTAATGCTTTATGTTTTGAAAACACTTCCTTCTGTTTAGCCAAGACAGGTTCCTGCTCATCCAGATAAACAGCCCATAAACATATCAGTTATGTTTATTGTTGGAGTGTTTCTCCTCAGGTACCATTGTCCTGTATGTTATCCCTGCTCCAACACACAAGCTCCAAATGAATGGATCACTTCATCAGTTTGACCTGAAGGCCTGCAAAAATCTGTTAATGAACTAGTATATTGATCCAGGTGTGCTGGAAACTGGAACCATTTAAAAAGCACAGGGCAGTGGGGGATTAGGATTGAGAGACACTGAAGGAAATCTATAAACTTGATGTTTATCTGCCTTGTTATATGAAATCAAAAGGTAAGCTCTGAAAGTTGCTTACTCTCTTCCTGAGGTGAGATTAGTCTTTTTAATGCCAGCATCTCCTCGTGCAATCCATTGAGAATGAACCCAAGATACTCCTCTGCATCTTCTTGTCGACCCTGAGAGCAGATAATCACTAGATCAGCACTGATAAACCCACTGTACAAAATGCCTGCTGTCAAATAAAAATGCTAATGTGCACACAAATGTGTACAGTCATTCATTTAGGTAAATGGGTGGGAAGTGCTTGCACAGACAGGATGAGGGTAAACCCTTAGTAAAAATGAATCAGTCAAGTCAGCGTGTCCAACATACGAAATGCCATTATTCTGAGAAGTTATCCAATTACTGAGAAATGTGTCTTTAAAACATGACTTACCACGTACTGTCTGTTCCAGACAACATGTATTCAGTGTAATCATTAAAAAATATTTACACATTGCTTTTCAGTGAATGTGTGATTTATCCAAAGCCAACATATCTTACCTTCTCAGACAGACTTGACTTGATGAGAGTGAGAAGTCTATATATGTAAGTTGGCTCAAACGGTACACCAGGTCGAATATCTTTTATGACTTTATCACCAACAGCTGTAGGAAAAGCAACAATTAAACAAGAAGTGATCATAATCTTCAATTGCACTGCTGAAAATCATACCTTGCTGTTTGGTTTTAGATGGCACGGGCATGTTGTTGAACTCATTCACCAGCCTTACACTGTCAGAGAGAAAGAAGAATAAGCATCTGAGTTGAATAAATTAATTACAAATCTGATGTCAGCTTGCAAAAACGCTACTTACAAGTTGTCCATCATGGGTGTAGAGGTACATGGTCTCTGTGTTTCATTATGCAGAGGAATAGACTTCATCAGATGGTACATGGGAGGGCATGCAATCAGGGCCTGTAGGGTCTGAGTACTCAAAGTCAGGGAGGAGAAACTACAAGAAGGTCAAGCAATGCTCTATGAGTCGGAATTTCTACCTCAAACAAGTTCAAACTTCAAGAAAGACCTTGTGCTGACTTTCTGGATCTTAGAAACACAAATGCTTTCTGAATCTATTTCATCTTTCTAAACTGATACAAAAAACATTTCTCCATTAGTAAACAACATCTACAGAGTCAAATATTAACCCACTGCTTAAGCACTTTCTCAGTGGTGTCTAAGAAGACATTTTCTTGCCAACTCTTGACTATTCAAGGCCGGGCGGAAACTCACTTCATAGTATAAGGCTGCAAAAGAGCAACATTTTTCAACAGCACGTTAAAAAAAAAACTATTACCAAATGTAAGAAATGCAAGTCAAGCCAAGTCATACTATAATTCTTCTTAAAAATATACTTGGAACAGTTAAATGAAGTTGTGCAGGATCTGTTACAAATCTGGCATAAATGCTCAGCTTTTCCTCATTCAAGTAAAAGTTTTGGATCTATGTATAATGGAGGAAAAGTTTCTCAGTAAAAACAGAGAGCCATTTTGACTCAGTTCTCTGCATCAACAATCTAATCCTTTATCGCCAACTCCCCTGTACAGCTTCATGCCTAGAGATTAAACAAGAAATGGAATGGATTGTTTTTTTGTTCCTACTTCCCGTGTCAATCAGAATTTACTGAGAGTTAGACATGACATTCATAACCCAGACATGTAATTTGTTCAACATCTTAACTCTGGGTGCAGGAAGTTGATGTGAGCTGTGGCACTTCTGCATATTAAATGAGTCATGTCAGGCTCCTTCTCCTTGGGAACGTTGTAGAACCCAAAGTACACCAATTCAACTGGGTTCACTAAACATGATACTAGTTTTACCTTCTGTTGAATACCTTGCTGTGCTATATTGATCAATTGAAAAAAATAAATCCAAAGACATCCAGAAACTAGCAGCTTTTAAATAAATAAATGAATAAAATCTCAACAGTCTGATTAACCATGGCAGCAATTACTTCCCATCCTAATTATTACTTAACAGCTTTAAAACTCATTAAGAAGCCCAAACAGAGAGAAATCAATGAACTCTTAAGTTTTTCACCAAAGGCAGTGAAAGGATACAGCGTTGATATAGCACCAGTTTCCCTTGTTTATCAGTCCTCTGGGCTGCAAAGACACTGGTTTATGCATCAACTTCACATTCTCAATAAGTTCTGGGGATTCAAACAAACAGGGTGTTTAACAACAAGCCTTTTACATTTCAAGAAATTATGAAGACCCATGTCAGCAGAATTTTTTGATCAGATCATTTCAGACATCACAACAGATTAGAACAAGTCATTTCTGGATCACAAACGTATACACATCTACATCAATATACATGTTCTTTCTCTGTTTCTGTCTCTTAACAACAACAATACAAGAGACCATTTGAAAAAGAGTAAAGCTTTCTATACCACGCCTAGGAAGGGAAGCTGTCATTTAAAACACAGCTCCCATGGTAACGTGGATTGTTTTCTCAAATGGCACACACCAACACACACACACAAAAAAAAACCAAAATATTGCCATACACTTAATGGCTTAAGAAAGAAAGAAAGAGAAAGCCCCAGACATAAATGGAGGATAACTATTTTGCTGACCTATTTTTGTAGCTTTGTTATTTTGTTTGAGGCACTCAACTCTAAAGCTTTGCTCCTAAATATATTTTGAAGGCACCATGGTTTTGAAGTATTTTTATACCAACTAGTTCATCACACCTACTTCAGTAAACTAGATCCATGCTGAGTAAGGCACCACACGAAAATTAAATAACTTACTCCTTTGTATATTGTTTTAAATAAAATAGGGAACACATATCCAATGCTCCTTGTGCACTTTGAAGGGAAAAAAAACTGAATTACACCATCTTAAGACTATTTTTAAAAAATATTTTTACACTAGTTACACTTAATATGAACACAGAAATAAAGCAGCTTGGAATTTAAATTAAAAGCAAAAAGTATTTTCTACAATACTAACATTTGTAGGGGCAGATGTAGCCAAAGGGGAATGGTGCTTGTCTTTCAGTCAGAAAGTTGCTGATTTGCTCATTAAAGTCCCTTTTGATAAGCTCTTAAACCCAAAATTGTAACCCACAGTGAAAAAAGGGCCAGCTATATGACATTCATGTAAAAACTCAATGTTGCAAATTGTAGATTTCTGTCACATTTCCCCCAGTTACACAAACTGCAAACAGGCAGCTTGTGGGTCCGTGCTGGTAAATTTCAAAGTCAACTGGTCTTTTTCAAGTTTGAATGGCACCAGTACAGACTAAACACCATCAATTAAACACACTCTGAACTACTTGCAAACTAAAATGTAGTTATGGAAACATTTCCATCTGCTTATAATCGCATGTCTCATGACTGCTGATAGCTGTGCTATACCGCTCTGCAATCCACAGTTTAAAAAATTAAGTGCTGATGGTTAGTGCACCCAGTCGATGCCTTGCATTGTGTTCATTTCTACTAGTTCTTGTACTTTAAGGTACATGGTATAGACTGATGCCTACCATGCAAAGCGAGTCCTAATCTGCATGTGTGTATGGAAGTATCTGAACAGCTGTTTGATGCTCTTATTTGCAAATGTAATTAAACATCAATCTTCAAAAAAAAAAAAAAAACTTAAGGTATATACAGTCTGTGCATACAAGAAGAAAATTTTTCTGCAATTACCCAACCAAATATACAACAGTCTTTATGCATGTCCTTAAATATAATCTAAATCAGCTTATTTTATACATTCAACCTTCTCCAGATAAAACTAAACCATAACTTTTTTCCTTTTGTAGCCTCATCAATTTAAGACACACTTACATTATACTGTCATAGTTGAATTGCTGTTTCACTTATATAAATGCTAAAGCTGCACATTTCTCATTCCAGGCTTTTAAAATCCTTTAAATGTTTTAAAGTATGTTTACAAGCCATCACAACTCTCTTCCGTGTTGCGTTTTTGAATATTAATCTTATCTAGAAAGCAGTTCTAATGAAAACTTCTATTTTAATGTTGTCATTTGAAGATCATATTAACCGTTATTGAAACTGTACTCTGAAAGAATAGTAATGCAGGAAGTAGAATGGTCGTATTTGGTCGCACCAACTTACCCCATTCAAATATTAAGGTGCTCTGGAGAAGATTCTGTATTACACTGAAATCATTTTTGGTCCCAGCACCAGCCAAACAATGTAAAGTCCAACAACTACTTTAAACTACCTAAACAATTTAGAATGCTAATGTGGACAAAGAAAGCTTAAAAGGGAACACAGCTCTATTACCCAAAAGAAGATGTTTACAACAGACACCAGCACATGTTAAAGAAATTTAAGATATAAAATTTCCCCACTGAGACAAATAAAGGTTTTTCTTCTTCATGCTGCAGGAACTGCAGTATGCAGCAGTATACTGCTCAGAGTGTGGAAACAAAGCATTCATGGCTTATTTATGTTTAGTAATCAAATATAAGTGGGTTACACAAATCTAAGTGATGACTTAACTGACAGCTATGTGTTACTGCCATCTAGTGTTCATTTCCCTACTTGCAACGAGGCATAACTGACGTGTGCATCTTGGAAATAACAAAATTTGTGATGGAAGCAGATTATCAGCTCATAACAGCTATTGTCTCTACTCTTCCATGCTGTTTAAATGCTCAGAGTAAAATACTCACTGTTTCAACATCATTATTAAAAGGGATGAGGGGGGGAAAAAAACTGTAGCATTGTAACAATTTTGCAGTAAATCTCTTTAAACAGAGTAGAGGATTAGACAAATGCTATGAGCATCTTCAAAAAAATACCTGCAAGTTTAGGGGCCATTGGATCCTCTGATACATGGACAGGACCTTCTTTTACCTCCCCAACTTTTTCAGGCTCTTCTGGCATAGCAGGAGTGGGCGACACAACTTCCACAACGTTCTTTACCTCCACAAAGGCCTGAGGGCCCCCAGGGAGAGGTTTGGAGTTGTGAAAAAGGCTAGCCCAAGATTTGGGAAGATTGGCAGTGGGTGCAGCTGGACTTGCAGGTGAATTTGCCTGCTCTGTCACTACAGGCTGGGCAGCAGAGTCTGGGGTGAGATGCTGACCCTGATCCCCGCTCTCAAAGTTTTCTTTGTGTCCATCTGCACTTACAGGAGCATTGGGCTCTTCTAGCCCATTGGCCACCCCATTATCTGCTACTTCTCTTTCCTCTAGTTCAGTAGTTGTATTGGAAGTGATGACAGGGGAGACACCCACAGGAGCTGAAGGAGGAAGAGGTGATTTGGAGCGGGGACTGTGTGGGCTGTCTGAAAGTTCAGCTCTCTGTGGAACCAAATGATCTGGCTGCTGCTGTGCAGTCCTTGGCCCCTCTGTCATTTCTCTGCTTTGAGAGGATGATGAAGAAGAGCAAGTTGCATTGTGACTATCTGATAAAGAGGCAGCGCCACCAGTTAAGTCCAAAGAAGAGTCATCAGGGCTATCACAAGTCCTCTGATTGGCAGTGGATGTGGGGGCAAACACAGCAGCTGTTGATGGTGCCATGGAGACAGATCCATGGGTGGAAAATTCAGCTCCTGACAATGCTTTATTGTCCACATCCTCAGTACTATGGTGGAGGCCAGTGAGTGCATGCCCATTTACCAATGCCGCCACAGGCGCTCCACCTGCTGCACTATTACTGCTGTTTCCACCAGCTGAAGGGTCAAGATAGCTATAGTACCCTGGCGGTCGTTTTTTCTTTTTCTTTCTCTCTCGCTGTCCCAGGCTGCTAGAGAGTCCATCCATGTCCTGGCACGCCTGGTGATTGTTCAGGACCGAGGCCTCAGAATCAGGCCCATCCAATGAGTTGAAGTGGCTTCCATCGGGGACATCAGCTGTTAGAGGAGATGTCTGTTGAGCCTTCTGGGGTGACTGGCAACCCAGGATGAACTCTGGAGCCTGAGGATTCAGGGTACTCGACACCTTGTACAAAGGATCGTTCATCCCAACAGGCTTGGATTCCATCACCTCATCAACACCAAACTCAATACGTTGATAGTCATCCCCTGCAGAAAACATCTCAGTCAATTCAAAATACACAGCCCTGAATCAAATACAAATTATGGCCAACATATAAAAATCCTTAGTTGAATTTTTAAAATATCCCTGGGGAATTTCATATAAAATCTCCATTACTGCAACTGTACTTTGGGCCTGGAAAGGACAATAGTTCTGAATGTTACAAATTTCTAGACATATTTGTGTAATTCATGTCTTGTAGAAAGCAGCAGATGGTCATGAAATGGAAAACTACGGGCTTGGTCCTTAGTAATCTGTTGCATTACACTTAGTTTCACATAAAACTATGTTCAAATTCAAACATAAAACCAAATGGTCACCCTTACGTATGACTTGCAAAATACAAACCTTTTTTGTTGGAATAGCACAGAAATGTTTTACTTTTTATGAATCCAATAGAAATATGAATAAATTAAACTGTATAATTTTTCCTTGGACAAATAATGCAAAAATTAGGCCGTTTAACATTTTGGCAAAACCTACAAAAATGATCAGATAATAGAGGATTAGGAATTCATTTTAATACTACTCATAAAAATATGTTTGGGAGAAAAAAAAAATCACTTAGGACAGGCTTTAATATTTACAGATACACTGTTTTAATGCAAGTGTACAAAAGACAAGTTGTGATATCTATCCATTACTTCTTCATAACTAGATAACTTTTAAATCATAGCATTTTTAAGTATCATTAACTCAATCAGCAAGGTAACAACAATGTACCACAAATAAATGCATTTCATGATTGGTTAAAATGTATTGCATGTCTGCTTAGATTATTATTATGCAGTGAGAAGCGCAAGGTGCAAGGGTGAATATAAAATAGGAAACATTAGTAGGTGCAAATCAGAAAAAAATCATCTAAGTGACCATTTTCAGTTCATAGATAATCCAAATTACAAACCCTGATAAAAAGATTTTGTTAGTGTTATTATAAAATACACATTATGATGAAATGCATTCAGCAGTAATATCTTACAAGGCGAGAATAAATGTACACACACGTTAGCGCCCACAGAAACCATCACTATGCCCTTTATAAATAAGCCAAGATTGTTAAATTAATCCAATTTCAGTTTACCTTGGATACCTGCAGTAGAGAAAATGCATTTAATGCAAAAAAAAAAAAAAAAAAAGACACTCAAAGTATCTTGAGCATGCAAAGCTCTGCAGATTTTACCAACAGGCAAGAGAAAGAATACAGACGCATAGTTTAGGAAGCCACCAGTTTTTTGAAACTTGGATTTTTAGTTTTAAAGACAACGTACAGCAGCTAGTCAAGCCACAGAGAGTCAGACCCTTCAACTCACCACAAACCTGCAGTCCCATAGACTCCATAATATAAGGTACAGCAGGAGTGCAGTAACTTCCTAAATAATCAATACAAATCAAGGTAAGGCAAATGTTATGTGAAAATCGATACCACTGAAAGAAAGGTGGCTATTACAACATTTTTTTTTTTTTGTTATTTAATTGGTGGCCCAAAAAATTTCAATAACGATAATAGTATATTCTTAAAATCACCATTCAGGATGTTTTGGAATTTGTAGTCTACAAAATTATAATAATAAATTAAAATAATGAGTATAACAAGCAAAAATATCACCAAAATTGACATAAATAGCAAATTTCTAATTGGAAAAATAGGGTATTTAAATTTTGACTTCCATCTTATATTTAATATTTTTCTAATAAAAATGGGGGGTAAATGGAAATATAAAAAAATG
Organism: Zenarchopterus dispar; assembly: GCA_028564865.1. Classification (NCBI taxonomy): domain Eukaryota; kingdom Metazoa; phylum Chordata; class Actinopteri; order Beloniformes; family Zenarchopteridae; genus Zenarchopterus; species Zenarchopterus dispar. Next base: position 10,141,905 of record JAOWBL010000018.1, read on the forward strand.
TCAGCTGAAAGTACAAAACTATCAGTTGTTCAGAAGGACATTTTGATGTTCCATCTTTCTCAACTGGGAATAACACATCAACTGAAGTTCACATTATCTAATCATCTCAAGTATTTGAAAAATACTTACCAGAAGGCTGACTGACACATGGAAGTTTGTCATTGAATGGTGGAAGCTGCAAAAAGTTGAAACACAAGTGTGAGAATCCCTTAAAATATTAAGATTTCAAAAATTTTACCTTTTTTGACAACAGATGAAGGATTACTTTAAAAAGTTAACAGTATTTATATAACTTAAGAATGCCATCAGTACAAAAGTGTATTTTGGTTCACTTCAACTATCAATTTCTCTAAACATTGGGGATGGGGGGATTGAATTATAACAAATCACAATACTTCCATTCAGAGTGCATCTTCTTGGCCAGTAGAGGCCACCAGAACTTCTTCCAAATATATAACTATGATGGCCATCATGTAAACAATTTATCCATGTGTATAAATCACTACACTCTTTTCTTACCTCCACATAACATCGAGGAGTCACAAAAAACTGATTGATCTCATCAGGGCTGAACTCCCCAAAGATGTACTGTGGGAAGAAATCAATGAAAGTATTAATGCGAGTTAAGAAAGTGCTTTAAAATCTAATTAAAAAACAAAAAACAAAAAAAAACAAACAAACACAGAACTGATCTAGAATACATTGATATGCTATCATTAAGAATAAAAACTTAAGGTCACATATCTGTAAAAAAGTTGACTTCCAGTAAGAAGCCTATTAGCAGAACACCACATAACAGGGACTGATTCCAAATGTATTATGGTTCTAGCAAGTATCTCCCATCAACCAGATTAGATTGCAATTTATACTGCAATTCTTGCTTTGCAAAAGGTAAAACAATAACATGAGTCATGCAGTGTTCTACATAAACCATGGCCACAAAAGACTCAATTGGATTCCAAGAATGATTTACCTTGAGGAAGTAAGTTATCAGGGGGTACCAAAAAGAAACTTTATCTTCAATACAAGCCACACAGTTGTGAAGTGCAGTAACTTAAATGTTTTGCAAGAATGAAACTTCTAATTCAGATGACCCCCTTAAGATGTCACAGATAATGTGCTTACAGACTTTATCAAGATTAATGTAGCTTTTAGTGTATGTATAATAGTCCTTCCAAGTCAGCTAATAACTGCTGCATTACACTGTCAATGTTTAACAGGTGACTCAATCACTTAACAGAGTGACTGGCCAACTCAAACTTTACCACATATATTTGCTTCAGAAATACAAGACTGTTATTCTCACATGCTTAGATGGGGATAAGAGGCTTTCTCATAACTTTTCACCCACTTGTCCCTTGGCCACTGAGTTGAATAGTTCATCAAATTAAGATGCTTCCAAAAGGATATTGTCTACATTTTTAAAAAAAGCATTTAGTCAGTCCTTTAAACTGAACAAATTTTTCAAAAGTTTCTGAAGATGCATGGCTAAAATTAGTCTAATACAAAAAAATATATTTTGAGAGAAGTGAACTGAATTAAATTTCACAAAGGCTTGACATAACCATAACTAACATTGAACAACAAAAGTGCAAACAGGCAAGCTGATGTTACTGTCCAATACTTTTAAAAACAAACTGATGCTTATGCTTGTTGTTGCAAAGCATTATTGGAGTAACTTTAAACTCTACAAGTTTCTAACTATATATATTGACCATTCTGATTAATCAAAGGGTTTTTTTGTTTGTTTTTTTTTTAAATTAGACCCAATTACTTTCCCTGGATGAAGAACCTGTTTTTAATGTGTGCTAGGCAGTGTAAATGCATGGGCTGTCATTTGGCGTTTTTTCAGATTAGATCCTGTTATTATCCCTGGATGAGGAATGCGTGTTTAATGTGCGCTGGGCAATGCACATGCAAGGCATGTTACTGCCTTGACACCCAACCCCATGTCAGATAATGAATAAAGGACAGATGAAACGCTAAATTCACGTAATAAACACAGGGTATTTGGCAATGTAAAAGAGATTAGTGTAGATTTAAGATACGCGAAATTGCAGAAGATCGCAGGTATACATCATTATGTACTTAACTGTAGACTTGATAGCAATCTACCAGTAGTAGGTAGGTTACTGAAATACAAATGTATCTTAAGTGCAATGACTTGGTGAAGGTGTCAATAACACAATGTCATACAGATGACTAAATTTCTTTAGTTGCATAAGAGACAAGAGGCCAAACTTTTGTTTCTATTTTCCATCATGTTTTTCCTCATCAAGTTTAATCAGTGATGCAGAAGAGTTTGAAATTTGATTAATATCTTTTACAAATTTATATTCTGACATGTGAAAAAGATGAAAAGTCATGGGCCTGAACTATGATCCATAAATACAGATGAATTCATTCCTTTTAAGTTATTGTGTAAACACCTCAATTAAACTGGCACACCAAGTTCAGATTGACAAAAGCTTACCAAAAAAAAAAACCAAAAAACAAAAAACTGTCATGTCTTGCTACCTTTCCACTTTCAAGTAATGCAGTTTGTGTAAAAACCCATAAACTTAGTGGCTTTAACCAAGCCAATTAATGAGTGACTTTTAGTGACTGATTTAAAAAAAAAAAAAAAAAACATTAGAAAAAAGAACAAAAAAAAAAAAGCTCCTTATGTCCTTTTTCTCCATCTTTGAATAATTGAATCTTTTTAATTACAGCTTCTCATTTTGACAGGTGAAAAAATGTTTTATTACTTTTTAATGAAAATGCCAATAGCAGCAAAGGAAAGTCACCCTGAATAGTAATATCCAGGCACCAATAAAACCATTTGATTTGTGGCTTGAACTTAGGCTCTGCCAACAGCTTTTATACTGCAGTACTTGTGAATACCAAATCAAGTCTCGAGTTAAGTAGACATTTATCAGATTAACCACACAAAAACATCACACATACATTCTGTCATTGCAGTGACAGAATGCAGTGTGCACTCAAGGCAACCTGTCAAATCAGTCCATGGCATATTGACAAGCCAACAAACCGGTATGGGCACTAAAAACAAAGACATGATATAAAACAAGTGTTGGAAACTAATCTCTGAATAGCAAAATGGCTGTATCACTCTATCCTCAATTATTTTCGTCTTTGGCACAACTGCTCAATGACAATGATTATCATCATCTGCATTTCATCAGTGACATTATACCCTTGACAGATGATCCTTACAGTTCTGGGGAAAAGCCACATTGTGCCAATGAAGTGTCCACATGTGCATGGAAAACAAAGCAACTGAGAAAAGGTGAAAAGAAATCACAAGCTGTGCTTCTAATCCTCTCAATGCAATAAACAGTGGAACGTGAAAGGAAAGGCAGAGAGAAAAGAAAGTGCAACTCAAGCATATGCAACTCTTTGCAAACGAGGCCCCATGCAAGGTCCCACATTGCTGAAATGGCACTACAAGCGACAAAACAGCCGGCTGTAATCCAACGGCCTCAGGATGGCTCATACAATTACAACAGAAAGAATGTCCCTTTGCTTCTTTCTGCAGGCATGCCACACGTACCACACTAAGCTTCCCTTGCCGTTCAAACTGTGGGTTACAACAAATGAGCCATCTGTATGATTTCAGCACAGTTTAATGACAATGCCACACAAACCCCCTAAAAGTACTGCAGGAAGAGTGTAGAAAATGGGAAGGACTAGCATTAGCATGTTGCATCTCCATTTATACATTAACATATACAATAAGGTTCCCTGGAATTTATTAACTTTCAGTGATACGGTGGTCTACATGTTTCAAGTATGACAACACTGGAAAAGATGACTCAATGATCTCTGTATGTAAATTAATGTCATTAGTGGTCTTTGAGATACTTTTCAGCTGCAACTGACCATCCACAGATGGGAGCCACTGAAAAACAGGCAAAAACAAGCAGCTTTGTCCCAAACAAATATGTAAACCTTGAATCTAATTTTATACACCCACATTAGCTATTGCCATAAGCCAAAAATAAATAAAAAGAAAAACCATTTGTCCAATAGGGTATAAAAGCCCCATTCAGCAATCTATATGTCATTGTCAAAATTATACTACACATTTCTCAAGTTGGACACCCTTCAAAAATACCATCAACGATTTAACTCTGGAGTATTTTGAAATTTTTGCTGAAATATTATTAAGAGCACCAAAAGGTCTGGTTCTTAAGTGCTGTGTATGCCAAGATGCAAAACCAGCATTAATCTGTGCTTGTTCACTTAAGTTCAATGCAGTTATTTATGGACAACTCAACTAACCATGCTGCAATGCCACAGCAAATTAGATCAAACTAGTTTTCTACAGATTTCTGAAGCATAAATTTGCCTTTATAAAGGCAATAGTGACATAGTTTTGTGAAACAAGATCTTGAAATCCATGAAAATGCAGAGAAGTATGAGACAGGCCAAAAACCAATCATAACAGTTTGATTGAAGATGTGCTCTGTAGGGGAGCAGTGGAAAAAAAGTCAATGCATTTACATAACGTGGAGGTGATGTCCTTAGTCCAACAAATCTTTGTTTTAAAATGCTTGTTACTTGATTTAAAAAAAATCTAATAGTCAAACAATCCTTAATAATGGGGTTGAAGTCAGAGGAATCCTAGTATCTAAACATTCAACTGAAATGAAACTGGATTAAAAAAAAAAAAAAAAAAAAAGGTGGGGGGGACCACACCATACAGTACATACAAAATAAACAGAGCTGATGTCTGTCCATTTCATGATTTCCCCTTGTTCCCATTTGCTCATCAGCTAAAGGAAAGATGCGACCATTCAATATGCAGCTTAGTAGGTCAACCAGAAAAACCAACACTGACAAGCTCAAAGTGCGCGCTGTCCCCACCTATCGTGGTGGAGTCTGATATACTTTAGTCAGTACATCAATTCTCTTATTATGTGTATATATTAGGACAAAGAAAGAAGTCCAATTCCACATCCCAGTCAAGCTATAGCAGTAGCTTGACTAATGTGTTGATTGAGTTATACTTTCCTTTCTACATGCAAATCAGCCATAATACAAGAACAATTATTTTGTAATTAAATTGTTACTCATTTCAATGTCTTGAATACCCGATTGATTTATAATTTTATCCAGGAATCCCTGATACAGTTGATCCTATTTGCAATTCCCACTTAACTGATCTGAAACCATTTCCTGTGATTAAACTCCTCAGATGTTTCCCATTTTACAACAGTAGCCAAAATACTACTCGGCAACAAAATATGTATTTTTAGTCAAATTTTCATTAAAACTATTTTAGAGAGTTTTATTTAAATTTATAAACAGATTAGAGGGTGTAGTTCGCGATGTTAAAACCTGTCATGCTGTGACAACTCTAATGTGTTAGCTCCCTCAACTGATGAGAGCAGACTTAATTTCCTATGCAAGATTATAAAAGGCTATGTGACACTAAATTTTGTCAAGATCTGAAATGATTAGCCAACCAGAAAATTCATCATTCAACAAATGTAACTATTATAATCTTATATAAATGACAAGAGTCTAAAAATAGTGTATTTTTAGACTAATGGAAAAAAATGTCTTCACATCTTCTGATCAGAGATTTAATTTAATATATATTTTAAAAAAAAAAAACTTGATGAAAAGGCATGTCAGACAAAAACATTTGAAGACACTGGACCTCTGGACTTGTTCACAACGTTTGACGTTTTATAGATCAAATTTTACTGATAAAGTGTATGAAGACTTTTTAATCATTACTTGAACCCATAATTTTATATTGCTCTTATTAATATGAAAGAGTAATACGCTAACATTCTGATATCGTTATCCACTTAAACATTCCTTTTTTTTTATTAAAAAAAAAAAAAAAGAAAACAGCATTTTAACCATTGGACAGTCAACACTAATAAGCAATCTCTGTATGAGAACCTCAGAATGTTTTATGATTTTGATAGGCTGCTAAACTGCCTTATTAGGGTTCCCATGTTTAAAGATGCGTTACAGAAATGTAACTGTATTTCAATACATTTTTAATGTCACTTATAGAATACTAATGTTCAACAAAAAGACACATGAGGGCAGGCATGTTGCAGTTGCACAATCAAACACTGCGCTCTGTAGATCCCTGACATAAACCAATAAGCTTCAGTGTTAATGAGATGTTAGGCTTTTCTTGCTGGAGACAACTTTGGAAAAAGCTAACTTTCTGATGTGCATCAACAGTAGTTTGCCATAGCTCATTGGCAAATAGTTAATCAATGGACACCAAAAGTATCAAAATTAAATCTAATATTGACAAAGTAAATTATAGTTTTCAAACCTGCAGTAAGTGTCTAGGTGAGGAAATAGTTTAGTTGTGACTTATATATAATCCAAGACCACAGAGAGCCTGTGCACCTACATTTAATTTAACCAGAAAAAAACAACAACAAATAGAATAAATGAAATGATTTAGTTTAGTGCTTCTTGTTTTTCTATATAAAACATTAACATGATAAATAACCATGAGCTGAACTGACGCTCCTTTCACTTGGAAATAATGATGAGAGCAAGACTGTTGAGCATTTCCAGAATGACCTGTTTGCTGAGTTTCATTGGAGAAAAGTAATATCCCCCCTGCTTCTGGTGCAGCAGGGGAAAATGTGTTCCGTTTTAAGTGTGGCTCAACAAATCCATTTTTTTGTTTGTTTTTTTTTTGCAAGTAGTTTACTCGGGTTACCCTAAAAATTTGTGCTGACCTCTGGCAAATCTTTGTAACAGCAGTACTGCTATAGTAACAGTCTTAAGTGTTTACAGAGTATGTCAGTACACTGCATTCATATATAATTGGAAATTTGTTCCCAAAAAACCAGACCAAAATAACATTCATTACTTCTTTGCCCTTTCCTCGATTTTCAGCTTTTCACTTTATGAAATTCCTGCACAACCTGACACAAATGCACCCATTCACCTCCCCACCCCCTTCTCAAAACATGTTTGAGATAAACCAATCAGAAGATTTATGTCTGAACGTGACAGTTACTTTATATGGAAAAAAATGCTGACAAGTTTTGTCCTCCGAGATCACTTCCCTCAAATGTTGGCCAAAAAAATACACCGATTTTTGTGACCAGGAAGCAGCATGAAACATGCAAAATTATGTATTCATGAAGTCCTTAGGAATGTGTGCTTTCTTTCATATGTCAGAAGTTTGAAACGGTTACGGCACAGCCCCCCGCTTAAGGTTAAAATTTTACAGCTTGAAGAGAAAACAAAAACTTTAAATCTGCTAGCTAGTAAGAAAGTTGAGACTTGGCATGTTTCTGCATGCAGACCTCAAAATGGGCCTTCCCACATGACGGCTAGGCTCCACAGACATATCACCACATTTTCTCCGTTAAACGCACTCAAAGCAGCACAGCATCTGGTTGATTAGCGACGAGCACCGAAGGATACAACTTCAGTCTTGTTTCTATTTTCTTCTCTGCCAGATTAATACCCGCTGTCAATGAAGGCCCACGCTGTCACACTGTATTTAGCCTGCCAGCTAACGAACTGACAGCAAAGTAGAGGCACACCACCTGTGCACAAGTGTTAGCTTAAAGCTAAATGCGCTCGAAAATACATCCAGTTTAAACCCTTTAGAGAAGTCGATCACTCACGAGCAACACGTTGAAATAAACCGTTATTTCGTTTAATTTCTAGTAAAAGCAAGAAAATGGTCTAGTGGTATGACCAACACAGAAAATAAGGCATGGGAGAAGGCCTGTGGCAGTACTAAGCAGGTGGGCCATCCATACACGCAGCACTTTTCTAACACTTTTCTCTGACAAATCACCCATGACATTTGTGGGATGTCATGCCAAAGGCCCTCTACCATTAGACTAAACACGCTCTCTTGTTATTATCGAAAACAAGTCTGTCATATTATTAAAACCAGCACCAAAGAATACCGCTGGCTCATTTGAATGGAGGAACACGGGGCCTGTTAGCCAGCGTTGCCATGCTGCTCGTGTTTCAATGAGGCTTAGAGGGGGCATTAGCAAGCACTTTTCACTACTACAGTTTCAACGACACGACTCGTAGCTTTTCAAAAAACAACAAGCAACTGACTAAACCGCGCTTTCAATGTGGCGATATTTTGGTGAAAACTATGTACAAACGAGACGCGTTGGTGAAGCTAAGTTCAACAGTTACACTGCGGCGAGCACAGTTGTCTGCTGGCTAGTGTTGGCTAACTAATTTAGCTACCTGGTTGCTGTAAGAAGCCATGCTCCCGACAAGGTTTTCTCTCCTCCGCTGACAAGATGAAAACTCCCCTGGGAAGGTGTTGTGGTTTGTAATGAGAGTTACAAAGGATGCTCTACTTCGACGCCATTGTCAGCCGTTTGATGATGTCTCGACAGTCGAAAGTTTCGATCCATGCAATGCATCAGCAGTTCACGCTGCTCGCCTCGCCGTGGCCGCCATTTCTGTCTAACATCTTCCTCCTCGTTCGCTCACCAAATCAGCGCGAGCGCTTGTAACAGTAGGCAGCGTGAGCTCAAGGAGTAACGGCAAATACTTCCGGTGGTGGTCGCCAACAAGACTTCAGCATAAAAGCCCGGATCTCCTGCCACTATTTGTGGCGCATTCTTTATTCATATAGTTGTCATTAAATAATATTTGCTTATTTACATCCACAGGTGACTTAAACGAATGTAAAGTTATGGGATTTTTAAGTAGGAATTTAATTGATTCATTAAGGATATTTTAAATTTTTTTCAAGACACAACAAAGACATGACTTCAAGGTCAGGTAAGAAACAGCACCCAGTTGTTATAGCTCACCTACCACACTAATTCAGATTTTCCTAAATTGTCATATTCCTAAAACTTTGTGAAACTAGGAAATTTATATTAGACTGTTAAGTAAGCAAATTATTTTAAATGTACTTATGATAGTTATTTTCTACCTAGAAGACTCAGTTGCCTTTCTTTTGAGCTACAGGTCTTTACTATTGATGGATGGATGGAGTCAAATGTTGTCATTTAGGATTTTTAGCTCATTTAGAAGAATTTTAGGAGCATGTTCTTATGTGGGTTTTCTCTAAGTACTCAGACTACCTTTCACTGTCCAAAACCATACTTGTTAGGTTCATCGATCAGTCTTAACTGTCTTGACCTACAATTCAGTGGATTAAATGGGTGTGGAAATCACCATAAATTTCAACGAGTGAAATCTTTAATGACATTTATCTTGAAAATCGTCCATGCTTGGGAGGAAATGCTAAGTAACGCCTCTGAGGATTGGTTTGCCAAGACCAAAAAACACTGACAGAGTACGCTATATTAGTTGCCAATTGTTTCATGATTTGTTTTTTAAGTGTATTGAAAACAATTACTTTTAATCATCCCCTCCAACATGAACATTAAATAACCTTAATGAAGACGTTTTCATCTCTGTCTTAAGAAGAGTTTAGGAAATGTTTAAATTGAGTTTGTCATTTTCACACCACACATGTAATAAATGTAATTAAAACACAGTTACTGAGAGAAAAAATATTTTTCCACACGGCAACGAATAAAACTGTTGGGGGCGTGGCAGAGAACAGGTGAGTGGAGAAGACAGTCTGAAACAGGTTAGGAGGGGTGCGTTCATCTTGTTTTTTGTGGCGTATAAAGGAACAAGGCGAAAAAAGGTTAAGATTTCAGAGGTAAGAAACTGTATTTTTCTTTCATCTTTCATCCCATAAACACAATTTGATTTGATCTAAAAACAAATAAATTTAGACGGCGTGAATCTGAGACGAGGGGCGAGGCTCTTATGAATTACGAGACACTTGTGGGATCACACGTAAACATGAGATCATTTCCATTGGGTAATATCGTATTACTTTTCCTTTTGATTTATTCATATTTTACATTGTATTCCCTTGTATTCGAGCCTCCACGTTTATACCACTTTTGTTTTCCTTTTCAAGCTATTTCATATATGAAAAAGCTCCGCTCTGCATTAAATCATCCTCCATGTTGTTTAACTGGCATGACTTGCTTGCTACTTCGTCTGGTAGAGAAGCACATGCTAGCTATCCTCTTTGTTTATTAGTCTAATAGGATTTATGTCCATAATCTTCTTCTGTAGGGAGAGGAAGATGCCAGAGAGGGGAAGACACAATCAGAGGAGTGATGTGTATGCAGAGTACAAGAGCAGGGATTACTCACACCATGGAGAGCACTCTCTGTATAATGGTCAGACAGGCAACCAAAAGCCAAGAGAGGACAGGAGGGTCAGAGAAAACCGACACAGAGATACAAGAAGTGCCTCACAAAAGGAGCCACCTCCTTACAGAGATCATTGCCTTCAAGGACTGCCAACAATGTAAGAAACTCCAAAGACTGAACTTGGGACTTTGGGAAAGTTGGCAACATATTCATTGCAACTTTTATGCAAAGTCTCACCTTTTGTTTTTATATATATATATATGTATATATAAATTTTCCTTCATTGAAAAATTGCATCTTCTTCATAGGTCCACAGGGGCTTCACTGGATCACTCCGAAAGAGAATATTATGGGAAACAACACACACAAGCCCTGTACAATTTCAAATACATCTTCACTGCCAGAGGCAAGTACAACCATTTTCAAGCTTCTTTGTGAAACATAAATTGGAATAAAATCTTTTCAAACTTGTAACATTCCAAATTTTTCTATGGCCCTGCAATTACTAACACAAAAATTACATGCTCTTTATATTTTACTGTTTAGTCACCCATTTAAAACACTGTAATTCCAGATTAAGGGTCTTATTGAATGAAAAGTTGAGAGTAAAAAAGTCAACACAGATTTTCAACTGCTTGTGATTGTAACCAAAATACTATATTTTTATGTTTTTGCTCCTACACGGGAACAGGGGTAAGGATTTTTCATATGAACTTTTATTTAGAATTAGCATAGTGTTAGAACAAGTAATTATATATTTTTTACAGCAAGTGATTATTATAATATCATCAAGAAATCATAAAAATATTCACAATAAAAACACTCATGGAATTTTCTTGGTTTACATTAAATGTCTGTTTTTTATGATTTTTTTTCCCAGGAAAAGTTAAAAAAAAAAAAATTCCAATAATAAGTTAATTGAAAATATTAAGTCATATTATATGAGAAAAACAAATACATTAATTAATCAGAGAACTCTTAACAGGAAACTAAAGCTTGTGTAATTTTTTTTTTCTTGAAACAAGTAATTGTGGACCTGGTTAATTTTATGACTTTTAAATTCATAATGATGCGGTGCTGCATGTGTCATGTGTCTTTCAGGTCTCTGCCAGCTCATGGAGCTCTTGTTGAATCTGCTTATTATAATCTGCGCTGGTGTGCCGTACAGCAATAATGGGGGCTACCGTGACCTAGCCAGCCTGGGCGGAATCTACTATTATCACTTTGGAGGTGCCAATGCCTTCACTGGAGCAGATGCAGACAGGGTGAAAGAGCTAGACCGGCTGTTCCATCAGCTCAAGCGGCCTCCGTACATCTTTACAATGGCCTGTGGTGGAATTTTAATGATCTATGCCTGTGCCATGCTTGCCCTGGGAGTTTTCAGAGTCCCTTATCGCTGGCCCCCTGTGCTGGTTGGAGAGGCTCTGGTGAATTTCCTGATTGGTTTGGGTTACATCCCTGCACTTGCCTTCTACTTTCTTAAACTGCAGGACACCTACAATAATCCCATATGCAAGGAACGAGAGGAAATGTACAAGAGCAAAGGGCACAAGGGCTTTGAGTGCCAGTTCAACGGTGCAGACATTGCAGGAGGACTCTTTGGGGTGGTGTGTGTATTTCTTTTCATTTTTGGTGCAGTGTTAGCCATCAGGGCTTTCAGGTCAGTGCGAGAGCTTAAGAAACAAAGACCAAGCATGGAAGATGATTTATGAAGTCACTTTTCTCTGCCACATTTGAACAAAAGTAGGAATGAGTGGCAATCCCTCATGAGATCACAGATTTTCCTTGGACTGTTGTTGGATGTTTCTTGTATTTTTGCTTTGTATTCATTTTTATACTTGGGTGTGTTTGTTTTTTAAAATTATTTTTGTATACTTTTATATTCCTGTTACTTATTCGTTTTACTATAAACATTTAGTAGAACACATTTTCTTTACATATGTTGTGGTAGTAATCTACTTAAACTGCATAATTTACTCTTTTGATTAAAATACAGATATAAGTATAACCAAAAAGTGTCATTTTTATTTGTGTTCTTAAGATCTAAATTATGGAATAATCAAGAATCTTTATTTATTTATTGGTTATTCTTGCAAACTTTTGTTTGCAAGGATAAAGTTTGCCTGTTTTCCTCATGCTTGCTTGGGTGTTCTCAGGGAACTTGGGCTTTCTCCCACAGTCATCTGCAAAAACATGTCCGTTACGTTGATTTATGATTTTTAATTGGACTGGCGACCTGTCCAGGGTGTACCCCAGCCTTCCTCCTGTTATGAGCTGGGATAGGCTCCAGTGAACCGCCGTGACCCAGTACAGCATTAAGCAGATGAATGAATATCCTTGCAGTTCAGCTTGGATAAAGAAAGATGGATCGATTAGACTTCATTGGCTCTTCCAGAAACCAAATGTCAAATATCTTTTTTTTTTTTTTTTTAAATCAATGGAGAAAGGTGCTTGAAACCATCTTTAGCTTTTAATTTCATTAATTGACATAGGAGTTCTAAATTTGACTTAGAGTATAAATTGGAACTAATAAATAAAAAAATAATCCACTGCATTTCAGACTATTATATTTGATTAAGTTGTAATAACTTGCCTTTTTTAAGACTCAGTTTGAAGACTGATGAGGTGACAGACATTGTTTCTGAGAGCTTTACACCGTCCAGAGAGGAAAATGAATGTGACTTCTGACACATTTTTTTAACATTATTTTACTAGATTATAGGATTTTATTTTAGTACAGGGTATATCATTTTAAGCTTCATCTATATGTGGCAACTATTTAGCTTAGCTTAGTCATTTTCCACACGCACTTCAATCCTGTTCAGCATGATTCTTTGTCTCATCTGTCTCCATGTGATCATGTGATGGACTGGTGACCTATCCAAGGTTTATGTGATTCATACCTGATGTCAGCTGTGATGGGCTTCAGTCCCCCCACGATTCTGTGAGACGAAGTGGGTCTAGAGAATGTGTGCATGGATAGATGGAAGGTTTGTTTTCAGTTTGCTGTAATCTCTCTAACTTTTAATATTTGACAAAATACAGATCATTTGGACATCTTATAAACTAAGAGATGAACAGAAAGGGGTTAAAAAAAAGTCAATGTTTGAGAAAGGTGTTAAATACTGATAGTCATCTGAAATCTGGCCCATACCACACACTGCTTTTTGAATCCAAGATAACTTTAAAGTGTTTCATTGTCCATTGTGTATAATTTATATCCTAGAATTAATGTAATTATTAAACAAAGTTGTCAAATAATGAAGTTGAATATGAATTTAAGGTGAAGTGAAAAACAGATATCATGTAATCCCAACAAGCCATCCTGATTATAGTTCTCATGAAAAAGAGAGACTCTGGACAAAACAACTCACAGTAGAAAGTTTTATTGCTACTTGGCTTAAAGTTGATAATAATAATAATAAAAAGGTGTTTGCTGAAAACTAAGGATAGCAGCATTTAAAATAAAAAATAACGCCCATCTTCCACTCTGGGGAAGGTTCAAGCAGTATGATTCTTTCTGACAAAAGTGCTCATTGTAAGTTAAGCCCCTAAAGAATACATTTTCGTAAAGTTACTAAACAAGAAATTTAGCAGTAATCTGCATGCTAGATTAAAAACCTAAAAAACAATGGATATGCTCCATCTTGTACAAATAAAACACATTTTGGATATACTCTATTTTTATGTTGATTTATATTTCAGACATGCTTTGAACATTAAATACAATTACAGTTAGATCCCTCAATAGTCCAATGATGATTTCTGTTGAATTCCAGTCACTTTAAATTCAGCAGTGAAGAGGGAAATACAAATTTGCATGATTTAATGAAGTACAAAAATAAACATCAGCTTCTTGGCATTGAGGAAAAAAATATTCAAGCATTTTCTGAAAATAATGTACAGAAATGAATTGTGAGATTAAACAATGGCTACTTTGGTCACATGTTAAACATTTAGAGCATCTGATCAGTTTCATTCACTATTCACACAGAATTACAGTCAATCCATTGTTCACACAGGCATGCATACACCTACTGTATGTGTGCGAGAAAGCTTCCAACTATACAGAGACAGAGACAGAGACATTTTGTAATGTTGTCATACAGGGAGCTTGTTAACTTGTACAAAGAGGAAACAGTCATCTAAAATTATTGAATGAGTAATGAAAAAAAACCTATTCAATTTTGATGTACATTCCCTCCACTTTGGTGTAAAAAGGGATTTATGAGTACTGTTCAAGACCCCATCTATTACAAAAAAATATATAAGTAAATGCACACCTCCCCATGTTCCCCTTTTTTGTATTTGCACACTTATCCAACACACACAGACCTGTCTAATGATTCATGATTGTTTAAATAAACGTCAAGTAAGACATGTGCATCGCAATGGACATTAAATGAATGTACAGCATCAACAGGGAGACACACACAAGTTATAGGGAGGAAATAGTGTCAAAAAATGGAGCCCACTGGTTTGAAAAGCACGACACAGACAATGACTCAGAAGACACGACATATTTACAAGAACAACAAAAAATAAAAATAAAGGAAAAAAATTGCAATGGAACTTATAGACACAACCCAAGTACAGATACATACACCCACTAGTCAATATTTTATTTTCAGCAACAACAAGAAAGAGAATTTTTGTACTTTCGGGTGCTAAAATGACATTGATCTACATTTATATTTACAGTTAACACTTCTTGCATATTCTACAAGGGAATTCCCAAGATCTGCTGTGGACATCACTTTTCTTGTGTATGAGACCTTAAGAATAAGTCCAAACTCTCCTCTGTGCACTTGCTAAACATTTCAGATATGTACCAATATCATTCATCCATAACCTGACTTTGCTCCATCAATGTTTCACTGGCTTCATTCTTGATGGGTTCTCACATCACGGAGGTCAGCGCCACTGAGCCTCACTCATTTGGCATCCCAGAAAGTGGGCAATAAAGTGCCTTGAACTACATCCGTAGCATTAATATTACTGTTACTATTGTCAGCCAGTTTAAAGTGGCCTCCTGTTTTAAATGTTTGAAGGAAAACAATCATAAATATTTGCTTGAATTATTCAGAATAACAATGGTGGCTATATAAGTATGTGCAATTAACATTTTAGACCTTCGTTCTGATCTAATCATTATGGAGAAATTTTAAAAAACAGTTTTTAGGAGGTCGATAGTTAGGAATTAGTTTACACAACAATTTTACCAAGTATTTGTACTGGATGTAAACTATCAAACTCTTGCACAATAACTGCATTGTTTCATGTTCAATCTGTGTAAGATTAATGTTGAGAGATAGTGATAAAATACTTCAAAAATGCATATTACGTTGATCGTGGTGTTGATATTGAATATTTATACATGAACTGAGATGCTGTGCAGGATTGAAAACAAACAGAAACAAGTTCAATGAGACAAGTAATCTCTCTCACATTAAAAAACAAAGCACCAAAAGTAAATGAATTGCCATTACATACTTATATATTATCCTCATTTCCATTGTCAGTGTATTTTTCAGACAAGAGATAATGTGAAGGGCTGAGAGAAGCCACAATAATCCCAGCACACCATGTAGATCAGTTTGTCATACATTAATGCAAACATATGACAGTATAAATATATGAATATCACCATTTCCTATGTACAAAGTGCTTTTAACAGTGTTTCACCTTTTCAAGTGGCAGAAACATAGAAAGAAGAGTATAAGGCTTCCTCACTGACTTCGCGATTCTTCACGTGGAGCAAACAACAACAACAGAGCTCGCCAACAGAACATGTATGGGACGATTCAAAAGGCTTGTTTCAAAAATACTTTGTGGTACTTTAAGGCGAAAGGGAAGGACCAGCTATGCAACAGCTGTGTAATCCCAGAACTGCACCACTACCAACTTGGGGTGGCAAGTAAAAAATATACTTTTAATATGATAATTACTGACAACAGCAATTACTCAGCTTTGGCCTACTTATGATCACAGCAGCAGAGCTGCCCCCTCTTATGGCACAAGGTAGGGGGAGGGGTCAGGATGGGGAAAACTGGTTACCAGGGCTACATGATCATTTATTTATCTGATCATTTAGATAATATAGGCATTCAATGATCAAATGTTTGCTAAAAACAATCTAATGAAAGCAATGCATATGGTGAAAAATGACTAAACCACTATGTAATAACGGTACTTTAAACTGCTGCTGCGGGCACATATTTACATACAGTATTTACCACCTAAAGCTGAGCTCTAATGAAGCATTGATGAATGATGGGAAAATTAGATATAACATATGCAAATGTGAGAAAATGAAAAAGAGAGCAAATGTCTGTTTGTGACATAACTAATTTTGAGACACCTCATGCACTAATGCGCTCTAACTGAAATGATCCAAAACAGCACACCATGAACATCGCCTGCCTGCACTGGGATCCAAATTACAGGGATCCGTTAAGATTTGGGAGAAGTAAAAACATCCCTAAGTAAATCTGCCAAAAAGGGAGAAAACATTTTAAAATGCACAGTTTTTCTGATTCTGTTCACCAGAGATATTTGTTCTGATTAATTCCCAACTCATTCCCATCCTATTTGCATCAAGTCAAACTGCCAATTAGTCAAGTGACTGAGTCGCAGGTCCCTCATTAAATCACGCCTTCCTTCATCTCTGCTTTATCTCATTAAACTCTCATTTGCTTTCTCTATTGTAGTGGCATATGTTCAGTTATAGTTACTGTGCAAACATGCCTACAGCATGCCCTAACATGTCCTAACACCACCCAGCTGATCAGAGGTGATGGCTAAGGCAGCTTTGAGGTCAAATGTCTGGCAAAACAAGCAAAAACTAAAGGATGTTTGCCGGGAGTCAAACGTGAGTATCTGCAAGGGATTTAGGTTTGCTTTGAATGTCTAACACACTAATATGGACTGTTGATTAAAAAATGTTAAAGCGTAGCAGCCTCCAAAGAGTGTTAAAATATGTAATCACCGTACAGATTGGGATGTTTCAAGACAGTATATAGAAATACTGCTCCTATGCTATTATTTGATGGTATACCATGTAGTGTCTGACTAGTATGTTTAAATGTACATGATACCCAAACATCCCCATACCCTTTTTTTCTATCCCATGTCCATAAAACTGACAGTATTGAAATAATAAAGTAGTGTTTAATAATATTATTTTGATAATGCACTCTCTCTTAATCACTTTTTGAATCCTACAGCAATTGAGCTTTATAAAGTCAAATGAGTTTAATATGACGCTGCTCTAGTCAAACAGTAGTACACAATCTTGATGTAAGCAGCTCATGTAGCTGTGCGTGTGTACTACATGGTTGAGAAATGTCTTACTCAGTATAGAAGTGTGGGAATGTTAAAAATAAACCCCAACTACATTTTGTCTAGTGAAGCAAATATAGTCATTTTGCCTTTATATGTTTGAGCTCTTGGGGGGGGGATTTAAACAGTCCAAAGTAGCCCAAAGTAGAGGAAAGGAGTAGAATTTGTGCCAGTTTTGGTCTTGTGGAGAAACTGTTCCTACCCCAAATATATTTAACAAGCTAACATCCCTAAAAATGGAACCTTGATGGAGGAGATCTCTTGGCTGTATCATCTGTAGTAGGCACTTTTTTTTTAAAGTTTCAGTCATAGTGCTTCTCTCCAGGACCTGAGAGATCACAGAGCCCCTTGAGAGCAGATTTGACACGTAATTCTCACACACCCTCAGCTTTCCTTGACTTTCCAAGTAAAGGGGAATGCTGCAGACATGCTCAAACACACACGGTGTCTCATTTCAGGTCAGGCTTCTTTATGTGCATCAAAACTAGCCATCCTTTCAGAATACCATCTGATGAACTGGAATTCTCGTCCACCCCTCTTATCTCGGGTCCTATGTTTTTGTTTTCTATATCCTATTAATGGCACAGTTTCCCTCAGTGACTATCAAAGTCCCACAGGTTTGTCTTCACAAAAGAGCTGAATGTCAACTTTAATTGAAATATCCTATATGAAGAATGCTGTAGTCCTGTCATACTGTCCCCTCTAGAGGGCAGTATCATAGACTTCCTGCTGCAGGATGGGAGCAGGGCCAGGGCCCGGGACCAGGTTAGGGACAAATGCAGGGGGGTGTGGATGATCCCACACAGGATCTTTTAAGGAGGTGGGTGTGGATGGTGCAGAGAGGCCTGTGATTAGATGGCCATGTCCTCTCAGCTGCTCCCTGACTTCCTGCTCAAGACTGGGAGGCACAATCAGCTGGTCCTCTGGATCCTGCTGTGCTGGGGCAGTGAAGTATCCAGACTTTTTCTTAGGTGCCTCCAGGGCCACCTCAATAAGATTATGACTGTCCCCTGGGACTACCACAGATCCGTTGGGCAGCTTCTTTCCAGACAGGCTCGAGGCTGACGGAGACTTCTTAAGGTCGGCAATCTCTCTCCCACATACAGCCAGCAGGCAGCCGTTTGTAGCAGAAACCACCACACTGTTCTGTCTGCGCATTTTGCCATTGCGATAGTCAGAGCTTCGCTTTTCAAGTTCCAAGTCTTTGGGGATCTCAGGGGCCCCAGACCGGAGTTGGAAAGCACAGCAGTGAATGTCCACCTCCACTTCTAACTTGCTGCCATTAGAGATAACTCCTTCAAGCGGAGCTTCATCGTCACTGTCCAAGCCATTGTCAGACTGGTTACTTGAGAACGTAGCACATGAGGGCTGCCGCTGAAACAGGCCTGGGTGGGGTCCCGTCCCAGCTGAACCTGGAACCATGATCCCACACAGTGGAGTGGTAGGGTGCAGGCTACAGCGCCTCTCTGGGCGGGATCCTGGGGCAGAGTTTGGATGTTCATCTGAAGCAGTGGATCCTGCCTCACTGCCCATCTCTGACGCCGATGTCTCACTGCTGAACTCAGTAACAATGCCACTGCTGGATGACAGGCTGCCTGGATCATTGGGTCCTGGGGTGACAGACATGGGCACATGGGCAGGAGGTGGACCTCGGGGTTCAGTAGTCAAGACTTGTGGCTCACAAGTGCAATTATCCTCCCCGACATGTAGGGATACCACGACAGCTCCAATATTGTCCTTGCAGCCATAACTCTGGGCAAGTGAGCACAGCTTCTTGGCAGCAGCACATGGATCCCGCACAGCCTGCACAGTGCACACGGCCTCTGAGTACGACACCCGCTCAAACAGGGCTCGATTCCCCAGGATCAAGAACTCATCCTTTGAACAGAGAGGCTCAGTGTGCACCCAGGGCTTCGGAAGCACTGAGGGGGACAGATAAGAGCAGCCCAGCAGGCGGGAGCAGCATGTCACTCCACTTACTTTGTTATCCTACAAACAAGAAGTAGAATTAGATCTGTGGAAGGAAGTAAAGTTTCATAGTATTTACAGAAAGTCCTGTTCAAAAATTAGTACCTCCACATTTTAATCCAATTTTTGTATAAAAACCTAATAAAAAATAAAATAAACCTTCTGATCACAGTGGGAGTTAGTGTTGGGAAATACAACCTCAAATGACCAACAACATATAACTTTTTAAATGGTGCTATTGGTTATTTAGCAAAAATGAAACTAAAAAGAAACTAAAAACATGTGGGCAACACTAAGTACCCCTGCGAGCCAACAGCTTGCAGATTCAACCTTAACAGCAATAGCTTGAAGTAGCTGGTATTCTTGTGTGACTTCATCAGTCTCTCATATCACTGTGGTGAAACAATGCTTTTTTTTTCTTTAGAACATTGCTTCTGTCCATTTACTTTTTAAAAAATTACCTTTGCATTCACTTATGCACAGCAGACTTAAGGTCTCACCACAGCATTTGAATTGGGCTGAGGTGTGGGCTTTAACCAGACCGTTCAAAATCATGATTTCTTTTTAGGAAGAAAGCTTTTAAAATACTCTGTTATTCAGAGGAGTCTGTGGCTGAATACAAGGTGTCCAGGTATTGTGGCTGCAAAACAACCCCAAGTCATCATCCCTCCGCCCCTGCAATTTTATGTCTTTATTTATTTGACAGCAACAGTGCACAATTTTTACAGTTTCTCCAGTGTTAGCTGGCAGCTATTTTGCATCTGAAGTCCCTTGGTATAAGGTGTTTCTCCTGAAATGCCACTGAGCATTAAGACCAATCAATTTAATAGTCTCATCGGTCTGCATGACATTGTCCCAGAAGACTTGTGGTTTATTCAGAGGCTGTTTTGCAGTGCTTCTGTGTTCTTTGTAGACAGAAGAGGTTTTCTCCTGGCAACCCTTTTATATAAACTGTACCTGCTAAGTAATTTTCTCATTAAGCTGTCATGGATTTTAACATTTAACATGCACAATGAGGTCTGAGATGTAGCTCTTAGGGTTTAAAAAAAAAAATCTTTCTGAGCATTGCACAGCCTGATTTGGGGCTTAATTTGCTGAGATATCCCAGACTAGGAAGACCGGCAGCTGTCTTAAATGCTATCTATTAGGGAATAATCTTTCTCACTGTAAAATGCTGAACTCCAAACTATTTGGAAATAGTTCTTTTCTTTAAGACCATTGCTCATACCATTCTCTCTTGTCTTAACATCTAGCTGAATGATCCAGACCTAAAAGGTGCCAGAATGTCTGGTTTTACAGAGGTCAGCACAGTTGCTGATGATCAATTCACTGAGAGTTTATCAACAGGACTCCATTCTAACGTACCCACTTTAAATCCTGTGGAAGCAGTAAGAGGTACATGACTTCTTTCTTTCTGGCTTATTCTTTCTTAAATTAATGGCATGGTGATTAAAGTTGTATGTTGTTGTCTGTCTGAGGTTGTATTTACTTCATACCAAGACCCATTACAATCAGATGATTTTTTTAAATTATGTTTTTACACACAAACAAAAAAAGATTAAAACGGAGGTACGAACTCTTGTCATTTGCAAAAGTTACTACCCTCTAGTGTTAATATGGACCATGAAGCCACATATTAGCAGTAAATTAAGTTCTAGATGGTGGTTGACAACTTAAGAAAAAGGAATCGGACAAAAGGTCCCCAGAAGCTGTGTATTACCTCTGTAATAATGGCTTTACTGAGTTTAACCCTTTCCATCTCCTCAGTGCAGTTCTCCAAGCTGTAGATCTTTGACAGCTCCACGGGTCTCCCATCTCGGCACAGCACAGCCTGACAGGTACCCACATTGGCCACAGTAAGGCTAAAGGAACCTCCGGGATCTGAAGCTTCACGGTGGATGTAACACAGCAAGGCAGAAGCCCCCAGTTTCTGGCCAGCCATACCAAGTTTCCTGCCCCACAAAAGCAAAGCTGCTCACAAACTCCTACAGTCACAAGGTGCACTTACAGAGCATCTCTTCTGTGCTCAACTGCAAAGGCAAGAGGAGTTACGTAATTTTTAAAGACGGAAACTGAAAATTTTGTCTTGCCTGTGTGAGGTGAGGAAAGTGTTGCACATATACACATTGTCAATACTGGAGTGCTGCAGTTCCTCGCACAGCACATCTCCCATGGTGCACTGCAAGAGCCGAGGCACTTCCTCATTGCGGTCTCCATCCAAGATGCCATAGCATGCTTCCACACTGTCTCTGAAGTGGTCTACAGCCAGCACTGACACACACAACCTGTTCAAAACAAGAGATTCATTCTACCAAATAAAAAGACTCAGTGCCTTTGATGAAAATAATATGTGCTGCAGATAAACAGCAAAGGACTACATCTGATAGCACTTTGTGAGTTCTTGTGCTGCCATAACCTTGCAGATGCAGCGGAGCAGCTGCAGTGCAAAAAAAAAAAAAAAAATCAACTAATTTTCTGTTCGTAATAGGACATCATGCCTGAAAGATACACAGTAAAACAAATACACCAAAACTAGTTTTGGGAAGTAATTCTGAATTTGATAGCTGATGACACAAGAGAAAGCTGGATTGGCTGCGGCACAACACTGTTTTACAGAAATGAATCCTCGTGGGCCTTACCAGGTGAAAGAGATCTGTTCACAGATTCTAGTAAATTAATTTATTGGTCACTTCAAGTTTGGGACAAACAATTGTTTGCATTCAGTTTCAATGACAGAAAAAGTTAAACACGAAGACATGAAAGTGGTACACACTTGTTTCTTTGGCCGCTCATTTCAGTGTAACCATGATTCCACGGAGTCGCAGAACTCGAGGAGTCTCCAGATGTTGTAGTGGATTTCTGGTCTAATTTCAGGGTGGTTATGTGACTGAAAAGAGATTAAAAAAATACAGCAGAAAGAACTGCATCTATATCTTTTAAGTAATGCGGGCCTGAGGATACACAACAACCTTTTAGGAAGCATTTCAGCAAAACAGAAAACAACAAAACATTGTTTTCACTGCTGTTATCGCCGTTCCATTGTTTTGCTTTATGAAGGGTTGTGAACAAACTGCAACATTTGTTAAATTGTGACAAATGTAGCTAGTTACAATCTAAGAAATGTGTTTCGAAGAAAACCTGGTAGTGTTTGTTTTGCTGTTATCTTGTGAAATTTTATGACAAACCTGAAGAGGTTGAGGGTTTTGTGTTCCAACACGAGGCTGCTGTTGCCCGTCAGGTCCAGCTCTTGTAGCGTGGGAGGCAAGGAATCGGGCAGCTGGATCTCCGTCAGCTCATTGCAACTTAGGTCTATAAGCTGGCATTTAAAACATATAAAGAACACATGAGGTAACCAAGCTGAAGACAGTTGTATGCCCTTCACAAAGATCAAAGGCTGACCTTGATCTCCGGCAGGTTGAGGACCTCTGGGAAGACAGCTATGTGATTCGAGTGCGCTATGAGGGTGTGCAGTCTCTTGCAGCTGGACACAGTGGAGGGGATTGTCTTCAGCTTGTTGCCACTCAAATTTAGCTCCTCCAGTAGTTCCAGTTTACTCAGTTTACTGGAGACATTAACATACAACATTAAAACACTGGAAAAAATTAAATCAAAACACAGAAGACAAACAGCTAAAAAAAAATCCATCCATGAACACATCACAAACAACAGTCTCACATCTAAAAATATTTTTAGATGATTTCCTGATGCATATTGTCTAACTAGAAATTACTACCATCGTGTGTGTGGTTGTAAAGTATTTGTAATGTTTTAATGATACATAAAAAGGGTTAACCATTTATGAACTCAGTCAGCACTAACGGTGAAGTTGCACACAGGGTTCGGTGCCACACCTGGCAGGAAACGTGAGCAGTTGGTTGTAGGCGATGTGGAGGACACGCAGGTTCTGGTGTCCGACCAACAGAGCGCAGCAGTTCTCGTCCAAGTTATTCCCCGACAGGTAGAGCTCCTGGACCGTGCTGAGGCTCTCCTCTGATTGGCTGCTCGGAGGAATACTTTCCAGGGCGTTTGCTGACACATTCAAGTGTTTTAGGCTGTGAGGGAGGGAAAATAGTGTGATTGTAAATCATGCTTATGTTTAGGTATGGGCATGTTACCAAACTTAAGACAAACTGTGTATGAGTAACATTACTAACATAGAGCTCAGAATGGCCCTGCTTGTAGGGATTAGGAAAAAGTATTATCAGAAGTTGTGATTAGACATATTTTCACCATTTCTGCTTTATTTTTTTGTCAAAGCTTGGTTCTCTGAACTCAAAAAACAAAACAAAACAAAAAGTCACACTTCAAAAACTAAGTGTACTCCAGCTTTTATAACAACAGGACTCTAAGTCCAGTCCCCGAGAACTGCCGTCCTGATGTTTAAGATGCTTCCCAGCCCTACCACACCTGATTAAAATGAATGGGTCAGTAACAGACCAGTGTTGACCCTGCTAATAAAAAGCTAATAATGACTGATTTATTTAAATCAGGTGCACTGGAGCAGGGAAACATCTAAAACATGCACAGCAGCAGCCTTCAAGGTCAGTTGCATGACTGGGAATGAAGGAAACATTTCAGAAAGACAGAGCATCTCAGATGTAACAATGGGCAGAGGTTCAACAGTCTGTGTTAAACTGTCAAAAAATTGTGGATCAATTTCAGGAAAAACATTCCTCAATATAAAATTGCGAAGACTTTCACGATCCGACCATCTACAGTGTATAATATCATCAAAAGATTCAGAGATTCAGGAGGAATCTCTGTGCGCATAGGGCATCCAACATAGGCTATGGGCATGTTACCAAAACTAAGACAATCTGTGTATGAGCAGTATCTACAAGTATTTCCGAGACTGGTATTGGTATCAGAACAACTCTATTTTAGAGAAACATATGCTCCCATCCAGAAAATGTCTCTTTCAGAAAAGTCATTCCATATTTCAGCAAGACGTTGCTAAATCACATGCTGCATCCATCCCAGTGTGGCTTCACAAGACAAGGGATGGTTGATGAACTTGCCTGCCTGCATTTCAGGGCTTTCAGCAATAAAATACATTTGGCACATCATTTAAAAAAAAATTAAAAATTACCAATAAAGGTCCAGTACTGTTGAGCAGCGAGAATCCTGCATTAGATTAAAATAAGACAACATCCATCTCCTAAAAATCTAGCAATTGGTCTATTTACTTGCTAGATGTTTTAAGACAGTTGTTCAAAGAAGAAGGGATGCTACACAACGGTAGACGTCACCACATCTTTTTTTAGATGTGTTGCTCCAATCAAATTCAAAGTGAACTATTAGTTGCCATGAAATGGCAAATTATTGTTTAATGTGGCTGACATTTATCAATAAAATGCAGTCCAAATTACAATATGACTTCAAAAATGAACAAAAAGTAGACTTAAAGTTTTTTTTATCACTCTTAGTTCACATAAGAAATGATTTGTTTCAAAACATTTGATTACTTCCTAAAAATTCAATTCAGCATCCCAATTCATTGAAAAATAAGTGACTGATGGGATGTAGAAAGCATAGCAAAAATGGAAAAAGTTATCTCAGAGGCCCAAACCTTAAATATTGAGGGTTTTAGGAGTTTCAAAAGCTTTCAGTTATTCACATTTCCTCTTCTGCATTCAGTGAAGGGAGGAAGATACACTTAATCACAGCTAATCTTGCCTTGTAAGCGGAGAACTGATTTGCATATTGCTTAAGCTTCACATTGGAAGGGTGGATGGTGGGGGTAGGGGTGTTGGGGAGGGCTTAGTATGTGCTTGGTGTTTTTAAATCATTATCTGTACATATAAAAGACTAGGAATCTATAAAAGCTGTCCTTCATCCAGTGAGGTATGAATCTTGTCATGTTGTCTAAAAAAGGAAGAAATAAACCAATCAAGTTACCCAAAAACTTTAAAAATTCATTTTATCATTTTATATACATGTATGTATACATGTATATACATGTAAAGAAATAACAGTGAATTCTCAGACTTGTTTCTGTCAGTATACATGTTTCTATCAGTCCAGAATACTACTGACATCTCCGAGGTGCAACATTCAGATCCATTTTCACAGAGAAGTCACAGCCAT
Source organism: Zenarchopterus dispar (assembly GCA_028564865.1). Lineage (NCBI taxonomy): Eukaryota > Metazoa > Chordata > Actinopteri > Beloniformes > Zenarchopteridae > Zenarchopterus > Zenarchopterus dispar. The sequence goes on from JAOWBL010000018.1 coordinate 10,167,473, forward strand.
TATGTCTCTGACTCTCTAACTATGTCTGCATTATAGACAGTAAAGTGCAACAGGGCATCTGAGCTGCTAATGGGTGTTCAGTGATTTACCACACAGGAAATAAGAGAGCAAATGATGCTAAAGTTATGGCCTGGAAAGCTCCATTGATCTTGACCACAATCCCTCTATATAATTTAAAGTTCATCCACCAAAAAGTAAACTCCTACAGCAATCGTTTACTGTAACACTACAGGGGCCACGGCATCGGTAGATGTTTCAAAGCAAAGAAGTCTCTAGATGAAGGATTCAAAAAGAATGATACAATTGTCTTGAAGATGGATATATCTATAGGAAAGAAAAGGACTCACTTTAAGGCCTTGTAAAAGAGACTCTCAGGAAGCTCTGCTAGCTTGTTGTGCTGAAGGTCTAGACCTTCCAGAGGGACATGGTCTAGAAGGTTCGGCAGTTTCTGCAAACAGTTGTTCCCCACCAGCAGCTTCCTCAAACTCATGCTGTTGAGCAGTCTGTTGGAGGTGATAGGAGAAGTTGCACAGACAGGTTAAGATTTTTAAAAAAATTATCCAAAAAAAAAGATGTGAACTGATGTCATAACACATCGCATGCTGGGACCAGAGCATCTTACGAGGTACATGTTCCTGAACATGTACCTGTTTGGCCAAAGTTTGGCTAAAAATCATCAGAGGGAACTAGAGATGACATCAATAAAATGCTGTGCTGGTTGCCTCAAAGCAGGAAGGATCATGATTCAAATCTCAGCTGCATACTTTCCACATGTTGGTATGGGTTTTCTTCAAGTACCCCAGTTTCTTCTCATAGTCTAAAACCATGCACGTGGTGGTGTGTGGTTTCTGCTCAGCTGTGGGGGGAAATGTCAGACACTGGTTCAGGGAACGGTGCAAGGAGGGCCTCATTATCTTAGCCGCAACAGCTGATGAATTAGCTCCCTCCCTCTATTTCTGTAGTTTTGTGATGGGACTCAGGGAAGACCAAGACCTGAAACTTTTAAATTTTGGACTCTAGTATAGTGTACTTGCTCTTGAAAAACTGATGAATGAAACATAGTTTCATTCAAACACTGCTGGTGAGAGTCCGTTCTGGTACGTGCCTTGAGTGTGATTATTTGTCTCATTTACCCCTTTATGCCTCTGTGACTAGTGAGCTTTGCAGCGTACCCTGAGGGATTCCTGAAAAATGAGATCAGGGAAATGAACTGAAATTATTAATGTGGGAATTCAAATCTGTAAGCTGAAAGTTTCACTGGCTGAGGGGTTATTCAACATACATACCAATCTTGTTGAGAGCACAGCCAGAATAAACCATTTAGCCTGAGCTCACAGACTGGCTGGATGCAAATTAGTGAGTAATTGGCACATGAACACTAAAATGAGAAAAACTCAAAGCAGGCCACCTCCAACTGCTGGCAGATATCTTAGCATGTCAAATGTCTGGAGCTACGGGGACACATGAACTTTCATGTGATATGCTTCCCTACATTTGGTCAGGAAGGTATATAGTTAAAAAGCGTTCCTTTAAAGGTCTGAGAATATAAAGGTGTATTTTGTTGCTTCCTGCAATGCAGTTTTTTGTACTATAAAAAATGTAAAATTTTGTAATAGGGTGGAGACTTGTGTCTTTTCTGTATGTTTATTTCTTTGTGTGCAATTTGCTAAATTATATTAAGATATTTACAATGATCTACAGGCATGTCCTACAGTGTATTTCTAAAAGGATAAAAACATAATTCTGAAGGTTAATATACTGGGTCCCTGAACATAAAAGACAGATCCGGTGCCAGTGGAATACTTACAATATGTTGCGTAAGCAAAAGAAAATTACCCAAAATTCAAAGCAGCATGACATTTAGTCCATGGCTTTTTAGTCTTCGCTGTACAGAAAACAAAATCTTTAAATGGATATTACAGAAAGCAATTGGACATTATAGAGAGCATTTAAAAAGCATGACCACGTGTAATGCGACACCTGATCTTTTAATTCTGCAGAGACTACCCAGCTGTGTGTGGCATTAGGCTGAAACGCTGAGTGAATTCAAATTACGTAACATCAAAGACACAATCTGAGTAGAAAAGGTTGCAGATTAAGACAAAAAAAAGCCTCCTAACCTGGAGGGGAGCTCAGACAGGAGGTTGTGTGTTACGTCCAGCATCTCAATTTTTCTGCAGTCACACACCCAATCTGGAAGGTACTCCAAGAGGTTCCTGTCTCAACACACACACAGTCACACACATAGAAAGACAAACACGAATACTTACACTGAGCACAGCTGGGATTCTTCATTTTCTAAAGGTTTTTAGATTGAACTAATCATTGGTAATTTGTTTAAAGTAATTAGGTTGTGATCTCATATCAGATGCAAATGAGGTTCTTTATGCAATATCTTGCAACATTTTTAGTTGGCTCTAAAGTTTCAGAATCTTGTTTTGATTTTAATCCCTTTGAGATATACTGTAGTGTTTACACTGATCATGAATAACTTGGTTGTTGATCATTTACGCATCCAGGTTTCTGGTCACGTGTACACTTTCGTCAAACTTCACACTATCTCAGCCACTCTGGTACTGTGAACACGATGGAGTGAAATCTGGATAAGGTGTTTTACACAGCTCATGTTCTAACTGCAAACTCAATCGAGGATAAGCTAATTTTAAATAACCAGTGAATGTGTGACCTTTTCCAAGTTTCTGAAAACAGAGTAAGATGTTTTCATATGCATGTATATACTCCAGAAAATAAAAAGTTTATCTGAAAGTAGAAGAATAGCAAAAGAAAAGTTTTCTACACATCGTCTTAATCTTCAGATTCCAAGCTAAAGATGTGACAAGTGAAGGTGAAGCCACTGCTCTTTGGGGTTCTTTGAAACGCGTATGACCACAGAGGCTTCTGTGACCGTTTCCTCTCCTCAGCTCAAACTCACTGTGAGAGGTCCATGTGTGCCAGCTGGTTAGGGACTGGATAGATGTTGACTGTAGTGAGGCCTGTCCAAAGATAAAGACAGCAGTTTTGAGCAAAATATCGGTACCATTTCCATGCCTTCTTATGAGATGATCGTATCATGTGAGAGAAGCGCCTGTGCATGCAGACATTGGCTAGTGAGGCGATAATAGCAGCTAGTTGATGCTCTATTTGACTCACGATTGCTGCTGGCATGAAGCATGCGCAGTGTGAAACCGCTGAGTGTGAGTGTTCCCAGCTGGTTTCGTTGGCAGTGCAGAGTCTCCAGGTTGCAGACGGGGCTCAGGTCTAGTGAAGCCAAGCAGTTATCCCGCAAGTCCAGCTGGGTCACATGGTTCACTGGCTCTGGACTCTCACTTTTAACCCACCGAAGCCCATTCAACCTGCATTTAAAAGAGAGGGCAGGAGATTCACTAAACATACAAAAAATAGTAGGTCCTTAGTGTAAGAAGACAAAAATTAACAGTAGAAAATTTAGTTTCTTCTACAAAAACAAAAAACATTTATAAAGATGCAGAAGTGAATAATGGACAAGCATGTAGTGTTAATATAGCAAAACAAGAATGAGAGAATGTTTGAATGCTAAGGGTGAGATCAAGGCTCTTTGTAATGCTATAAGTCATGTTAATGAACAACACCTTCTCTTTTATGGGAAGTGCTCTGCCACTAATGCATCGCAGATGCACCTTGTCCTCATAAAAACAAACTGCTACTGAAAAAGCCCAATTTAACATCTAAGGTTGAGCTATGCTCTGGTCTTGGTGGACATATTGGCTGCTGGTTTAATCTCTGGGACAGGAGGAAAATCAGCAAAAAAAAAATGTCCTACTCCCTCATTACCACAGAAGTCCCCCGAGCATAGCACCTAGTACCCAGCTGTTCCTGTGGAGCAGCTCGCAGCAGCATACGCAGTAAACATGACTGTAACTGGGCAGCTCGCAGGTGTGAATGTAGGTGTGAAATAGGATAATGTAATAGAAGGCATTTGTTGTCAGCACATCTGGCCTCTATAAATATATTTTATTTAAAAAAAGGCTTAGAGGAGTGGTGAAAAATGCAGAATTAGCTGATATTCAGACAGGAGTTTGTGTCGGTACATTTATCCCTTTCTATGTGATAAAGTTTATATATACATACACACGCACACACACACACACACACACACACATATAT
>JAOWBL010000018.1:10171715-10220170 GCA_028564865.1 Zenarchopterus dispar
ATATATACATACATACATACAAACACACGCAGGTGAAAAAATTTGACATTTTTGCACCAGTGTGTTTTCAGTTGAATCTCATACCCTGCTCTACATGCATCCCTGTCCTCTTCAGTATTCAGCATCATCCTGTGTGCTCATTTGCTGGATACAAATGCACTCGCCGACCCTCTCTTCCTCATGCACATACACACAGGCCTACGATTTATGCAGTGTAGCATTTATGCAATGTAGCATTAACTCTGGCCCAAAAAAAACCCTTCATCAGTTACAGTCCACTGTCTCCATGCAACCTCTTGTCTATGTTCTAGCTTAAATACAGTGTACTAATAGGCTACTCTTGTCCAGTAACCCATACCACAGGAGTGGAGCAAGGTCCTTTGACTAAGCATGAATCTGCAACTAATTGGACTTTTGTGTCTTTCTCTTGGCTTACTCTTTCCATGACTATTTGTATGCCTGCTCTCTCTCAGTGGATGCTCATATACAGTACAGGCTATTCACCCCTAGAAAAAAAAACTGAGACTTAACAAACAATGAAGATAATATTAGAGATAAAGCAAACTGATTTTTTTTTTTTTTATGATCAACTGTGAGGAACTGGCAGAATTCTCGGAAAAACACACAGGATGTGACACAAATATAAAAATATGAAGATGTGAAAATAGCACATTGTAATCCACAGTGATTTATATTATAATAAGCTTTCCTTCCCAGGGATTTTATCTTTTAAAAAAAGGCACACTGAAATAAATAAGAACACTGTGAGCATATATGTGCTGTTAAATTAATGTCCATCACTGCAAAGAGCATCCCTCTGTAGAGCCAGTCAGAGCACTCAGGAAGACAGGTAGCATCTGAGTGGACATTTCAACAAGCGGTGCTGAAGCAACACTGAATCTCTGACGCACATACAAGCCCAGCAAGGTCAGCTAGAAACAAACATGCAGCGGAAAGGAAATATGGGCAACACATACAACAACATATATGCACACATACAACAACACACACATACATACATACACTTCGCTCTTGCTTACTTTCGATGCTTGCCGATGCCACCGCTGATAGTCTGCGAGTGTGTCGAAGTTGACAAAGTAAGTCTGGGCCTGTGACCCGGCCGAGCTGAACATCAGACAGTGTTGCCTCCGCTTCACCTCTTCAACCTCACCATGGTAACAACAGATACACGGGGAGGATGAACAGTGGTGCAGGAGAAAAGCAAAAACAAAACACCATTATCATTAATCCTAATTATATTAGTGAAAGAGAAAATAGAAAATAAAAAGTTTTTCTTTGATGCAGCAACTGTTAATTCACCTGTCTTCTCCTCTGCTTCAGTAATTCTGACTAAATGAAAAAGGAAATGAACAGACAAGGACCGCGATTGCAGAGTAATGTTTGACATTGCTCCTCAATAACAGGCCTGCACACACAATAGACAGCTGAAAAACAAATTCAAATTGGAAGCAGCACAACTAAGTTTTTTTTAAATACCTTCTTTATTTTGAAGATCTGATACCTTTAATATTCACAGTGCAACTTGGGCAACAAAGGGGTAATTTACATATTAGGGTGTGTTCACTGCTAAGCCCTCAAAATTACTCGTACAGTTTAACTCCACATATGTTTATTACTTTACTTTTGGAGACATCTTTTAATTGTAATCATATTGTGCCCACCTTGAGTTTCATTTGTTCCTTGCATAGATTTCACACAGGTTTGGATGTTTGCCTTTTCCTTGCCCTTTGCCCGTTTGCCACACCGACCACCTCTGGACCTTTATTTGTCAAACTAAATTTAGGATTTTTGCAACTTAGCGCATCAGATGTCCTGTTGTGTGTGACAACCCGTAACAGATTTTTCCACTGACAACTCATAGCGCCCACACCCATCTAACACTGACACAACTGACATGAGGTGAGAAAATTTTGCACTTCTACTAAAGCCTAAAAATCTGAGGTCATGTTCTGTTTTTACACAACCACCTGGGTTGTGTAAAACCCAGGTGGTTGTGTAACTACTTGGTTGTCTCTGTGTACCACAAGTGAAAGTGAAGGATCAAGGAAGCACTTTCAGTTGAGGCAGTGGGCACATTATACTTTTGCTGAAACTCGGGAGGAGAAGAAGAAAAATCATTTCCATAAAAAAAAACTTTCAGTGCTGTTTTCTCTTCTTTACATGAAGAAATGTTCCCCAGAAGGTTCATCAGAACTAATGACTGACGTTGGTTGGTCTGAATCCGTCCCTCAGACATGAACACATTACATGACAGTCTAGATGTGTTCCCCCGTGGTTAGAACCTTGTGAAACTTAAGTTGCAAAGCCTGCTAGTATATTCTCTGTCCTAAGGTGCACAAGACTGAGAGAGACGACATGTGATCACGTATTTACAGATGTGTGTCATCTTTTTAACTTCAGTCAGCTGTTCCCTCAGCTGTGTTGTTGTACAGCATCTACGCTCAGCCTGGAGCTCAGGCCGAACCTCAGGGAAGGATGAAGAGCACCCATTTCGACTGTCCTCCCTCGACGAACTCTCACCTTTCCCCCCACCAGGGGCAGGATGTGCATCTTCCCAGTCAGGCTGTCTTTCACGGACGCCACTATTAAACAGGTGCCACAGAGAATAACCTGGCGCTCCGCCCATTTGTGCAGCTGCGTCTTGCCCTTCCTGACGCTGAACACGCCCTTCAGCAGGGTCCGCTCCTGCTGGTCTGCATTCACGGGACGCTCTGGAAGAGAAAAGTTAGCACACATCTATAAATATTGATCTTATGTGACTTCATATACAAAAGCCCCCCACCCACCCACCGCCCCGAGCTTTGATAAACACATCCAGCAAATTAATGACAAATTCATTCTGGAGTTACAGAGATGACACAAAGTTTCCAGAAAATGAAGTCATGGTAACTCACACATCAGTCTGTTATCACCTATACATTAGAAGTGGGTTCTTGTAACTGGTCTTACATCAGTACTTGCTGCTCTATTACTCAGACTCTTCACGGGACTCACTGCATCGGCAGAAAAGAAATGTGATCTTCCAAGAAAGGGAAGGGAAACTATCCTTTAAACTTGCTTGTCAAAAATCATTGGAAGACAAGTTTCTGTTTTCTTAACGAAAGCATTAGACATATTGATGAATGACTCAGGTTTTGTTACTTTTAACTTCACTTTGGTCATTTTAATCATGCCAACTTGCACAGAAAGCAACCTTAGTTTCCCTCGCTGAAGGGCACATCTAGACAGCAGAGCTGCTGTTTCTGCCAAGATTTAAGTATACTCAGGTACAGGCGGGACAAAGAAATGCAGAGGAGACACTTGCCTCAGCCTCCTGTCCTCTGCTGTGAAATTTCCCCAAGCTTCCTCCCACTCAGAGGCTCTTACTGGCAATCTGCTCTCTCTCCCACTTTCTGTCTAACTTTCTCTTTCTCTCCACCTCCCCTTCCACTGCACAAGGGCGTCAAAATGAAATTAAAGCCTCCTTGTGTTTTTCTTCTCCACAGGAACTAATGATGAACAAGCAAAGTGTTTCTGACAACAAACTGGCTGGCTGGCTGATCAATAGTGATTCCAGATCTTCGGAAAGATAATTAGAGACACAGAACCTCACCAGGCCAGTGTCGAGAAGAACGGAGGCACCTGAAGGGACTGCTTTTTTCTTAACCAAAAAAAGTAGCAGGAAACTGTCAAGTCCCGATACTCGTCCTATCCAGAGGATATTGCATACTGACACAGCTGAATTAAATAGTGTGGTAAAAAAAAAAAATCTGTGCTTGAGCTAGTTGTGTGTCTGAAGTGAAATAAAATAAAAAAAACTCAGATGTCACACAACCCTAACTTTTCACCAAAGTCTAAAAATACGTCAGTCAGTGAGCTGTTCAAGTTTGCAGAGGACCATAGAGTAGAACCACCCAGCCTCTCCATCTTTAACTCCGACCCAACTCCAAAATACTGCGCACAAAACTGTTCACACCGATCATAGATCATCATCATGGGGAAAAAAAGCGTAGAGCAAAGTGGACTGGCTTACTCCACCTTCTGAAACTGTTTCCAATGAACAGAAGTGAGTTTGCTATTTTACTGACTTTTTACATGCACAAAAAAGCTACTTAGTATACGGAGGGTGGGGGTTGGTGGATGGTGGGGAGGGACTCCAAACATACTGTAATAAATCTTGAAATGAAAAATACACAATAGTTCTTCTCAGCTACACTAATTGGCTAACATGGATTAATATAGTCACTTTGCATTAAAACTGAAACTATTTATAACATCATACATGCAAGAGTTATAGCTGGGAAATGGGAAAATAAAAATTAAAAAAAACATTGCATGAGAAAGCATGCATCCAAACAGTGTATTTGGCACCTCCATATCATTATACAAACTTGCTGGAAATCACTGGACTATTTGTGTAACGCCACACCAAAAGTCCCAGCATCTAAGGGCCAACTTTGAGAGCAAACACAAATGCCAAGGCTATCCCCCAAGGTCTGCGGGGCTATTCGTTGCCAGGAGAAACATGTAGCTCACAAAATCAAAGTCCAGTCTTAGCTAGTAAATCTCCACGCTGTCTCCCGCAATCTCTCACAGCTCACAGTCAGAAAGCTACCCAAATCAATCCCGCCCCAGCAATGACAATTAATTCCCAGTGGCTCGACGGGTCTGGTTACACAGTCATAACACGCTGTTTTCTCAAGGAGCCGCGCTGCAGACAGCCCTCGTTCCCGCCGCTAAACTAATCATCAACCAGTGTCAAACACCCTTACGAGGGCAGTCCATGGACAAGCGTGACAAGTGACAGATCGAATGTGTGACTTCTTATCGCCCCACTGCTAATCTCAAGTGAGGCAGTGGCCTTCACCGAATAAACTCTGTGACATCTCACTTCCCATGACAACTCAGATGAGCTCCGGGAGGTCACAGTTTACTCCCTTCTAACTTACGAATATGAAGGACATAGTGACGTAGCTCTGGATGGTTTGGGTCTTTACTTGCAATTGATGCACCATAAATGTGGATGGTCCTCAGTGTATGCAAAACAGGGGAAGAAAGACGAGCCTTCCCAAGGCTCTTCTTGCTTAGGTATTGCAATAGCATCAACTTATCATTCAAACTGAACCGTTTCCTGCAAAGAGGTGCATTTTGGGATACGTACCCTTAGTTGGCATTTTCTTAGACCTGATTGTGAGTCCATCGATTTGCTGCCTTCACCATCATTTCATACAAGAATCTGTGTGACGTCTGTCAGGTAGATACGTGGGGACAGCAGCCCAGGACTGTTATGTTTGGTTAAACTATAAATGATTTTATGAGCACGTTGTTGTGCTATGTTGTTGCTGGTTGCCATGAACCCTCTAGTATAAAGATATATAAACAAACGAGTTCTCTACTGGATTACTGTGTTTTTAGAAATGTATCCTATTATTGTTAAGTGCAGGTCCGTAACTACTGAGATGAAACGCCACTAAAATGCAACCAAACGAAATCACATCGTTACCATGAAAGCCAAAGATGTTTTGGGTTTCAATGTTGAAGGCCCGAGTCATAAAAACATATCCTGCTGGTTTGACATTTTAATGCAGAAATGTAATAAGTAGTTGTATTTTTTAAGCACTTAATCTTGCAAAATGTAAACATAGACGATGGCCAAAAACAGGCAAACTGGCCTCTCTTTTTATTTCAGAATATGACTCTGATAATGTGCCAGTTTAATCTTTTTTTATGTAGTTTTTTTTTTTGTCTGTAGTTCCTCATCTTTGCCAAGAGGATGTTGAGTTTTTCTATTAAAAAAAAATCTGCTTTATTCACATACTGGATCATTTCAAAGCATTCTGATGAATAAAGCGCTTTCTGTATCCAAGAGCTTTTTTGTCTCGCTGAAGATTGCGTAGATTGCATTAGCATGCAGTAGTGGGGGGGTGGGGGGTAAATGGGGGGTCAGTAGGGCCAGAAACACAGTCTGATTTCACTCAGAAGAGCAAGCTCTTTTTGCCAGCAAATTCAGATTCAACTCACTACCCAGATCCGTCTCTCGGTGGTCAGTTATTACCTATATTTGTAAAAAAAAAAAAAAATTTCAAACAATTTTTCTCAAACAATATAATTTCTGACTCCAAATATAGCAATAATACAACACTAATGGCCACATAGTGCTTAGAAACAACATGAAAACAGACTATCTAAATGGGGGACGTGTGTCAGCAGCAAACCAAGTTGCTTAAAAGCTCACAGTGTGTACGGCGTTAAAAAAAAAAAGAAAAAACTGTTGAAAGAGGAAATCCTTGGGAGAAGCAGAACTCCATCACAGAAGCAGCATATTACGAGAAGCTGGCAGGAAACCACGGAGAGCTGCTCGCTGCTGAGCTCCGTTGCCTGGAGCAATTATGTGAGAGCTTGGATCTGAACAGAATTTAATTTTTCTCTTATGTCTCAGCCCGACTGCTCCTTGTGTTTTGTTTTTTTTTGCCTCTGAAAACCAGCTCATTCCTCCTCTAAACCAAGAAACAAATCCCTGTAAATAGTGAAGCAGTAATGTGACGCTTGATTACTTACAGTGAGGACATGATTATTTTGACACAACAGCTGGAGCAGAAATGAATTCACTCCCCAGACCTTCATGGGATGTCAACAAACCTGATTGAGGTTTTTGTTATAAAATCAGCGCTGGTCAAATCAATAACTTATTAAGCGGGTTCAAACTGCTGTCAGATGACGCATTTCCCTTGTGCTCTGACCCGAGACAGAAGACCTGACATGAACTACCCGTAGCAGCTTCAGGTCTCCGAGCTCAGAGATGTAAGAGATCACCCAGGCAGGGGAGGAAGGCGGCCCGTGGGACGAGCTTCAGAACTTCAGCCAACTTCCTCTGTGCTGCAGCTGCGATGGACTGGCTCACAGGAACGCGGGAACTCGGGTCTCCGCCGCTGTTTGCATTAGAAGCGTCTTTATTAAATCATTATTTTGAAAAGTGTACTCCCATGGTCGTGTTTGTTTTAATTTCATCAGTGCGCCACACCAGAGAGGGTGTGTGTATGTGTGTGTGTGCGTGTCAGATGAGCTTCTTGTATAAACACAAGCTGATGGTGAAGTTCACTAAATCACCTGCTGCGCTGAACTTCCAAACACAATGACTTCAGAGTAAATAAGGCTGTAAAACAATGGGGTTGGAAACGAGACCCACATGGCAACGCATCTGAACACCTACACATGCTGTACAGAGGAATGCAAAGGTTTGGGCACCCCTAATGAAAATGTATGTTATCTTAAATAGTCTGGATGGCCTCAGACAACATCTACTATCGTCTAAGGTATGAACTTTTAATGGGTATGACTTGTTCATTATCACTGTTAGGAATGGTTAGATGGTGCACGTTACAAAGGTGTGTCGAACCTATTAAAAAAAAATCAGATTTTGTTTAGTCCAAAAAACAGGGAAAGCAGCGGAAAAGAGATCAAGACATTGGTGGGCAGCTTTAACGGAGAAATGAATGTCACAGTAAAAAGAAGAGGAGTGACCACGCTGAAGTCTAGAAGACCAAGACAGCTGTCAAGAAGATCTCCTTGAAGAGTGGCTACAAAGGCAAAACCTCCATTTGAGTGAAAAACACCTTCGGAAAGCCGTGTCATGTCGACGGGGTGGAAACTGTTCTACTGAGCAGCCGCAGCTGGACAAATATGACTTTCATGGAGAAGTCATCGGTCTTGTTGCCTCACCACAACATTTAGCATTCAAGCTTTTGCAAGGACGTGTAAGAAAGTTTAGAAAAGTGGTTCATACAAGAGAAGAATCCTACTGAATTAACTATTTTTTAGGTGAAAAACAGGGACAAAAAAACCAAAACAAAGACTTGCCAGACTCTTAGCTGATTACAAAAAGTGTATAAACCATAATACCTTTTGGACCAAGACCTGAGCACACAAAACAAAGACTGGCAGCTGCAATCGGGAATCAGTAATGTCCACTGATATCTCAAAGTCTAAAAAAGTGCAGGGCTATCACATCAGTGCAACACAAGATGGTTCTGTAATGCCGGTAGTCTTTAGTGATTGACCACAGTTTCCCTTCTCTCACTAACATCACCGCTGCAGGCGGAGATGAAAGACCAGAGCTATCCTGCACCAACCACAAACTGAGGAATAATGGTGAAGCTGTTTGACTGCAGAGCTCCTTCGATCTGTTTCAGTATCAAATAAAAAAAAAAGATCACACTTGCATTGCATGAAAATTCATAGAAGAGAAATCCAAGATTTATCTGGAACTATTTGTTCTAATTACGGCCGGTGAACGTGGAGAAGGTGGGCAATCAGATGCAATTAAACACAACCACAGCAACCTGCAAGTTATGTTACCAGTTACTTCTTAAAAATATGTGCAAACATCCAGTGACAAAGTTTTCCTTTTGGTCTTAGCTGGACATTCAGAGTCTGAGTCATGCCTGGTCCTTGGTCCTCTTTTTCCCATGAGATGACAAAAGGAGGCCGGAAGTGTCCGAGGCTTCTGGCCAGGCTCTGACTACGGATAACAGCCAAGATCTGAGCGGCAAGTGGCAAACAACAACTGCACACATGAGGAATATGAATAAGGGAACAGTAAGCTTAAGATCTGTCAGCTGAACAAATAAACACTGGATTGGGGGGGGGGGCAAGACACACTTGAGAAGATGCTGGTACAAAAATTTCAACCTTCTTCTTCTAACTGGCAAAAGTGGACACTAATTCAAAATTAGATTAACTGTGTTGCATTTTCACAGCATCACAAATCTGAATGTAATCATATTGTTTCCTATAACAATACATTTGGAAAGAAGCACACAAGATGCTCGGGTTTTCCCTGCCTTCCTCTTTCTTTGGCACAGCAGCATGCGGGCACTTCTAACCACAAATATAAAGTGACCCACTGACTCAGCAGGAACATCAGTGGGCTTATTAAGTTTAAACGCTTTACAGAATATCGTGTAAATTCAAACAAAGAGGGCTGGGGATGTTTGTGTGTTTAAGTGAGCTGCATTGAGACACATTCAGGTACACAAATTTGTCACCTGTGTCTGCTGAGTCACGTCCATTTCGGCGCTGCATTTATCACACTGACTCAGGGCCATTAGTCGCCGCTGTCCTGGAGCCAGTGAAGCAAGCAGCACCGCGAGATGACTGATGGTCACTCACCAGTCATGAGGCCATGAGGGGCGCATGTTTACAGCGTCCCCGTCTTAAACTACAGTGGCCTTCGTTTCATTCAGAGGTGTAGCCTTGTAAGGAGATGTGGTAAAAAAACCTTTCTAAGAGGCACCCCCCCTCTTTTGGGCTCGGAGATTTATTTTTAGAAAAAAAAACACCAAGCATTTTCCACATCCAACAGCAGACAGTGGAAATTTCAGGGAAAATGGAATTCTGCGGTTGGGTACTCACCACTGTAGAAGCGGATCAAGCAGCTGAGGTCGGAGTTGGCGGCTTCGTGCTGCACTCGCACCGGGTCTGAGTAGCCCATAGACGTCAGGTAGTCGTACACCATCTGGAGTGGACGTTCAGAGGGGTCCAGTCTCCTGCAGCATCCAAAGACAACAGGAGGTTTATGTCACTATGGCCCTGCTGTTACTAATTAAAGTTTGTTTGCCTCCCTAGGCATCAAAAACTGGGAAACAGAGTTAGGGATGTTGTTGAAATTCTGAAGCAAACTACACTTTTGTAAAATCCAAAAAATAATACAATTCAGTCTATATTTTTTAGACCATGTGAATCTTCCATATAGTTAACAGATAAGTTTTTTCTTTCTTTTTGTGGAAAAGCTGCATGTGTTTCATACTATATGCTGGGAAGATCCCTTTTTCTACTTGATACAGATGTATTAGATGTCATAAAGGTATTATAATCTACTTAAATCTGCAAAATTAGGTTCATCTAACAAAATCAAAGTTGTCTGTTAACTTCAAAACCACCAATCATTTGTAAAGAACAGCAACTCTGAAATCTAATGCTGCTATTCTCAAGTGTGCAACTGTGGATGTAAAAGGTTGTTTTGTTGTTTATAAACCTTTTCTTCTTCTTTTCATGAAGAAAGTTTTGAAAGGCTGCCTAAATGACTAAATGGTATGCACTCTTCTAATCCTCTTTGACATTCATTTTCAATGATTGTTTAAGTCAGGAAATGTTTTACATCAAATTTACCTAAAAAAACAAAAAACAAATAAATTAAGAAAAAATCAGAAGCAAAATTAGAAAAATATGAGGCGATATGTCAAGCTCCCCTAACCCCCCAAGAAAAAGATTACTATGCATACTTTTAATTTTATTTTTTGAAGACAACAGGAATCCAAGAGATTTCATGTTACTTTACAGCCATTACTGTACTTTAGACTTACATCACATTCCAAGAAAAGATGTTCAAGCATTGAGGACAACAAACGATGAAGCATTTTAGGTGCTATTTTGTCCCATCTAAAACTATTAGATGTTCTTCCTGTAAACACGTTGTGAGGTGGGCAACAGTGCAGGGTTTTCATCACATTTTTCATTTCAAAATTTCATTTTCAAAATTCTCCTCAGAGTGTGCAGAATATGCCTTTGAAATGTTTTCCAAAAAAGAAATGCATGAACATCCTTAAAAAATATGTTATGTTTCCATCAGATAAGAGCTTTAAGTTGAATTTCTGCATGTCTGTATTGTCTGTATTGTAGCACATGCCCAAGTGTTTATATCCACAATTGATGACTGATCATTTTTGACTCAGTGTTGTCCGAGGGACTGGAGACCCCAGGTGTCCATCTTTGGCTTGAATCTTCACGTCTTTATGCACCAAATATTCTCCAGATTCATTGAATCCTTTAAGGATGTTATGCTGTCTACAAGGAGAAATACACCAATTTAAAAACTTTACTTGAGGTATGTTGCTTTTAAGAATTTGAATGATTTTCTCCCACATTTTTTGACATGGTGGAGCTCCTCTGCCAGTTGTTTCTCCTTGAACTCTCTCATTGATACTGCTTTTGTCCACTTGTACATCATTTCAATCACCAGTTAACATCACTACTTAAAATATCATAAATGTTTTCTTTCACCTCCATACCAGCACTAAACCACCTCCACAGCAACTTTTCTAGAATGTGTCGCAGGATTTAAATCCAAAAACAGATGCATGAAACATGAAATAGTTTGGGTTTGTTATACCTGCAACAAAATAAAAATCTCTAAATGTAAGTAGCACTGTTTTTATCACTTTAAAAAAATTGACTTATACTGCATTTATTTGGTAGGTTCTGCACCGTATGACTTGTAATGGTCCAGGTCCATTGCAAAGTTACAATTACATAGGTTTTTTTCACTAAATTAAAACTGAACCGTGTCCCTCTTGTTATCACAAACATTATAAGATTGTTCAAGCAATTCGACTTTGACAAGCCCTGCAGCCGAGCTCACGAAATAACGACCATGCAACACTTATTTAGATTGTAACTGACTGAGCTCAAAAGGCCATTTCAGTTTATCAGTGAAAAACAAGGTGATTTAGGAGTTCAACAATATCCAGCTGCTAACTCCTCCCAGGAGGGAGCATTTGACATGTCTGGGAACCTCCCTCAGGAAGTATCGATGGGATAAGAAGCTGGATGGCATACCCAGATCATGGTGGAGGAATTACATACCACATCTGTCCTGAGAGCACTTAATGGATCCCCAAAGGAAGAGTGTGTAGCTGGAAAAAGAACCCTGGACTGCTTTGCTCACTGTGTTTGACCAGGAGAAGAATAATGGCTCAAAAACGGTTGAAAGAGAGAGTGAAGGTCCTCCATCAGCCCAAGACTGTCTCATTTTGAAACTAGCCCATTATTACAAACTAGAGAAGAAAAAAAACCCTAACCCCTTCCATCACATTCATATTTATTAATCCCTCTTCAGCAGTTTACTGCTGTCAGCAATGTTGTTGAGTTTTCATTCTCATCCCAATAAGACCTATGACACTATAAAAAACAATCTAAAATGGGTTTCAAAAAACCTATTTACTAAAAAGACAGATAATGTAGGACTAAAACCCTTTCTCAAGGACAAACACAAATAGAGTTATAGCTCATGTATTTAAAATGAACACGCACTGCTTTTTAAATTTAATGCATTTCAATGCAACCTTGGCCTGACTTTAATGTATTTGCTGTCTCTTGAAAGAGACTTTTTCCTTCTTTTGCCTGAGATTAAAAAAAAAGTTCTCTTTCGATGACAAAGCCCGCTTTTAGATGCTGGAGACTTTAATATTAAATTTAAATCCACCTGAATCTATTGTCGGGCCAACATCAATTTATGAGCTTCATGGCAGGAGTATAAAGTAAACAAACACAGACTGTCCATGGGCTTACCAAAAGGATTTTTATTTATCACTAATCTGCTTTACAGCGAAATGCCTTCTGTCTTAAATCAGCAAACATATAAAGACTTTGTTTTGCATGCTACTGCCTGTTACCAGTATATATAGTGATTGCCAGTGTCTAGTCACGTTTCCAGCATCTCCCACACATCTATGGCATAATCTGCCAACAATTAATACGTTATAAGACAGCCATCCTCGTGTTGTGCCTAAAAAAAGCACCGACTGGTATTTTTGGTACCAGACAACGTTACGATGATCCACATCATTCAAAGTAAACTGAGAAGAGCATAGCACATAACAGCAGTTAAACCCTTTACTTTCTCAGCAGAGGTTTTTGTTCTAGTAAGGAGAAGGAAAAACAGATTTCTGCCTGGCCATGGATCAGTGAACCACACAATCAAAGAGTCACTTTCTATTTCAGTCTGCATATATTCTGCGGCACTGGAGGGGTGCACTGTACCATTATGTTCTCCAGAAGTAATCCAGGTGAGATGCTGCGAGGGTAAAGGGTGACCGGTCAAGTCTGGTGCTGTGCTTAATACATTCAGTCAAGCTTGTGCAACGTGACCTTCTATTTTAAATACCATAAATGGTGACAGATTTGAATATCCACTGAAACGCATTATTCTCCTGAACTGCTTCTGTTTGCTGATAATGTGCCTCATTACGCTCCTGTCAGCTGAGTCTCTGATGGAAATGATGTGCTTCCGTTAGATCTTTGCAGTTGTCTAAACCAGCTGCAAAGCATCTCACGTTTCATCTACAGCAGAGCTGTGCAAATGAAATCAAAAACATCTTTTTATGCTCTGAGTATGTTTTTTTTTTTAAAATACACAATTTTGGATTTAGCTGTGAGCAATCAAATGCTTCAGAGTACATCTGAGCCTTGGGCAGATTCACCGAAGCCACTGCTGGACTGCAGCAGGAATAAAAGTCATCAGCCAATCACAAAGTCGGTGGTTTAATTCACAGCTATGCAGATACATACAGATGTATCCTGGGGCGACACACTGAACCCCACTTTGCCCCTAGTGTGTTCATCAGTGTGTGATGTTGTCTGAACAGGCTCAGAAGAAACAAATCTGTATAGATCTTTCTAGGCAGAGTGGTTTGTGTGGATGGGTGAATGTGGTTTGTATTGTCAAACTGCTTTAAGTGGGCAGCAAGATGAGAAAATCACTAGATAAATGCAGTCCTTTTACCACTTAACCATTGACAAAGGAAGGCAGCATCTTACAAACTTCTCTCAGTCTCTGGGTAGCTGTTTTACCTTACTGACACGCTGTGCAGTGAACTCACCTGACAAGGTCTCCGTGCAGCTGAATGTAGAGTCCCTGTCCATCCCTCTGAGCACATAGTTCCTCCACTGTAGAACTGGTGGAGCAGAGCACCAACTGTAGGTCTGCCTGAGGATTGGAGGTGGCCTGCGGGCCAGAGGCAGGTGGCTGGGGGTCCACCGTGCCCCCATAAAGGCACACACAGCCCCGCTGGGTGTCCCCCTTGAGCCAGTCCCGCTCTCGCGATCCAAATCTGGTCTTTCTTGTCACACAACTTCGACTCCCGTTCCGCTTCATGTTGCGCTGCTGACACAGAAATGATCCTTTTAAACAAAGAGCAGGTGTGGGACTAGGTACACAGCATCAGCAACAACAAAGAGATCAAGGAGAGTCAAAACTGGATGATTTCAATAACTGATTATTTTTCATTAAGTCTGGTTTCACTAGCTTCTTATTAAATTAAGCGTCTCACAGCTAAGGTGAAACATAATAGTTGAAAAGCTTCATATCTCCTTGTAAGCACTTCTGCTGACTGAAGACATACAAACTGAAACTTTAAAACTGCAGTTTTCACTCTGAACGAGTGCACAAATACACTGCAGCACTGAAAAAACAACCTTTCATGCATGAAACACATCCATCAACATGTGAGTCTGTGCAACAACACATTACAATATAGGGGAGGTTTTCTTTCAATGATTCATTCAGAGTTTTTTGGCCAGATTCCTTTTTTTCCAGACACAGGAACTGTCTAAAAAAAAAAAAGAAAAAATCCCAGTGGAAACAGTGACCCTTCAGTTTAAGCTGTGAACAGTAGGTGGGGATCTGCAGCCCAGACCACCTCTAACAGGGGTCTCCAAAGACACATGTTAATGCCACCAGTAAACAGGGACAATTTAATAACTTGAGTATAAAAGCTGATCTGGAGTTTAATCTTAAATTTGACACAAGCCCAAGGTGCTTTTGGACCAAACAGTTCTAGGGGCTCACTGAGCATTATGGAGACCAAAAACATCGAAGATAGGAAAGCTGAAGTGATGTAACAGTCAATCTGTGGAGGTGAGTCAAAATTACATTAAAATTATCAGTTCAATAAACCACAGACTCTATGTTATGTTTAAAATTTAAGGCTAGTGTTAAGAGCTGTTGTTCACATGGGCAACATTTTACCATTGTTTACAAAGACCTGTCTGTAATGACACGCAATGCATTCACATGTTCAACAAATCACTGTACAGAGCAACGTTAAAGGACTTTTTCTCTTTAGGTGCATTCACAGTGCAGGTATAACAGGAAAACGAAAGTGACGCAACCGACAATCTGCAATTTTTAAAAGCATACAGGATTGACAAAGCTCAGATGACATTGGTAGACCATTTATTAGGATTTTATTTAGTATTTTAAATAACTGATAGGAAGTGTTTCGTTTAGTAAGGGCTAAAAAAAAAAAAAAAGAAGTAGTCACTCATATAGACATTTACAACTGTTTTTATTTTTAGATTCAACTCCACTGAACAGTGTTTTCCTTAACAGCCTTTTATAAGCATTTATACGGAACAGGACTACTGTTTATTAGTTTATTCAAACACAGAGGCTGCTTTACTAACAGGAAACCCATCAACATGTTGCTGTTATTTTTGGATACAATGCTGGGCTGTCCAACACTGGCATTAGCAAAGAGTCTGGTTGTGCTAAAATAGTGAAATATTAGTCATAGCTGAAGGACATAGTATATCACTTGCACCACAAGATTAAAAACAAATAACATGCCAGTGTATAAAAGCATGACAGTTACCCCATGTATTTGTTGTTATATATCACACATTCTTAGAGCCCAAAGCTTTAAGGTTTAAGGCTTAATGTATTGTGTGATACAAAAAGCTCATTCCATGCAAAATGAGTACATACAACTCACTTCAGAGTTTTCATTTAGTACATTTATATACTGTGATCAGTATAATTTTGCTTCTGTTCCAAAGGAAAAGGCTGAAAATGTCTGCTTTCTACTTAAACTGGTCCTTCTGTGTCCCACAGGTCAGAAAAGTTAGAAAGGGGTCACACAGATCTTAGTTTGAATTCCAAACGTGTTGGAGAAAAAGAAAGTGTGTGACCGCAGAAAAAAGTAATTATTGACCTTATCCCTGTTTGCAGGTGTGGACACGTCTCCCTGTGTGAACGTGACACAGGGCTTTACTGAATGGGCTGTCCCATAAATACTGTCTGAGTCATGTATGTCAAAGTTCTTGCAGAAAAAAGGGGATTATTTATCAAAAGTAGACAGAATGTGATCCTCATTTGACTCAGATGTCCACAGCTGCTAGGAGATGTTCTGAACACTTTCACAACATCTGACAATAGAAATATTGACAGCTTAAATGACTTTTGAGGGGAAAATAGTACTCTTTTTGTGATATTTAAAAGATGGGATTGTACATTTTTATGCAAGCCCAACTTTAATCACAATAACTTGGTAATACCAGCACTTATCCTCAATAACATGCATGTCATAACACATCATGTGTCTTAAATGTCATAGAAAACTGTTCAGCGTAGGCCTCCCTGGGAAAGATCTCAGCCTAGAGTGTTTGTTGATATTAACTAGCTCTCACTGAACACTCCTCACTGAATGGCAATCATCTCTTGATATAACAGGGTTACATAATGCTGCAAGGATACAGTTCAATTCATGCACTTTGTCCTGTTTCACTCATTTACAGCAAGACACGGAAAACGTTCACATGCGAGGGTGCACTTTGCCCCGTCTAAATCATCCACCGCATCACAGGAGCACAAACCCTCCGGTTATGACTTGCCTTCAGCACCCGGATCCCCGTGGCGGAATGAGCTCCGGGACCACTGCGGCTGCCGCGACCCGCAGTCTGGTTCAGCCCCGCCTGGTGGACCACCGCGTCCGGCTGCCTGTCTATGCAAGCCCCGTTATCCCCGACATCACCTCCCCTCTTCGTGCCCGCCTGGATGCTGGTCGCACCGACCGCCGCGTAGCTCTCCTCGTCCTCCATCGTCACGTAGGATTCCCGCTAACGGCGACAGGAGCCAGGTGCCGTCCCGGTGCGCGACTCGCAGATTCCCGCGGAGAGGCGAAAAAGCATCCCGTGTCGGCGCTGAGACGCCATATCCCGACTGATCCGACCGCTGTCACCCAGGCCTGCCGGAGACGCGGCTGATCAATAAACATTAAATGGGCGGGTTCACGTTAGACTTGTTCGAGCGCCACTGGTCCCGGCCGAGGGGAGAGGCTTCACATCGGGGATGATCGGGGAACTTTCAGCAGGCATTTGAGGGGGGAAAGGGACATGACATGTCTTGCCTTTATTTCACACTCTTCAGGTTTGCCTCAGTTCATATATATATATATATATATATATATATATATACATACATATACACACACACATATATATATACACATCTATTATATATACATATATACACACACAAGAATATCTTCTGTTACATAATTAAAGCCATTGTAAATATTGTTTTAATTAGTTATAACTAAATTCGTACATAAAATTACTCACTAAGACATGGAATGTAGGTACATTACAGTTTTTTTTACATACTGACCACCTCAAACGACTGGCGTATGAAATAATACACAGAAAATCCTTTTAAATAATATTTTTTGTGTCATTATGAATACATTAGGTCATTTTATGTATCTTTTAATAATCATCTTCTTTATAAAGTCTATTTTTCTGTTATGGGGTGGTGCAGCGGCATGAGAAATTTACTTTTCAAATATGACACATCTGGCATTGACAGGTAAAGGACACCTGAAGTTTTTTTTTCCTTTTGACTTTGCTGTACCTACACCAGAGATGAGCTGTGTGGAGTAAAGTCAGCTTTTTTTTTTTCTTATTATTTTTAGGGCAGTTTTAACATCATCTCTACATATGTGAAGTTTAATTGTCAGCACTATTCTCGAATATTATCTAATCTTATGTTAATACCACACAGAATGCCATTATCATTCCGAGACATTTCTATTTTAGTTGTAACAATGCAGTTAATGTGGCTTATTTAACATCCATCCATCCATCCATCCATCTTCTTGACCCGTTGTTCCATTTCTGGGTCACGGGGGTCTGCTGGAGCCAGTCCCAGCCCATCACAGGCGAGAGGCAGGGGTACACCCTGGACAGGTCGCCAGTGCTTATTTAACAATGAAGTAAATCAAAATTATCAACTTGACTTTGTTTTCCTTTTTTTTTTTCGTTCCAAAAACTGGCCCCATTTCCTGAGCTCTTAACCCAAAAAACACCACTGTTCCTTTTTCTAATACTAACACTAACACTGGGTTTATTGCATCCTATATATTATACTTGAAAAAGATTTAAAGATTACAGTAGAATAATACATGGCAAATTGAAGCAATCTTCTTTTAATTCCAGCTATACAGTGTGTCATAAAAACAAAAACAAAGATATAATGAGGGACCTTATAAAAAGGCTCTAAAATTCATTGAAAATTAATGAACCTTTAAAAAAAATGGATTTGAGAGCTTGTTCTTTGGTCCATCCATTCCTGGGACACATGAGTCCTGTGGAGGCAGTCGCTCTGTGTCACTGATAACTGGGAGAGATAAAATAAAAATGGCATTTTTTGAGGGAGAAAAAATATAACCAGCTGATAATTAATTTTAATGACCATATGAAATCCCTTGGGAATAATCATCAAGTCATATTTAATCATGACCATTATGCAAAATGAGGACAGTATTAAAATTCCAGGACCGCTCTGACTGACTTTATGCCTTATACACAGTCCATGGATGCAGGGCAGCAGTCGTAAGGACGTACCCCTTGAAGGTAGACATGACTGCGGTACCTTTTCTTTAAGTATTAAACTAAGGTTTAATACCTTAGTTTAATCCTTTTCTTTAAGTATTAAACTAAGGTTTAATACCTTAGTTTAATACTAAGGTATTAAACCTTAGTTTAACACACAAACACAAAAGTTGGGTAAAATCAACCTGAAATTTGTTTTACTCTAACTCACTGACATCTGGTGAAAAACATCCACACAGGTCCTTATTGGGAAAAAAAATAAAATAAAATAAAAAAAACAGAGATGGAAGCAAGTAAGAAAAAAAAAACTATTTTTGATGATGTCAGTGTTTTGGTCAAAATAGACAGGAATTCTTTACAAAAGCTTTTATTTCATCCCCATCTTTTCAGTTGTGTTCATAGCAGACATTTTAAGTTAACAATCAGAAGTTAAATAAACCTGAGGTCTGTTACTAGCTGGTTACGTCAAGTTTTGCTTGGGACAGAAACAACAAGAATCAAAGCAGTTGGGAGTTAGAACAGAACATACATTTATTAATGTCTGCACAGAGAGGAAGTATTGTGACATCAAGTAAATTAATATTTCAAGCCTCTGTCAAGACTCAAAATGTCATTCCACTTGAGTGACAGTGTGACGGGTCCCTACAGACAAACTGAGGTGCTTTTAACTTTGCATGCGTACAAAACTTAACTAAAAAAAAGTCTGCTTGTGAAGGAATGCCCTTCCCGTTCCTGCTGCGTTGTCATAAGTCTGTACAGGTCGATTATAAATAGAGACAAAAGGAGGAGAGTTTGTGGCCTTCACTTCCACAGACTGAGATCAGTGCTTATATGTTTATGGTAAACATATTTATGGGAAAACAGGCCAATTTTAGAACCAAAACCCACAAAGTCCACTCCTTTATTGACAGTACGCATCTATGGCTTCATAAGGTGTGCAGAATGTGATTTTGTATCGTCTTATTATAAATGGCCATTCTTGAAAAAAATAAATCTTGTCTGGAGTTTAGCATACGTAAAGTCAACGCACTTCTACATTAATGCTGCAGTCACAGAAGTGTAGGAGACTTTTTCCAAGGCTGTTAACAACCCAATATCACCACAGACCCAAGCTTTTGGTCTTCTATTATTTCTAACACGAATAGTTTTATACAAACTACAACACAAGACTAATGCTGCATTATTTATTTAACAAAAAGTAAGCAAACATGCAAACGTTATCTATGGAAATCCCTTACTTTTAGATAAGATAATCTTTATTATTGTCAGTACATATCTTAGGAAACACACTGAAACTTGTCCTCTGCTTTTAACCCATCGCTAGTTAGACTAGGAGCAGGGGGCTGCTGAAGCCCCCGGGGAGCAGTTGGAGGTTAAGGGCCTTGCTCAGGGGCCCACAGAGAAGGAGTTGCTGTGTCCCATCATAAGGCCATTTTCAAATCATTTCAACTCCTTTGCCCTACAGTGAGAGTGGTTCATAAACAGAAAATATTTGAGACAGTTTTCAGTGGATGTCCCAGCAAGTTCACCCTACAATGCTCAGAGGAATCAAAATACTATACAGGCCTCAGTTAGCATTTTACCTGTTTCAATTCATGATGGCGCAAACTGAAAAAGCCTGAACAAGTAAGGTTTGTTCGGTTAGCTTGCTGAGAGAAAGCATCTTCTCTCTACAAAAGAAGATGACAGGTTAGCTTCAGTCTGTAAAGTTGCATTTGAATGTACTAAAAGACTTTTGATTATAGTAAAGTGAACATGTTTGGTGGGAAAAAAAAACAATCAATCAGCCTATCAGTACAAACATGTCATCTGTGAAACACAGTGGTGGAAGGGTGATCATTTGGGATTGCGTTGGATCCACAGGACTCGGGCATCCTGCAGTCACAGAGATGACGAGCTCTTCTTTTGACAAAAAGGATTCAAACATGAGACCATCTGTAAAGGAGCTAAAGTGCAGCCAAAACTGGGTTGTTCGCCACCAGGACAGTGATATTAGGAACAACAGTAAATCTACGACAGAACAGCTGAAGGAAGAACTGTCTGACAAGAACTCAGGAAAAATCAATACGTCAGCATGACTGAGATACCGACTTCAAGGGATGTGCAGTATGTAATAAGCCACAAAAATCAATGAACTGAAGCACAACGTTAAAAAAAAAGACCAAATTAACATAGTTCTGAGACAGTGATAATGTACAGAAAATGATTATTTAATAAAGTCATTTATGGTAAAGAAGCTACTGAATCCTGAGGCGCTGCTTTTCCATTTTTCTGATTCTGCCTTTTGACTTAATATTTGTTAAACAATCACACAGTGTAATATGTTGTTGCTCACCTGAGGTTGTAATCCAGCTGTCATCAGACAAGAGGCAGGATGATCTGGACGGGTCACCCGTCCATCATAGATGTTTATCATGTCACGATAGATTAAACCTTGGTGCTGAAAGAGGCTGTAGTTTCTTTTTAATCTAGTTTTCTGTGTGAAGGCACCGCTGATATAGATATATTGGATTCTATCCTGGCTGAAGCACAAATTATATTAAAATTGGTAAATTACAAAGAAGATAACCAGACAACAATGAGAACAGATTACAGTAGTTGATCTGATATCCTACAAAAATAAATGCCATCTTAGTTTGCAAATTTGCAATAGTTGATATACACACACTATCATGATTTAAAAAAAAAAAAAAATCAAAATAAAGATAGTAAATGTGTGGTCGGGACTGAATTTCATTGATTCATAGTTTAAGGATAATGAAGATGGTCAGTGAAGACTGAAAGGAATTTAGTGTAGTGGTTTGTTAAAGTTTCAAACTAGCAAATTACAGATTTAAGGATGGGAAGAGTTTTAGAAAAACTAGACGTTTGACAGTGGAGTTTAGGAATTCATCACTGGCCTTCATAAATAAAACTAATGAAGAATAAAGTTCCTTCTGAGCCTTTGTAGCACTCAACAAACCTCATTATGTGTAAAACAGGTTTCTGCAGCAAGTTGAAAAATTGAGAAGTCTTTTAAACTGATGAGTCATGTAAACCAACGATATGGAAACCAAAACCCCCCCCCGCCAATCCCCTCTGTAGCAGCTGGAACTCATAAAAAAGGGATACCCACCTTGGCATAGACGGTAAAACAAAATCTTTGATGAAAACTTAATTATCTCCAGCTGAAGGCATCATAAGACCACTCTAAACCGAGAACAAACTTCCATAGTTCGACTCAATTTTTATTTGACTTTTTATTCGCTTGATCATTTTCTCCAACCCAAAGACAAGAATACACAGCATAAATTGAAAATATCCCATTTAATAGTTTACAACTTCTCATCTTTAATCATTTCATGTTTTCAGTCTGACATTCACACCCTCCTTGAAGCCATTAAACTGGGAAAACGTTCATGTCAAAGCTGACAGAAAAAAAACCCAAAACGAAACAAAAAAGTGAACTTCATATCGTCAACCTCCCCTGACATAAACGCATACCACTTTGATTTCTTTCAGGACAAGGCTTGCAGGGGGCGTTACATATTACTTTTTTTTCAAAATACAGTGGACTTTGATTGAACAGGAAAAGTGAACATGTTCAAATACTCTTCCAAGCCCTTCACACAATGACTTCATACCAACCAGACAAAAATCAAATGTCCGAGTGATCCAGATGACAAATGAGCACTTTCAGCAGCCTCTTAAAAACAGGAACAGTATTGATGAACACCTTCTAATCATACATGTTAGCACTGACCCAAGAAAAGGGGTGTGACAGATTTTAATATTTGAATTTCTATTGCATTTCTTAAAAAAAAGTTCAAGGTCAAGAGTAGAAATGAAGTTATTTACACTGTTTTTCACATGCGGCTCAAAAGCTGAAATTGCAGCCAAAAATTATGTCCCATGTAGATAGAGGACAAATTGTTCACCATCACGTACTCTCGAGTGTGATTATCTTCTCTCGGGTAAACACGCAGGTGACGGGCCTTAGTTTTCATCTGTTCGTCCTAAGTTAGTGTCCAAAGCACTTTTGTTGGGCTCATTTCCATTTGTACATTTTAAAAAGCATCATGAAAGAAATGATCTGATGTGATTAATAATGTTACATACAGCTTGAATGAGACGATACAAACCACACAAAAACATTCAAGAATAGACATATGAAACTTCCTTTCTCATCCAGCCAGCCTTCCACTTTGCACAGCTCCCCCTTGTGATTCTACACTTCCAATGCACACTTACCCCCCCCCCCCCCCCCCCCCCCCCCCCCCCCACACCCCCCAAGTCTGTTTTGGTCAAACGTAAGTGGATTAAACGAGACTTAAAAGGCCCTGACAGAAAGACAGTTGTCTTACTCTGTCATATCCTCTTGTGATTTACAGTCACGCATTGTTGAATTTCAAAACTGTATTTTTCATGTTGGACAATAAATTATGAGTGGAAATGGTGCCGTGGAGACACTCATGATTTCAGTGACAAATTACTAAAAGAGAGAAGGGAAAAAAAAAAAAAAGGAGTGCATTGTTCACTCAGAGACATACATGTCTGAAATCACTGAGCACATAAAAAATATCTTGCTAGTTCATTTCTTGGAGAGGCTTAAATAAAAGAAAAAAGAAACTTAAATCTGGTGGCCACAGTGGGGAACAATATAAATCACAGTGAGGTGGAGAGACCTCAGAGCATAGTGTCCTTGCTTGCTCCAACAGGGCTATGAGACAGACCAAAATGTAATCGGACGCAATTAGGAGAGCGCGCACACTCACACACACACGCAAACACACAAACACACAGACACCAATTGGCATCGCTTCACAAAACAATTTGTGGGTTGAAGAAAATGTCAAGAGTGCACATAAGGCCAGATGTTAAGAGATGCATGTTGGAAAGAGAGCTGCTCCTCATCAAGAGGGCAAGAGTTATACGAGGCGTTTGAGGGCCAGGGAAGCAAATGAAGCTGGGTGCTGCTTCTGCTGCTGCACAGCCCTGTGTTTTCACTCAGTAGTACAGGTTACCATTTCAAACCACATCTGTAAAACAGATGTCGCTCTTGTTAGAACATCCAAAAGAAATCTGACTACATCCTCTGACTTAATAAAAAGATGACCAACTAACTGAGAATGAAGTATGACAATTACTAAACCAAACGCAGCTCAATTACATCCTCCTAAGATTCTTTTTGTACATATATGCATACAGTTATACTTTCTAGCTAATCTTTTAAGTGGGTTTTATTTAATCTGATCAGCGTTTGTTTTACAACTATGTACAATGTACAGGCAGCAGATCATATATCTTTTACATTGAATGAGTGATGATACAAGGTAGTCTTAATAGACTCATGCCGACTAAATCTATTTGGACAATTTACAGTGTGAGTAACTGTTTTTTTTTTGTTTGTTTTTTAGAAAATGGTATCTAAAAAAAGGATGAAAGATAGTACAAGAGACAAAATTGTAAAAGCCCTCAATATGTACAGAAAAAAAGCCAATACAGCATTTGTCAACAACAGAAAAAAGTTCAAATGAAATAATTTTCTCCATATACACATATAGCTCAAAAATATTTTCAAAGCTAATAGTCTCTCTGATTTGGTCACAGAAGTTAAAAGATAGTGAAGCATAGTGAAAAGAATTAAACAGCCTGATTGAACATCTGAGGATCTCTACACAGCACGGTGAGGCTGCATAAGGTTAAGAAATGAGATGCACAAACTACCGTTAGTTTCTCTCATGCCGATGCTCCCCTTGATTGCAATTCATGGCTAAAACCAAGCTGTCACATCCACTGCCACTGAAAGCTAACAGAAATAAAGAGCACTGTGAGGTATTAATGTTACTGTCCCCGACAGCATGGTCGCAACTCTGATTTGGAGGAGACTAGCGTGTATAGATCATGCTCAAATCATCTAACAGTCAATACAGAACAATTTGTTCCAGTACCTCTTTGTGTGATCCAGACTCACGATTTAATGTCTGTTAATTGATGGGGAGGTGGGGAAGGGGTAAGCACACATAACATTTATCATTTTAAAGAACTCTTGAAACCTTCTCGTCATCTTATGGAAATTTACATCTTTAGCTGCCATTAGCTTTGAATTTTCCTTTGTTTATAGGATTTATCAATAGGACTTACATCATCCAACATGTATTTTAATGGAAATCTGCCACACAATAAAGAAATAATCAGTCACATAACTATAATTTATGCTTTTACCAAATCAAAGACAAAAGCGTTGCTATTGACATCCATGTGGGCCAGTACAGATGGTAGATTAACTCATACAGAAATGAAAATAAGATTAAGTAATTTACAAATTCAAATCTCTAGAAACCCTTTCCCTCAGACTGAGAACACCATCATCATCACACAATCAGATTTGTAAATGAAGCTCATACAAAACTTGATAGTTCCGGGGCTTTTATCTATCCAAGTCAGAAAGGCACATCACTTTGATACCAGGCATAAATTAAATCAAATTACTGCAGAAATAAAACCTATTTTCACAAAAAATAGTGCCAATAAGATGAGTGCCCCCATCAAAGAAGACATGAAAAGAAGACATAAGGAGGGAGAAAAAAGGTTTCAGTGCATGTAACTACATTCATAACAAGCTTAATTTACATGTATGTGCATGGTGACCAAGTACAACCAGGTTAAACAAATCTGAAATGTAAATAAATTGCAAGCCAGACTGATGACACAGATGCAGGAAAAGTTTAAAATGCAGATTTCTAACAAATGCAATCAACTTGTGTTCAGATAAGTTTGAGCTGGATTATATCCATCCACAAGAGTGAATATCCTCAAGCTAACAGTTAACTTGTGTTTAATATACAGATCTACAAGTTGTCACTTTCCTACAGATGAGATGGGTGTGAACAAAAAAAATGAAATATCTGAGAATGCTCTGAAAGTAGTCAGAGGTGATCAAGGTGGGCATCTCGGGTGTGTTGATGTTCTCATCACTGTGACAAAACAAATTCAGACATCTTCCTATATAAAACAGGATAAAGAGGCCTACTATCTGAATTAGAAAATCTCCTTCATACTTCAAGTCCTGGTATTATAGTTACCCCAGCAATGCTCAAACATGCTTTAAGCAAATTAATGTAATTCAAGATGAATACAACTTCGATAAGTTATATCACTCAAGACGTGGAGGGTGGAAGAAAAAAAGAAGAAGAAGAAAGAAAAGTTAGCCTACAAGTCTCTGACTGCACTAAAAAGACCTTTCAAAGCTTTTCCTGCTGCCATCATCAGACTGATGGTCATGTGAAAACTTTGAATGCAAAGCCAATCACAAACATCAACTGAGCAAAGTGCCTCAACTGCATTTTAACATGAAAACCATGGCAACTGCAGTGTTCAGAGTGCAACACTTTTCTGTACAGTCACCTGCGAGGCAAAGTGCGTCACAGTGAATGCACATGTGTGCTTCCATGTGTTGTAATGGTGCTGAGCAGAGCGTGAAAGTGTGTGTTTGTGTGTGTGCGTCTGTGGCGGGTGATGGTGGGGTGAGGGAGGGGCGGGGATAGTACAGATTACTAAGAAAAGAGATTACGGAAACCAATCAAGATGGAAAGGAGAAAGTTCATTGATTGATATGTTTTCCCAATTATTCTGGTAATGTCAACAGGGTCTTTGTAACATCTGTATATTTCTCCTGTGTTCAATGCTCTGCTGCTTCCCATGCAACTCAAGGGCAGCGGTCTGCAGTGACATCACAGGGGGATCCGTTGGAAGAAAAGTGGGAGGTGAAAGGAAAAATCCTTTTCATAGTTCCCTTGATGGGACTGTAAGGAGCAACAGGAGCAGATCATCATTGCCACGACTGGGGAGGGAAGTTATTAACCTCAGCCAGGTCTTGCACAGCCGAGCCTTTGTGGGTGTACGTCAGCTTGATCCTCATTCGTAGTTGTTGCTGAAAATTTGTGAGCATCATTGTGTTTACAACAGTGGAAAATTCTCAGAAATCATATAAAAGTCTTACATGTGTGCTTCAAAAGTACAAACACATTGTGAAAGAGAATTCATGAAAGCTTAAATCACCTTCTGTGGGTTGAGGACTCTGATGACCTGTGTGACGGTTCCCTGGTTGAGCGCTGGGACAATGTTACTACTAGGGGAGAGGAGCTGCAGCTGGAATGTCTAACAAACAGACAGCAGACACTGTTAGATGAAAATTTAATGAGACTCGTGAAGAAAACAGGTCATTTCACTGCTCTAAAATAAAAATTATGCCACTGATAGGGGCACTGACCACAAGATTTAAAATGTTTGAATTCAATAAGTAGATTGTTAATTTGATGTTGAAAAGAAGGCTTTTATGGCCTGTTTCACTATGCCAGCCAAATCACATTCTCCCACTTTCAGGACTAATCTTTCCATTTAACTATAGGAGGTTGTGACCAGTATATTGTTTTGGCTGCTGAATGAAGAGAGTCTAAAATACTCAAGGAAAATTAAAAATCTACATTAACACTCAATGAGTATTTCTGGGTGTTTTACAACTGCAAATGTCTTCTTTAAACCGCGATTCCTAATTCTAGACACAGCAGACAACAAACTGCACATTCTTTTGAAACAAACGTGAACAACAAAAAAATGTCCATGAATGAATTAAATGAAGTAAAGTAGCATGTTTTAAAAACCTGCCCTGTTGTCAAGAAAATAAGACAAGACATTTTTACTGTGTATTAAATAGCTTTTTCTCCATTCCTGTTCAACTTTAATAAACCAGATGAATAGGTATCACATCATTGGAATGGGTAATAGTGTCTCAGCTCACCTTTGGTACTGCAGCCTGAAAAACAAAGTCAGTCATGTCTGCTTCTGTAGAATTGGATGCATGGATGGTGATGACTGCGATATTTGGGTTGGGGTTCGCTCTTTCAAACGTAAAGTCTATTTTCAGTCCATTCTTGTTGTATGCTGTCATTGGAGGGATACCTATATACACATTTGAGGGTGACAAATTAATAAAGGTTCAGAGATATAAATCTCAGCTTTTCAGGATATGTTATGACAACACAAGAAGACAATTTACTTAATTCCATAAACTGTCGTATTTTAGGTGGTGCTTGGCCTCTGGGAAAAGACTCACCTGCAGCTGCGATGTCATTAAACAGTGGTTGTGAAGAGAGTCCATCCAAGAGAAACGCGGGTTGGGAAGTGGGTGCTGAAGGTGCAGGAGCAGGAGCTGGACCGCCTGGGAGAGAGAAAGCAACACATGTCGGAAGACAAGGACACACAATAATGACAAACTGATGTTTAATGCGTCTTAAGTTGCATCCTAAACCTCACTGTGTCATTTAATTTGAGCTTAAGAAAAAGTCAAGCAGTCTTAAGAAAAATGCTGTCAACTAATTAATGATTGCCAGTATTGAGTCAAACTCGAGAAGTAAGACGTGTGAACCACGCTTTAAAGAATGATTAACTTTCACAGAAACAGACAAGTTAGTCATCACACTCACAGGGGTAGCATGAAGATTTACACTGCAGTAATGCAAGGTTCAAAAAAATTTAAAAAAAAATAAACAAAAGGTAGCCTACCACTTAGTGAGAGGTCACCCAGTAGATCAAGCAGCTCTCCCCCAGCTGAGGCGGGCTTGGTGGGCATTGTGGTGGTCTGGATTACTGGCACCACATCGTTACCACCCAACAGGTCTAACAAATCATTAGCCTGGGGAACATGACCATATTGACTTAGTAAAGACATGATTCATGAATTCTTTTTAATCCTTTACAAGTTAAAATATATATATATAGTGATTAAAAATGGCTTCACCTGGTTGGTTGGTTGGGTGATTGGCGGTGGATGTTTCGGTTCCACAACGGATGGCTCTGTCTCTCCGTTTGTCTGGACAATTTCTGATGGGCCATTAGAAGCCGTTTTTTCCATAATAGGCATTCTTTCAAGGAGAGCTGGCCTTTGGAAAACAATGAGCAAGAACAAAACATGGACCAAACCCAACTACTAGAACTTTTACCCAACACCCCCGGCTTTAAATAGAGAGGGAAAAAAAGTTTTACCTCATGTGGTCGTACTTCTTGAAAAGCGCATTGTACTCCACAGCTCTCTGCTGAAGTTCAACATCGATGCTGCTGCCGTATATTGAAACCACCTTCTTGATTCGGCTTAAGATAAATATGCAAATGAAATTCTTTTAGGGTTTGCATAGAGAAAAAGTGACACACACACCACTGATTCTGATCATAATATTGAAAACTATTAGCTTGACTTGTAAGGCTATATACTAGTAAGGCGGGTTATGCTGCATTTTGAAAGCATATTGTTTGCAAAAGATTACAAGTAAATAACATCAACAATACTAAATATATTTTGTCATTAAAATTATAGTTAAAATTTATTTAAATTGAGGTGTTTTAATTGAATTGTACCTGCAAACCAAATTTAAATTTGCTCACAGTATGTCAAGATTATAAGGCTAATATTTAATGAGACGTAGTCAAAGTATGAACAGAACATGACAGGGTCACTGTCGTGTTCTGTTCATACTTTGTCTAACATGATTTGAATGATGAGTGGAACAAAAATGATTTCCTCAGACATCTTCTTTTACAGAGCTGTTGTCATCAACAGTCTTATCAGAGACTGTTGATGGCAACAGCTCTGCAAGAGCCAAAAAGTCAACTAGACAGGTGTGTCCTACTGAGTCAAAGTTAAGACATTGTAACAGAGGAGAAATCACTATAGAAACCAAAAAATGTTTAGTTTTTGAAGAAAAAAAGGCTTCTGTAAGTTGTTATGATGTTTATCAACATTACATGAAAAAAACAACCAAAAAGTCATGAATGGGGGTTGAACGATTCTTTGAAAGGCAGTATGAAACATCAAAAGGACAAAAATAAAAAATAAAAATTTAACCTCACTTTACACTGCTGAAGCGAGTAGACAACTTCATTATCGCAGTAAGTGAATAACCTCGGGTCACAGGCGTGGATAGATTGGACACCAGAAGACCTTCCAACACATCCAGAACTTCATCCTCAGTCACCTTGTTACAAAAGGAAAACAAGAAAAATGACATCTCTGACCAACGGTTTGTTTCTGTGTGGTTTCATTTTGCACGTGTGTAGCACATCAGTGATTCTTGCACTTATTCCTTACCTGAATGGGCTCTTCCTCCTCACACTGCCCCGACACTAGCAGGTCTCCGTACTCTCCTATGCACCATGATGCTACCTGCACCAGAGGTTGCTGCATCACAGAGATAAACACAACTCAGTCTTTTCATGATCTTAACATAGTTTGAAAATGAAAAAGTGTGTCAGGACAAATCACATTTTTGACAGCGAGTTCTCTCTCTATGTTTTTTTTAATAAAACAAGAACTGTTCTGACCTGTGAGATGTCATCCAGCAAAGCCTTGTAAAGTCTCTGTACTGTATAAGCATGCATCTCCACACTGTTGGTGATGAGCTGGATGAGGTTGGGAACGGAGTCATCTCGAACATAGCTTCCCGCCTGCAAACACGAACAGAATGGCAAAAAGAAATGCTAATATTTAGTTTGGGATTCACAGAGGTTGGCTACTAGATCTGACTTGTATGATTCGTGTTACTCAAGACAAAATCAAAGGCAATCAATTCTAGCCTCTGGTTTTAGGAATATACATACTGTTGTCAATACTCTCATAATGGTGTCTATGTGCCATCTTTTCGAAGGGGCATATCTGTAAAAACAAGAA
This sequence comes from Zenarchopterus dispar, assembly GCA_028564865.1. NCBI lineage: Eukaryota > Metazoa > Chordata > Actinopteri > Beloniformes > Zenarchopteridae > Zenarchopterus > Zenarchopterus dispar. The sequence continues at coordinate 10,201,861 of JAOWBL010000018.1, forward strand.
TAGTCTTAGGTCCAAATAAAAGACTAAAAATGAAAAAAAAAAAAAATCAAATATATATTTTGTAAACAAATGCTGTCAGAATATAAATGAACTCAGCATAGTCTGTCAGACGATGGATCACTCATTTTATCATCATACAGCATTTCAACAACAGCACTCAGTGAGGTACCATAAATTTATTCAGATTGGTAGGAGGACATGCTGTACACTAAAAGTAGTCCATTTTTGAACACCACAGTGCCCATGACAGGACAAGACAGAACGACTTATGAAATTACTGCAAAAAAGCTGAGAGCAAGTATAATGTGTTGCCATACTTCTCAGCAGCTAAAAAGACTCCTGATGCACAGTCGGCTTTGAACTCCGGGTCACAGGAATCTAAGAAGTAGAGCAGCTCTTTCATCATGCCTCTAATGTTGTTTCCATTAACGAGGGCAAAGCTCAGCTCCATTGCACGTCTACAAAGAAATGAAAATCAAAAGGTCAGAAATAACAAGGCTAAACAGCTAAAACTAAAGTCACGTGAGCACTGTGAATAACCTTTTGATGGACACATCCAAATCTTTTAGACAATCCACAATTGTGCTCCGATGCCTCTGCACTGCATTGTGGTCTGTCTGCACTGTCTTTAGTAGAGATGTTAATGCCACATATCTGGAATAGAAAGTTTAATTAACATGCCTCGTCAGGATTTGAAAAGACATTTTAAATTACTTCATGTCTGAAAGAAACATAAGTGACTTCTTGCCTTATATTTTTGTCGTTGTTTAGAAGGAAGCGACCTAGTATGTTGATGGCCAAAACCTGTGGGAAAAGATTCATTTAGGCAAAGCAAAAAATGCACAAAGTGGTCATCATAATGGTTTTCTTTATATTAAATCAGCTTACCCTCAGTCCACTTTCAGACTTGATGTCCATAATAGTCAGCACAGTCTCGTACAGGATTGCATTGCCTACATTTTTACTCGTTTCTGTGTTTGTTGCCACCTGTAAGTACATGAATTTGTCAAAGCGATGCTTGGTGACTTGTTAAATCTAAGCAATGACATACAATATACTTTCTCCAACCTGTGCAAGAATGTCATTCATCGCTTCACTGGAGTCATCATCACTCTTGCCTAAAATTCGCAATAGTCTCAATATCCGAACCTAAGAAATGAAATATTCCTGTCAATTTCATTAAAAGGTAATTCTTTCACTGACACCCTGACTTTAGCTGTCGGTGACCCACTGCTAGCGTTGTGGCTGCTTATAATTGGATACAAAATCTACACTTACTGTCACAGGGACACTCAACAAGTGAGATTTACCTGCAGGAAAGGGTCACTAATGCCTGACACGTCATGCTCGGGAGAGTATCCAGACATTATTAGGTTCTTCAGGATTCTCACCAACTGTGGAACCAGCTATAAAAAGACCAACACCACAAGAGAAAGAAAGACGTGTCACAATATTTTGTGTAGATCATAATTTTCCAGTATACCTGATCAACTATTACAACATAAATGTTAGTCTTTGTACTCTAAGTTAATCATCCTAATTAAAAGTGCCAATAGTCGAATTCAAATGTGGAAAATGAAAAGGTGTTGAGATTCTTGTTCATTGCTGTGATATAATACACTCAAAACATAATTAAGTGAATAATCAGTTTTATGAGATTGCCAAATACATTTGGTGCAAAAACATTCGGTTAGAATATTTAGTTTTGATATAAATAGAAAATCTGCAGCCACAATTCTGCCACTTCTTGTGTAACTTTACATGTAAAAGTAGCAATAGGTTCAACACAAAGAGGAAAAAAGTGTCTCATGGAGGCAGGAAAAATCATTCTGTTAAAAGATTACTTAAAAGAAAATTAATTATTTAAGTCTTTTAAGTAGTATCTTTTAAAAGGGGACATGATGTGAAACCTTAAAGCAATCTTCAAATATTTTTGAAGTAATTTACCACCCTCTACAGTAATGCTTTAAAAGAACACTTAATATTTCTAACACTTTTAAATCACAGAAGTGAATATTCTCAGATGTTTTAATTCTAAGTAATGCAAAGCCCAAAAAGACAAATACATTTGCCTTGTCCTTTGGGGGAGAGAGGGGTGAACTAAAGGTGACTAGCCTGATCACCAACTACTTGCTGCATATAAACAAAAATGTTTCAAGTTATAAGAAAGTTTGTTTCTTTTTCCCGGTTCCGTTTCAACATGCTTCCAGTCTATGACAAGAGACTACAGTTCCATGCAGGAACACTTTAGAAGATAAGCATAGACTTCAACTTTATTTTCTCTGGATTGAGCAGGTTGAGCTTTGGCTGAAAGACCAAGCTAAGAAACTGATGGCTGATTACAATGCTTAGTATGCTGTATATGAGATGTTGAGTAACATTTTCAAAACAAGGTAAATACAAACCTTTGAACCTTCATAATATGACATCCTAATACCATATCTGCCAAACTTTTTTTTTTTTTTTTTTCCAAAACCACATCACCTCTTCGCAATCATACACACTTGGGTAGTCATTGTCCCAATGTGATACAAGCATCCATCATACAGTAACACAGATACAGTGGATGTCATCTGGTCCTAGTGACACCCTTGGCTAGATATCATGTGAGAACACCCATCGCATCACTTTCAAATAGACAGTGATCAACTGAGTTACATATTAGGCAAAACAATAGTGAACAATGTATCTGACAAGTAAAACAAAAACTGATCATATTCAAAAACACTGACATAGTGATGATCACTGTACAAGTTAAGAAAAATAATAAAAATTCTAAATTAAAACACAACATGACATTACTCAACAAAAATCTGGTTACACCCGAAGTGACTGTGAGGAGTGATTACTATTAACAGCATGCACCAGCTATGAGATCAGAATGTACTCTTACCTTCTCATTCTAACACAATGCAGGAATTGTAACAAAGACAAATGACAGAAAAAATATGAAGTAGATGTTAGGGAGGGGAAATTGGAAATCATCAATTTTCAGAAAGTTTAAAAATAATGTTCAAATCACGAGCATGAGGCGTGGTGCTTTTGGCATAAATTCTTACACCTAGAGAGGGTCAGGTACAGCAACAGTTGAGATACAAAGGAAAAGACAGTGGAAGGAGATAAAAGACAGACATATTTTGAATGTAGAGGACACCTGAACCGCAATGCAAACCTCATACAGCTTAATATGTTGGACTATCTTAGCCATAAAAATAAGATGTTTAACCAAAGAGAGAATGAAATGTGGTATGGGCTTATGACAAATGCATAAATAATTACTTGAAGCTCCTTCTGATTAGAGAATCTGTTTGTACCTTTCTGAAGTGGGACAGCATGTCTGGACTTCTTTCACACATCTCAGTAAGGAGAACAACCGATGTATGGAGAACACCTGGGTAAATGAAGAGGGCAAAAGTTATCTGCTCTGCATTTACATTGTTGAATGGGACTTTTCTCTCTGCAGTAATCAAGTAATCAATTTTTAGGTTGTAAAACTGAGGTTCAATGTGGACAAGCAAACTATCTGTTCGTTGGAGGGTCCTTTTGGTGTCTGTACTGATGAAAAGTAATTACTGTCTGCAGTGATATTAGAAAATGGTCCATGTGTAGTCAAATTAAAATTTAAACAAACCCAGAAAAACAAAAACAAGATTCATTTTAAATACAATCACAGGATCTACCATGCCCCCCCCCCCACACACACACACCCACACACACACACACAAACTGCTTTTGTTCAGAGAGGAATGACAAGGATAAATATATATTGTTTTTTCATCTAAAGTTGCTTCTATCCAACTTATTAAAAGGACCAGATTATTTTTGTTTATATGTCCATTACAATGAATGGTATACCTTACATGAATGGCTTAAAGGAGATAATATTTGACACTGTATTTTATGGAGGATTACGGGGCGTTACTACCCTTATAACATCTTTTACAAGATATTTACAGAAAAACCTTTGTCCGTTCTTTATGACAGCCTTCAGCCTGGCCAGTCAGACATTAGCATACATATGATTCAGCGCAGTGGCCAACAAATGACAGCCCCATAAATCTGAGTCAAATATTATCACACTGGCTTGTGACCTCCGTGGGACCTGACTTCAGTTTTAGAAGCAGTGGCAAATGCAGGTGAGGTCAGGTGAGGTAAATATGTCATAAAAACCAATGCAGAAAAGTCAGAGGACTTGTTCATTAGGTTGGTTACTTGGAAAAGTGATGAGAAATTAAAAGGTAATATGTGTTTCAGATGTACATTTTGAGTTTACATCTGCAAGATCACAGAAGCAATTCTTAATGTTTGGAATATATGTGAGAGTCATATGGCTGTGTTTACCATTTATATGTGCTGTATAGTGGAAAACTAATTATCATGATTCACAAACGGCAAAAGAAGAAATGCGTCTTCAAACCTATTTAAAGCAATCAGTACAACATGGCTGCAATATGTTAGCTATCGAGTTACTCAAAGGACATGAGCTTCCCTGCAACACAAGTGGCAGAAAATGGATGAAGTCTGAGTTTGTTGAGGAAAACTATATTTTCCCATTAGTCACTGCATTCTGATAACATTTTCTACCTACCATGGTTCTTCTCACTCAACAAGTTTTTAGTTGCTGGAAGGAACATTTCCATCAGTTCTGGGACCTTCCTGATGACATGAACTGCACACAGTGCTGCCTGTTAACAAATATATAAATAAAACAGGATCCAACATTTAACACAGTATCTAATTTCTGCAGTTCTTCAGTACAACTGACAACTTTTTTCCAATAATGAACCAAAGAAAATAGTTGGTTCACATAGTTGTCTAAACTTGACAAGAGTGAAGCTTACTTTTTTTCTCAAGTAAGAGTTGGATGTTTTGAGAAGCTTTTCCACTTCTCCTGCCAGGTCACGACACATTTCTGAAGAACCCATGCAGCCTAAAGTGCACAAAGCCAGGCCCTGGACGTATTGTGTGCTGTGGTTTAAATCGCTGGTGAAGAAGAAAGTAGTCAGGTAAACCACGGAAACAGTACTATGCAAACAAGGAACAACTTAAATGGTTCATAATGGATAAAGATGTGTATAACATCATGAGAAAGAGGAATTTGGTGGGGAAATAAGCAAAAGTATATTAAGGAGAAGAGCAGATGAGGCTGGTCTCAATAGCATGCCTAAATCACCAAATTGTATCTGATAATATACTACTGAGCTATATCTTCATCTTGACAGATGAATATTGGATATAATAATAATAATAAAAATAATAATAATAACCTTCACTTACTTCTTAATGCAATTTGTCATTAGAAGATGAACATCTTGTCTCTCATCCAACAGCAGCATAGCTCCTAAGTAACCTATTCGTTTGTCAGTGAACTTCTGGGATGCAATCAGCTTCAGACACTCCAGCTTTTTTTTTTTTTTAATGAAGAAAAAGAAAGAAATTAAAAATAAAGTGTGTCACAAAATCCAGTGATAGATATAAGTAGAAATTTACAAACTTTCACAAACAGATTTTGCATTCCCAGTCATCCTTCTGGCTTCACTAAAACATACCTGCCCAAAGTGTGCTGGGTAGCCCAACATGTGCATATAGAGCAGTTTCGCCACATTTCTGCAACGGTATGTGTTGTCTTCCTCTCTAAAGGACGAACGGATAGCAGCACACTCTTTCTGGATCATCTCACGCTCCTCTGCCTGGGTCCGGGCTGTCCGGATGGTCCGGATCAGCTCCCGCAGTCTGATCGGAGCTGGCATTCTCTGAAGAACACAGAAAATGCAATTCATGAATGATAAATCATTTGCCAATTAAAGACCCAGAAAACATCAAAACATAAACGCGACTCTTTCAATAAAAAATAATTAAGAAAATGCTTCAATACTGCATATACTTAAAATGTAGCAGCCTTAACATTAGAAATGTCAGAAAGAAAAAAAAACTGACTTCTGACCAGTTACACTTGTGGCTGCAGAAACAAGGCTAAGACCAGAATAATTTGAATTAATAATAATTTCATTACATAATCATAAGCATGACTACTCCATAAAGACAGACAAGATGTTAAAATATAAATAGTAACAGAAGAATAGCATACTAAGAACTATGATACACCTCATAGGGTGAGAAATGTAAAATAAGCTGCAAAACACTCCAATTATGCATATCTCTTTGAATATGGATCAGAAATCTCCACAGTGTCAACATTACCACTGCCAAAATGATGCATCAGAATCTTAAATGAACTTGTTTTTTTGATTCTCATCACACAAATCTATGATAATTGTAAGAACTGTCATAGCAAGGCAGTGTAGTTTGATAAGTATGCAGTTTTATGCATAATTCCTCAGCTAGAGCAACTTTTATTTGACCAAGCTGAATTAATTTGAAGGCACACAAAGCTTCATTTTCCAGATTACTGTGCAGTTTTTGTGACAGAGAAGGGTCAAAAACATATAACATGTGTAGATCAAATCAATGAATCTAAGTCATAAAATTAAAGCCTTATGCACAGATTGCTTCACAGCAGTTACTGTGAAGAAGGATGTCAACAGCTTTCATAACCTAAACCAGGATCCATATGATGATGCTGGAGTTGTCACAGTACTTGGGTTACTCTCAGAAATATTTCTTTGAGAATGAAAACTAGATGTTGGCTAGTCATGGCAACCTTAAAAATTTACACTAAAGTTACTTGGCTATTAAAATTTATTGTAATTTTGTACCAACTCACTCTCCTAATCTGCTCCTGAAGGTCAGACTAGGCAGCAATGCTTTTCTATACCTTCGGGCTTTCATTCGTGAATTTTTCCAATGATTATGAATGAGGTCCCTGTAAACGTCAGGAAACCCTTTATTTGACCAAAAGTTAATGTTTGTTGTCCATTGATCCTTTGGTGGGTCAGAAGGATTCCTGAAATGACCAACAGCACTTAGGATCATTTTCAGTCATTTTACTTCAATCCTACAGCTGGCAATGGTGGCTATGATCCATGTTTTGCCACTTGGGACCCTTTTACTTCAAAAAAAAAAAATTCCTTAGACCGCACCCACAAACTTGAAAACATGTAGCATTCTTCACCAGTTCCGTCTCTTTTCACACACACTAAACATACCAATTACATTACTTCAAACCACATCATTATTGCAGTTTCACAATGAAGCATGCCAACAGTGAGATAAGGACATTTTGATGTACTGGTTCACCAAAAGGTACATAGCTAAACAGTACAGGAAAATGAATGCATTAGTCACACTGAGCTGTGAAGTTGGTGATGGCTATTAAGCCTGTAGAAATGAAAGTCTATAGGTAATTAAATGCCCCAAATCATGTGATTCCAGGCCTTTGGTTCCGTTTGGTTTAATATGCTTTCTCACCCGGACCCGATATAATTATTGTGTTCACACTAGGTAGACGTCAATAACAAAAATTGCCACACGATCAATTTAAAAAAAATCCACAAATAATGAAAGAATAACAGAAAAATTAGTTAACATTAACTTTAAATTAGTTAAATTAGTTAACGGTCTACTTTAAAATTATCCATTTTTAGATTAATTTTGTTTTCAATTATTTGCTCCTTATACTGGACTGCTGTCATGCTAAGCTTCTAAGGAATACCCCCTTTGTTTTTCTTTAAATTGGCTTACTTCATTTTTTTCTCCAAAGGTTTTCTAAGACACATAAAAGTGACACTATCTAGTTTATTGCTAAAATTACATTTAGCTTTGTTAAACTGTCCTGTAGATCCACATGTCCTCTCCAGTTAATGGTAATGTAACTGTTCTCACTGAAGTCCTCCATAAAACTTCATGGGAAAAATGTACTGTTTTTCCTGATTACACATAACAAAAGTAACCAGAGTATCTACAGAATTAGGGGAATTGTTTTTAATTAATAAACCAAATGAAATATTCCCCATTATTTCTCACCATTTTCAAAAGGATCATCAATAAATCAAAGGAATTTCTTTGATACTATGCCAGCCTTTGAAATGAGAATCCAGAAAGAGTGTGCAAAGAGGACATCTTTGTTGAATAAGGTGGCAGCTTTTACAAATTCAAAGAATTCACTGTGATCAAAGGAGAAACAGGAGGCAGGTCAGTGAAGGCCACACTTTAATAAAGCCAGAGATCTACTGTCTGTCCTAACACCATTTAAATTACCTCAGCTGAATGGCCCTAGTGTTTGCGTGAATCATAGCTCCGTCTCTTGCTGTGCTTATAATCAACAGAGAAGGCAAACCCAGCCACCACTGAGAGCAGATAAAATTATTATTCTTGCTGTACTAAAACTAATTCCAAACAAATCAAAATATAACATATTCTTAAATCTCCATCACTTGTTTACCATCTAGGAAATATAATAGTGTAATTAGCCTAACAAAAACATGAAATAAGTTTAAAAAATACAATGGGATGTGGAAAGAGCTTACTCAGTAATCCACCTACTTTGCTTCTATTCTAATTATATAAAGGCAAATTTATATATAAAACTTTTCCTTAAAAAAGATTAGGTGGCAACCAATAACAATGCTCCATACAGCTCATTGACATCATATCAGATAAGATGGCTCAATACATCTTGGGATGTCTGCTGCAATTATGGAACCGACAAATCTGAGCCATCTTCCACCGAAAAAATAAATATAAAATATCACATAATAAATGAGCCATACGAACAAGAGACCTTAAAGAAGAGAAGAAAAAAAAAAATCACAAAACTAGGCATGAGGCATATTTTGCATGTACCTTAAAATGTTCATAACAAGCACCTCTCATGAGATCTGCCTGGGTAAACTGAGCTTTCCAACAAGCACACAAGTAAAAAGCATGTTGATCTCCGAGATAGAGCAGAGTAGTCACCTTATCGGCTCTTAAAAATAATAAAAGCAAAAGGAGATCAGGCACCCTTTAAGTGATTTTACATCAGATTACTAAATGCACTCGAGAGTCTATGACTGGAATGTGTAAATTCACAAACGTACACCTCGTGCTACCCTCTCTTTCAAAAAGAGTTGGAGTTGAACTACATCAAAAGATCATCAGACAACTCCAAAACCTAAAATTTCCAGACTGTTTTATTGCTTCAATCGTCACCAAATATTTGTGATATGCTCTGCATAGTGAGTAATATTTGATACTATAATATAATAAACAAAACTGAGATTAAACAAGAATAAAAATTTTCTTACACTTAGTACAGTTAACTTAGATGGCAAACACATTTCATTTAGGAGCAACTCTTTAAATCACTACAAGACTTGATGGTGTCCCTCTGACTTAAAGGACCAAAATTTCTTAAGTATGAAGCAGCTTTAGTTTATAGCAGCTTTCATGGCAAGGCACCCAAAAGTGTCTTTTTATGAGACACTTTTTAGGCACCGAAACATGTGGACATCCTTGTTGCACCACGGAGTGGGTTTGCTTGCCATTTTTTGTTGTACCAAAGTTTAGCTGTAAAGTAAATATTGCAGTCGCTGCTCCTGGGTTTTAAATAAGGCAGACGTAAAGGAGTTGCTCTTAAGACTCATCAGAGATATTACTCTCTGGTCAATCAATGGCCTGCAGCTTGGTGACATTGCATTTTCAGCTTGACTCAGCTTGGTTAGGTCCCCAGCCAAGTAGGTGGAGAAAAAGGAGGTAATAACTGGTACTGTCACCTAGTGGAAAACCCGTGGGTAACAGAACAGAGTCGAGCGGAGCCGAGTAGGTACTAGTGGAAATGACCTATAAGAGTGTGTGGCGGGTTACTTAACTGGACAGCTAAAATGGATCAGTCATAGCTAAACATCTGTAAGTTGCTTCTCCTGTCAGTTTCAGAACCTTCCAAGTAGGAAACTGAAGGTTAAAGTTTCTAAGTTATATTGTTTCAGTGTACACTTTTGAGGTTCCAGATGCAGCACAAAAATTATAATATTGAGCCTGGCGTCATATTTCCTTTACCATGGCTGCTGGACGTAACGTATATGGAGTCAGTTGAGCACAGAACGAATGCTGATACACTCACCCTCTGAAGACATAAACCAGATGGTAGCGCATGTTTATGAGTTTTGTATCCAATAGAAGTCAGAGTGACTTATGGTCAAATGGTTTTATTTAAGATCATAGTGTCTTGTTTCAAGCATGACATTGTTTTATATTAGAGCTATCTATCAAACAACACAAAAAGATAACCCAGATGTAATTGGGGTGCTATTATGTTTTGGATATCCCTTCCCTGTAGATAAATATCTTCTACACTTTCAAATAGTGATTCCACAGTCTCTCTGTAGTCTCTGTGCTACCTTTTGCCCCCCCTCGCGAGGATGCATTAAGTTCCGATCAACCAAACCCCACTCAAAGGTGCTGTGGGCCACAATCTTCCTGCAGTGTGTGAACACACTAACCTTCACCCTTCAGTGTGACTGTATCCCAGGTCACACTGAAGGGATGCTTACGTAACACGCATCTTCTGTCCAGGCAGAAGGGTGTACTCCTTCACCCAAAAATGGTCTCACATTAAAGTGCAAAACAACAAACATGGGCCATAACGACACAACTACAACATCATAAACTGTCTGTGTTCCTTTAATTTGCCTATCTTATTTTTCTTTTCAATTCTGACATATCCCATTAACATTTCAATCTGCCTGAAGCCTACTGCCATCTTACATGTTTTTTTTTTTTAGGTCTGTATGTCTTAATGCCAGGATAGTAAATAGATGTACGTAGAGCAATCCACTTTTGATTAGATCATTCAAGATAACTTTTAAAATGTAGGTGTAAACCGAATCTTAGTCCATAGGCAGTTTTTTTTTTTTTTTGCAATTGTCTTAATCATTACATAACTGTTTGATTGCAAATATTTGATCTGAGTGTGATCATTTTCCATCATTAAGTTTTAATTCTATTCAATAATATAAACCTCGATCAAATGAATAAAAATGCCATTTCACATCACTACTTACACATTCCACTCAATGATATGAGCCACTCACTTCTGCTACAGCTTACCTGCACCATTTTCTTTTAATCCAAAGACATAAATTTCTTACGTGAGCATAATCATTTAGTTGAAAACGCCAAATACCACAGTATCTCTGTGGGCATTTTTTTGTTTTTCCAGTCATATGCGCCTTCGAGCCCAAAACTGCACAAAGCCATTTGTCAGACTTTAATTAAGAAAAACTGGTTGCCCTGACAATGAAAACAATGACAGCAGCAAATATTATATTAAGAGTGCCACAAAATTAAAAGGACAAAAAACTCGTTAATTCCAAGTACTGGTGTAACTCGTAACTTAAGTGTATGATCGTAACCCTTCCCAGCACCTGACAAGACTAGGAAGCAGCACCTGGATCGGTGGAAAGGATTTTAGATCAAATGCAAGATGAAGGACTGTGGAAATGAAACGTGAAACTGCCAGGCATGTAGGAATTCAGACGCTTTATTTGACGCTCATTATTAGTTTACTTCCTACTTAGAAACAACTTCCTTAACATTAACCTGTTCCACGCAACAAGTGACACTAGGACGATGGAGGTACATTATTGAACAGTTTTATATCTCTCAATTAAAAACAACCATAATGCTGTCCACACACAATACCTATGTCACGAAACTAGAAAAAAATCCGAGTCCACGTCCTCATGACATTAGACCAGCTGTCGTCAGCTTCCTGGATATCCGAATGTAACGCTGACTTTTCCCTGATAATATTAACAATTCGTCAACTATAAGAAAATTTGTATGTCATTACCAAACAAAATCAAAATCAAAATGTGAAATACATAGTCAATAATGAGGTAATCTTATTACAAACTAGAACTTGACAGGGCAAGATTTTAGTTTAACAACACCAGCAGCTTCACCTTGGCTGACATGATTTCTTTAAATTAAGATTTTTATGTCACTATCAGTACACAAAACCGCCCGACGGGAGTTTTGCGTAAACTGAGGCCATTTAACCTGGCTCTGCTTTGACATTTTGCAGTTTAGGCCTTCTTGAAGCATTTGGATTACCAAGCTAGCGAGTCCTCTACAGCGTTAGCTAGCTACCTGACAATTCTTTTAACCAATACGAATCACAGGCAAATTAAATGACAAGCGACCATTATATGCGCTAGTTATGACACGCCGACTGTAAAATTGGGTGCTACATGCTGTCACGGTGGATGTGAGTTGGTGGTCAATCACACAGTACACTTAAAAACTCTGCCCACCTAGCCGAGCAGGTAGCATGCTAGCCGTGCTAGCGGAGTTAGCTGCTGACAGGCACAACCCCGGTGCACTGCTGCCACTTCCTATGCAGCGCCTATGTGAGGGTTGACATCGTAGATACAATCAAACCGCAGGACATTACGTATAAGCAGAACCGTATTCACATACTTCTGCCGATATGTTACTCCTCGGGTGTACTTACTAGCCGTAATGATGCCAGAAAAGGACTGGAATCGTCTCTATTAGCAATGGAGGGAGGAACACACCAGACATGCAAAATGGTGGCTACTCCAGCCTTAGCACATCTACCGCAGGCGGAGGGTTACGCTGATAGGGGTTGGCGAAAGAAGCGCTGACATTCAGCTCAGCGTACGGTGGTTACGTTAGCATGGACCAGTGAGGCTCATCGCTGCTTTCTGACCGAGACTGCCATCTGATACGCCAGTGTTCACTGGACACCATGGGTAATAGTTCACTTATGTCTTCCTTAACTGTGGTTTGGCTGTAATGGATTAAATATTTTTGTTGTCCAGAGTGCACGCTTCTCGCATTAATATAAAGGGCTAACGTTGAGCTTGTTGTCGTTTTCGAGCTAGCCCCTGTCGATGTTATTAGGTGGGATACTAAATACTTTAACCTATCCTGGCTTTCAGTTTCGGATTAATATGAGTCGCTTGTTGCTGTTATAAAGCAGAAATTTTATGACACGGTGAGATTTTTTCCTTGTTAATGTGGCATATTTTCGCTTAACCTTGCGGAAGAGTACATTTTCTAGACACCTCCACGTCGTGCTGCGGTCGGTTTTACTCGTGGCATTTAGTGATGACGACTACATGCGATGTTATTACTTGAGCGGTGCAGCGGTTTGTAGCACCACCCTGTGTTGTTACTGGGACGTCTAGTAAATTATTCTTAGGTTGGGCTTGATTAATAATTTATTAACTGGTAGATAAGAGATCGCATTATGTTTGATTTTAAGTCTAAATAAGCGACATTTTTGAAGTATTCACGGATGTTTGTGATAGGTTTAATATTTTGGTTTGTCAAACTGGTAAAATAGTTAATTGTAATCACTGGTAAAGTCAGGTGTTGCGATGAAGTGTTTTTTGCATACACATCTTTACTTTTTTGCAAATATTCTAAAATTTGAATTGTTGGGTTCAGTTTAATGTAGGCTGTTGTTATTACATAAGTCATATTTGAAATGTAAGCAATATTAGACATCTATTAATATACTACTGCTTTTTTCTTTATTAACTAGAGCAGTGGTTTTCATTCCTGGTCCTCAAGAGCCACCGTCCTGCATGTGTTAGATGTTGCCTTACATCAACACACCTGATTCTAATTAATGGTCCTCATTCGCTTGTCATCAAGGTATGCACAACTCTGTTAATGACACAGTCATTTGTGTTAGGGTGTGTTGATGCAGGGAAACATGTAAAACATGTAGGACTGTGGCTTTTGAGGACCAGGAATGAAGACCAATGGACTAGAGGACCTCTTTGAATGATGTGAGCACCTCACAAGTCCATGTGATACAAAAAAGACACAACTTGAAGTATAAGCAGCCCAATGGAGTGGCACACCTTTTGGGGAAAATGGACAGATATATTTTAATATTCTGAAGCAAAATATATAACATAATATGAGAATTTGTTACGTATGAACATATCTGGCACTCAAATTTTCTCAAGCCTCAGTATTCTCACCACAGTTATCTGTCTTCATTTTAAAACTTTGATATGTGACTTACCCCCTGTGTTTGACATTTTTACATGTCACAAGACACGTTTTTATTGTTCAGTATCCCCGTACAGAAGCTTTACTGTTTAAAACTTGAAAAGCCAATCAAAGCTATAATAAGTTTGAAGCACTGAAAAATAATACCATGTAGAGTATGTAAAAGCAGTTTCTGTCTGTATGTATGTTTTGTTTCTGTTTTTGTTTTGTTTGTTTTTTTCACTCGACTCTTCGTGCTTGGCTTTATCTATGTTTCTTGTGCATGTTGCTTTTTGATGCTTTTTACTCTAAAATGGAGGAAATTTAGACTATCCCCAAGTAAAATACCTAAGAGATAATTATACTTATGTAAAAGTGAAGTCACAGTTAAAAGTACAAATAAAAAATAAGATCAACTTTGTTGCAGTAAAATGAATAAAAGCATTTCATGACGCCCAGGGATATGAATGTGGTAACTTGTGCATGGTTTGTCCACCAGAGGTCACTGTTTACATCACTTCACTGTCATTTCCTAATTTCTCTACAAAGACGAGCGATGTTTTGGCGTCGAAAAGATGCAGCTTTTATGTATGTCGGCTTTGTCTGATTGTAACGTGTGACTGTAAGGCGTATTTTATTTTTATTTATAAAAACAGTGAAGAATCTGGTTTAATAGAATACTAGTGCAACAATAAATTTTAATTAAGTATTGCGATTTATTTACTTGTTTTTAAATCTAATTTAAAATCAACTTATTTACTTTAATTCGGGATATTTCAAATCTGTATCTCAATCTTTTCAATAGTAAGATGTTTAGTATAAGTTCCTCCCATTTATAAATTGAATAAAGTAACAGAAATCAACTGATATTAATTAGTAGGACTTATTAATGAAAAAACTGAGAATGTTGTAAATATATGAACATTTTATATAAGATCCCCCCCACACACACACACATACACACACACACTTTTTTTTTTCTTTTACCGCATACTTCAACTAACACGGTATAACAATGTCACCAGCGTGAACTCCCAGCGCATCCCACAATGCAGTTCGGCATAGTTTCACGTTTTCTTCTCGGGATCAGGGATCAGCTGAGCTCGTGCGTCGTCGCAGAGAGCGCCCGGGTGCCAGCGGCTCGGGATCGCTCAGGATCGCTCGAGATCGGAGCAGCTCGGAGCTGCGCGGCGTCTCTCCGTCGGCCTTGGACATCGTTTTAAAGTCCCTGCTCGGCTTGAGACGGCGCTGTTTTTTTTTTTTTTTTCATCCCAAGGCTCCGATAATGTGACACTAATATGTATTCGTTTTGGAGTTTTTAAAAAATTATTATTTCCTTTAACGGTTCTAATTCTTTTGATACATCGGACGATTTGATCACATTTTTTTTTTCATGATTTCTGTCATCATCCGTTCTCTTAGTGCGGGATACACCTGGACCGGTTTCAGAGTAACCGTCCGGGATCAGGGACTTGTTTCTTTTCTTTCATTTCTTTTTTCTTTTTTTTTTTTCAACCACCGACAGTGGACAGTAGTATGTCCAGGCGAAAACAGACCAACCCCTTCAAAGTTAACTGTAGGTATCCCAGCTATTTCTTTATTACTATCCCACGGCTCATTCATCCGATTATTATTTAATTATTTGACGCTATCAGCCTTAAGTGCTTGCCTTTCTTTCTTCACATCCCTTGGCTCATGTAGATGCATTAAAGCAGATAGTCCACATGACATATACCACAATTTACTGTCTAGCATATTCCTTGGTTCCTGGCATTTAATTGTCAGATATTTTACTTTTGGATTCCCATCCCAATTAACCTTTTCTTGTCAGAGTAGTGATGAGCATCTCATTTTCATTTGGTCTGTAGGCTACACGAGAATACTGTATAGTTATCTGTGCGTGTTTTGTTTTGTAATCATTCTGCAGTAGCCATTAAGGATTTAATGTAACCATAGGATATACTTGATAACAAAACTGACACTAAAGAGGGGCAAAAACTGAAACTAAACTTTTGGAAATTCTCTCATGAAATTCGTTGTACCGTAAAGGAAACAAATTAAGATTGCAGCCAAGCTAGGAAAAGTAATGATAATAATTTGTAAATAAATTACACAGTATGTAAAAGAGCACATCTTTGATAAATTTTCAAATACTACATGATGTGATCTGTGATCTCCACTCTTGCTCCAGTCGCGTAAACACCTTTCTTTTTAACAGATGTTCATATGAACTCTCATCAGATCATTTGTTACAATTTGTTACTCTTTATGTTTGTGTCAGTGTGCAGAATTGTGATGCTCCAGATCCCTACCATTGCAGAAAATACTACAAAGGTGGTTCAGAACTTCGGCAGGTCACTTTCTGTGCACAGACTTGGTCAACATGATATTTAATGTCGCTAACGCAAAAGATGCAATGAAGGACCTGCTCAGGTGATCCAAATGAAGGCAGAGTTCAAGAACGGGTGCTGTCCAGCTTCAGTGCTGAGTGCTAATGTCACGATGGCAGAATGACTACTGAGTAGTCATGGGTGAAGGCTGGTGTGATTGTTGTGACTGGTGTTGTGACTTGTCATGCTAAGATGATCTGTGGACTACTCTCTGGGTGGGTGGGTGGGGGTGGGGGGTTACCATTTCTATTTAATACCTCATTACATTTGCATTGGACAAAAATAAAAAAATCCACACTGTAAGTCTCAGAACAACTGGTACACTGTTTGAACATAGGCACAGGTATTTAAACTTTTACGTCCAGTGGATTTTCCAGCTCACAATTTTTGTTGATTTTTTTTTTTTAAATATCTAAGTCTTTTGTATGATTGTTTTATTTATATATATATATATATATATATATGTGTGTGTGTGTGTGTATGTAAAATATGGATTGAAAGCCATAGCCATTCAAAAAATTTTCTTTTTTTGACTAAAATCCACTGTAATTCTTGCCCAACAAACATAGTGCACATTATTCATCTGCATATTTCTGTATGGCATTCCTGCACACTAACAAGGGCTCTTTATTAAAATACACTGTTATCAGTTAGTCAATTCCCAACAGTTCTGATAAGAATACTTAATACAAACTGCAGTAAACAAACATCAGGTTTCTGTTGATTTGTAAATGTAATATCTTTAATGTTGGACTATTTGTAAGAGATGGACACACCATTGCGGCTGGAGAAGAGAGTTTAAGCTAGGAGTAAACTTAAGGTTTTCTGACTTTTTATATATATATATATATATATCTATATATATATATATATATATATATATATATATATATATATATTCTTTATCTTGAAATAGATATTATGAATTCAAGGGAGACCCCTGATATATAGTTGATTTTCCTCGTGACTTAACTTCAGGCCATCTGCCATAACTCACCTTGGTGGACAGTCTGCTGGCTTCTTGTCTTAAACAGGCTGCTGTCCACTACTGGGGATTGCACAGTGTAATCTACTGAAGTAATGCATGCTACAATCCGTCTTTCTAAACATAGTTTGTATAAACTGCGGTAGAAATGCATCTTACACCTGCTTCCATGTTAATCCCTGAAAGCTAATGAGCTCATGTGTTGCTCTGGAACACCTACAAGAGTCCAGAGTGGGAACTTAAAGCACCAATGTTATGTCTGCACGGATTCAAACCTATTACCTCTTACTTTGGAAAATCTCCTTACTTTTGTTTCATACTTTTATATACCAACACATGTACTTTGTTTTGTACATTGATGATTGATAATCTACTTCACTAGACTACCAGAGCACTCGAGCAAACACGCAAATGAGATTTGCCTTTCAGCTTGACAGTAAATAGATGCTACTTCTGTTTAACATTATATGTCAGTGTTCCCTGTTTCTAGTCTTTGAGGGCCATTTCCCTGCATGTTTTAGATGTTTCCCTGCTCCAACAGACCTGACTTGAATGACTGGATCATTATCAGACTTGTGCAGGCTTTGATGGCAATATTATAGAAGTAATATCATAGAAGTTAGTTTCTGAATGATCAGGTCTCTAGTGCAGCATCCTCGCTCTTCTATTTGTGCGTAGATGGAAGACAGGGCCCCAGAACTTCCTGCAGATTCAGACAGGGTTGTGTGGAGTCGACGGTGGCTGGAACGGAGAAGGAGGGGCCCTTTGAATTCAACAGGACCCCCATTGCTTGGTGTTTGAGTAGAGTTTTGGCATTCTGTCTTTTGTCTGTTTTGTTTTGCGCGCTACCCCTCCGCCACCTACTCCCCTCTCTCTCTGCTGTGTGTCTGTTGGCTGATGAGTTTGTCTCTTTGTCTGGATTCAGTCAGACACTGCGTCACCTCCTGCCCACAGAGACACACAGACTCAGAGATAACATCACAGCGGCAGAGACTGAGGGGGGGAGTGGGGGGGGGGGGGGGGG
>JAOWBL010000018.1:10220270-10233051 GCA_028564865.1 Zenarchopterus dispar
AGGGGGGGGGGGGGGGGGGGGGGGGGGGGGGGGGGGGGGGGGGGGGGGGGGGCAGAGGCAGCAAGCAAGGAGAGACAGATGTACAGACAGAGCTCTGGCGGTGGGGGGATGGGTATTTCTCACACATCAATCATTGGCTATGTGCCGAGAAGCCGGGCCACGGTAGTAGTAGTTGATAGTTCAATACTCGAGCCCACTGTGCCCCCTCTAATGAAGGCGTGAACTTCGATGGGAATGCGCTCAAACTACACTCACAAACCAATTTCTCACAAGCTGCCAAGTTACAGAATAACAGACCTGAGTAAAAGCAAAAGTGCGTGAGTGTGGAAGCCCGTGTTCAACATACAAGCACGGCACCTCTGGATCTTGACGAGGATGTAATTACTTCTGCCATTCTCAGGTAACTGAAGTCAGGGTCTCTCTCTGACCCGTGTTAATGGAGAGAGCGTGCACAAGAATAGAAAATGGGATTGTGTGCTGTCTTTACCTTTTGGCTATCAGAGAGCGGCTGTTACTGTTTGTCAACATCAGGAACTTTTCAGGAAAATGTTGTAAATGAAGCAGTGTGGGCAGTCAAATGTAGGTTTTCAGGGGTTGAATTAATAATATGAAAATATGAGGGATTGTACCACATCCTATAACCAAAAAGTGTGTCTGTAAAACAAAGAGGGGCATCGATTGGAGTGAAAATGAGCTACATATGGGCCATCGTTGCACAAAGCGGCAGCCTCCCCCTCAGAGATGATGGTATAGATATGGAAGTAGTCAGAGCTGCATGAAAGCAGGGAAGACAGAGGGCGAGCCAGCCTGCTCAGTGTGTGGGTGGTGTTGAGAGAGACGGAGGCAAACACATGAAGTAGAGAGGCAGTTAGCTGGAGGAGAAGAGGCTGCTCCTCCTGTGGGATTGCAGCATGGCTGTTGGAACTGTTAGCATGAATCGGTGTGTGAAACAGTGGGGGTTGGGATGCAAATTAAGGTAATGTTCATGCATACATGTCATTGGGCTCAACTTGCTGGCTTCACGGGTGTTGTTTTTGTGCCAAATGGTTGAACTGAAAGCACTCTTGTATATGTAGAAGTCGTTCATCATCCTCACCTTGAATAAAACCCAAAGGCTCCAAGAAATTTTGCAAACTTCTCTCTTTTTCTTCTCATGTGTTTCACTAAATACAGTCTATTGCATTATAGAAATAATCTGTGCAATTTTGTGTTTTACCAAATTACTAAATGTCTCAGCATCAGAGCCATTTGCACAATTCAAGTCCTGCTTGAGTTACAAATGTGGAATAAAACTCCAAACAAACAAAAAGCAAATGGACTGAACCAAATGCAGAATCTGCCCTGTACTTGACACCATTTTAACGTTGGATTGCTTCAGCTGCTCCACCTGTCAAGGTTCTGGCATCCTGACCCATATGT
Source organism: Zenarchopterus dispar (assembly GCA_028564865.1). Lineage (NCBI taxonomy): Eukaryota > Metazoa > Chordata > Actinopteri > Beloniformes > Zenarchopteridae > Zenarchopterus > Zenarchopterus dispar. The sequence goes on from JAOWBL010000018.1 coordinate 10,221,690, forward strand.
TATTATTATTTGCTATATTCAAATTGTGTCCTGCTAAATTGTCAATATGATAGTTCCAAACATAAAAACAAATGTTTATAAGCCACTTTTGTTAAAGTTCCTGCTGCAGTAGGTGTTTCCAGGGCCACATACGTCGACTTCGTTGTCAAACCTGGTTCTGCGTTTCAGTGGAGACAGGGTTCTTCTGCTGGATACAGTGTATGGATAGAAAGATGGTATCTCTTCTGAAAAACAGTTTATATATTGATATGTCGAGCTCTGTACTAAGTATCTTATTATAAAGCATGTTATTTATGAAATAAGCTTTTCAAAGGGAAGTACTGCCAGGTGGTGCGCTGTTACAGCAGCGTGTGTACGCTCTTTAAATACACTACACTTCTCTTTTGCTTGCATGCTTTATAGTATGGATGAAGTTGCATTATTATCATGCAAAACTACCTTTTTAAGATTTAGGCTTGATAGAAAAGACTTCTTTCCTCCTCATGTGTTAAAGATATTTTTATCCTCAAAGAGCCGAATATTTTTACACATCAGTTTCCACTTGATGTTAGAAAGCTTGAAAACCTGGTTGATGTATTGATTGCACTCCATTTCTTTTTACATCACAACAGCTCACTGAAAACATGTCTTTACTGTCTTTTTTTTTAAAATCTCCAGGGCCATTCCACACTTCAGGCTTAACGGGACTTCAGCGCACTATTAACATGGATGGCAGGGACGAATTCACCGAAGACAGCGAGTGCTGCAGCAACAACTCCCATGACGTCCAAGGGCGGGATAGCCTCACAGGTACGTGATGGAGGGATGGGAGAGTGGAGGACAGAGTGGACTCAGTGGGAATGTCCTCAGACTGAGGAGTGTTAGTGAGAATAAGCCCTCCTCTGTGTTCTGTTGTCTGTCCGTATTGATAGGGCTGTGTTTGCCTCCATAGAAGAAAGCGATAGCGACCCCGACAACCACAGTGAAGACTCATCCTCCAACATCTCTGCTGACGACCACATGACCACCAAGATAACAAACTGCCGCCTACAAGGAGCAGGAGTCAAAGAGGTATGATGCCTGGAGCAGAGATGGTCCCTTTGTTCTTGGTGTTTTTACAGTTGTGATGTTTTTTCTTTTTGTAATGTTTTACTTAATTTTTAACTAGCTTTAGTTCTTTTATGTTATACTGCAGAAAACTGGAATGAATAAACAAACATAAGTACACGCAAATGATTAATAACCTGTTTTACATCTTTGCATCAGTGATCAAGTTCATGTCAATATGTTTTTTATAAACAGTAGTAGTCATTGGGAAAATAATTGTTTGGACTTTGAAAGTGAAAAAGTCAGTACCAGGAGTATATTTTATTCAGTTCAGATTTGTATGTCACTAATATCTCAGATCCAGGTAAGAGGAGAACTACTTATCTTCACTTCGGCCCAGTTTCACATCTCGCTGCATTTCCTGCACTTTTGACATGGATAGTGCAATTTGTTGAATGTTGAATTTCAAAAGAGTCGCACCCTTCAGAAGAGAGGGATGGAGTTAAGATGCTAACGCCACCCCCTGAAATCAGCTGCTATCAAAAAAGTTCAGTTGTAAAGGGAGTTTTTGTTCTGTTTCCCTCAAAACATGCCACAGGAATTTCATTAGGCCCTCGGGAAATTGTCAACTTTTAAAAATGATAAAAAATGATTTATATGCTCATTCTGTCGATCACTGTTCCCACAGTTCATGACCACAGATGAGGGTTGGAACATGGTGACTAATAAATTGAGCTCATCTCTCACTTCACCACAACAGTGTTCACATTATTTGACATCTGAGTACTTAAATGGTTTGACAGACTAAAAGTAGTCCAAGCAAGCTCAATCCATAGAGAACCCCATCCTGAAGTAATTTCAACTAATGTGCTAGTACCAAATATTCAGTGTTCTTTCACCTCAGATTTACAAGTTGGAATTCTTTTTGGTGGTTTGAGGAGGATCTAGCAGGTATCTGGCTGATGAGTGTATTATTTTATGTAATATCTTGATTTCAAAAGAAGAAATTAGTAGAAGAGGACTTGGGTAAACATATAGCCACTTTTGACTCTTTGAAAACACTCCTATTTCTTTTAAAAGAGCATTAAGCCACACATTTTAATGAACACTTGGTTATCATCCAATATGTTTTGAGCTCGTACCTTCTGTTTTGCTAAAGTTCTGTGTCAGATCACATCTAAGACATCATTGTGTCACTGTCGATGAGTCACTGAGACTTGAGAGTCGTGCAGAGTCATACCCTCAACACATCAGCAAACACTCAAAAAGAATGCTTCAAATAGAAACATCCTAAGACAGAAGTAAGCACTCACACATGCTTGAATTCATGCTACATTTGATGTGAAAACTCTCTGTGGAGAAAAAAATGTAAATGTTTTCATTTATTTGATGTCCAATGGCATTGCTGAGAGTAGGAAATTGCAGACTGACTTTGGATTAAGCTCTGGATTTCTCCTGAAACTGACTGTGGCTTTCCCCAGGAGAGTGAGGAAGGGGCGGACTACAGCGGCAACTTTGTTTGTCCTCTCTGCATGCAGGAGTTCAGCAGCCCTGAGAGGCTCATCTCACATGTCTACCAGGTGGGGACTACATTGCTCCAGGACACTGTGAAATTGAACCTTTTATACTAATAAAAAAAAAAAAGATTTGTGTTCTAGGTTCATTAGTATTTTTTATAAAATCAGTAAAATACACAAGCACCATTGTGGCTCACTTGTTCTATAAATCCCTCTTGATGATGCAATCATGAGTTTGTTGTTCAACCATCTGCTTCCTTCTAAATGATTAAAACTGACAGGAAAAAAAGTAGATAGTTGTGATGTTTGACGCTCTGTATTTTTCCTCTTTCACTATTATAATTATCATTATTACTATTATTTTTTCCCTCGCAGCACACGACCATGATGAGCAACACCAAGAGCTATGTGTGCCCAGTGTGTGGGCGAGCCCTGAGTTCTCCTGGCTCACTTGGACGGCATCTTCTCATCCACTCGGAGGACCGCCTCTCCAACTGCGCTGTCTGCGGTGCACGCTTCACAGACACCAACAACTTTAACAGGTTCTGCTCTGTCGTTGCTCTGCTCTCACGCTTGTAATGCTGATTGTTTTCATTTTATTACTTTTTTTTCCCTGCTCTCACTCGTACCAAAAAACATGAAATTCAGTTTGGTTCAATAACACTTTATGAATCCTTAGAGGAAAATTTCACTATTCTTCAGCCCTTATTCTGTAGTCGGTTGTAATAAATTACAGAAAATAGTCTATTTATTTGTATTTCTATCAGACATCCTAATTTTTGCAATTTCTTGTTGCTTAACTACTTCCAGCAGCATCTGACATTTTAGGCGATTACTCCCTCTCTTTTTATGAAATCTTTGATTATGAAACAATCCTTTACAGGAGCTGTTGAGTCATTTAAATGTCGTTTCATCTTTTTAGATGATGAAAAATGTATTGTGAGTGGAGTGTAATAAATGAGTAAGATAATCACTGGCAGGTCACAGCCCTTCAATGCTTTAACTGGACAGAATCCAAACCTGACAGTGTCATGTTTGACTGAGCCCCCGGGTGCTGTTCTGTAACACATTATTGACAATAATCTAACTAGATCAGACTGGATTACTGATCACATTCAACGCAGCGCAAGTTCAACCTGCTGCAGTCCCTTGGACAGGCAAACACTTATTAGCAGTTCTGGGTTGGTTTGGCTTCTCATCAGCTTTTCAGAGGAATCCATCAGCTCAGCTTAAAAAAAAGAATAAATAACGATGCTTGACCAACTCATCTCTTCAGCTGCTATAATTAGCTGCAGCATCTAATAGTTCTGTTTCTCAGCATCTGAGCCAAACAATGAAGAGGAAAATCTGCTGAAGCCTCCACTCTCTGTCTGGTAATTGATAAAGGAATCATTTCAGCTGCTCTTCTCAAACACACTGCAGTTTTCACACAATGCATTTTGTGGTTTATGTGGCAACTATTTAAACAGAAAATTGCTTCTCTGAGGATTACATTGATATGTCATTTTATTTATCATCCAGACTGTCTGAATGGGAGTTACTGCACACGCATTGAAGCCGTCATGATTGTAGGTGTGGGGAAAAAAATCACAGCATACATGCTTAAAAAAAGTCTCAAGAAATATTAAGACAAATGTGGCTAACGTCGGAATGGCTGACTGCATCGTTTTGATGAAGCCGTTAATGTTGCGTCTCTTATGTCTGATGGGGGCTTGCAGTCGTAAAAATTACGTGACAAATATGTCTTCAGTACAGCATATTGGAATAAATGGAGCAGTGGTTCTCCAAGCATTAGAAGAGACAGACTGGAGAACATGGGGGATGCATAAAATTAGTATGAAAAATGACAGATTTAATGGAAATAAATTTGCATGTTGCTTAGCAACTACCATAAGGTTTGTCAAATTTAAACAACACTGTCAGGTCAGGATACATATTAGGAAAAGCAGTGACAAGTCATTATGTAAACCTAAGAAGAGAAAAATAATGAAATATGACCATTGTTAGCAAGTTTAAGTAATTATGGTAGATATATGGACATATATGTGTGGAAATGTTTCTATGACAACTGAGCCATCTCTTGCCAGCGACTCACATTCAGCTGTGTTGTGTCTTATTTCAGAGAAAAGCTCAAAGATGTCCTCGACACAACCAGGATGGATGTCACCGGTGGAAGGGACACATGTTCCATGTCCCAGTCTCTCTCCAGCAGCCCCATGAGCAGCCCAGGCTCTGGAACTCACTCCTGCCATGAACCAGGACCTAATCCCAGTTCATGCCAGGGTCCACGCCCATGTCAAGTTCCTAACCCTAATCTCAACCTATGTCAAGACCATCGCACTTGTCAGGGGTCCAGCCACATCTCCAGCCACTGTCAAGGCCCCAGACCGTGTCACGGCTCAGGCCCTGGATCTGGACCTTGCTCAGGTCCAGGACCATGCACAGGATCTGACCAAGAGCCCTCCTTTCCTTCACTGCCTGACAGTCTCCTATCTGAAGGGCCATCGCTTGCCTCTATCCCAGACGCCCTTAACTCCTCGTCCTCAGGCCTTCCTCCTATTCCTGACATCCTGAGCCCTATGCCGGTATATCCCGCTGGAGTTCTGCTGGTGTGCAACAGCTGCGTGGCCTACCAGCAGTTGGTAGGTGCTCAGTCCCCAATGCGAAAATGGGCTCTCCGACGGAAGAACGAACCCTTGGAGGCTCGCCTGCAGCGTCTAGAGCGTGAGCGCACGGCGAAGAAGAACAAGCGGGCGTGTGAGACAGAAGAAGAGAGAGAAATGAGGAGGCTGCGGGACCGCGAGGCCAAGCGGATGCAGAGGATGCAGGAGACGGAGGAGCAGCGCGCTCGCAGGCTGCAGAGGGACCGGGAAGCCATGCGTTTAAAGAGGGCCAACGAGACACCAGAAAAGAGGCAGGCCAGGCTGATTCGCGAGAGAGAAGCAAAGAGGATCAAGCGACGGCTGGAGAAGATCGATCCTGCTCTGAGGACACAGATAGAGCACGATCCTGCTGCCATGGCTGCTCTGACAGCCGATATGAGCTTGTTTCAGTTCCCCTGCCCTATGCCTGTCCCTTCCATTGATAATGGTCTCTTTATGAAGCTACCCTGACTGGACCAAGTTACCATGGGAGAGAGAAACTCTCCTCCTTTAGCATCCTTAAACTTCGTACTGTGCCAACAGGATGCCGTGGTAACAGTAGACAGTTCCTTGCTTGGCTTCCTTTTTCTGGATCAGACAGCTTCACAGAAACTGCTTTGTTGATTACAGAAAAAAAAACTTAGTTTCTAATTTATTACAGTCTAAAAGACCTTGGGAACAGGGTTGGGAATGTTTCTTATTGTATGGAAGATAACATAAGAGCATGTTGTAAAGAGATTTATCTGTTCATCAGTAGACTAACAGTTCGTTCTAGTGGGAGCAGCTCTACTTCCTTTAAGGAAAAAAAAAAAATCTTTTGCACATGGACTCTCAGCAAACAGAGTGGGGGCTTTGAAGCCACACACCTCCCGCCCCTCCTTTCTAGTCCACTTTGCAAGCCCAGTGACTGTTTCACCGGTAGCTACACCTCTTTCTTCAAGCTGCTACCGTGGGAAGTTAATGTTCAAACTACTACTACTACTACCTCAGCTAGCGCCGCGGTCGCGCTCTCTGTCCTGTGGCTTACTGCGTTCCAACTCCAAGCTTCCAAAGCTCTTTACGTTCTGTATACAAATACAGAGGATGCAGGTTGTTTTCCACTATTTTTTTTTTTTTTTAGATTTCTATTTATCATTCAGGCACTTTAATAGGACATGAACATTCACTGGAGCAACTCATTTCTGAACAAGTGAATGTTTGTTCTATTGAACACGCCCGGCGTTGAGCAACATTCCCCACATCTCTCGAGTTGTGAATCTTTATTCATCCACCTCGTCATATTCTCTTTGCCAAGATTTAAAGCTCTTTTCTTTACACTCCAAATATTTTGCCAGTGTCATTTTATTTTTTACTTTCTATTACAGAGCGTTTCTCTGGCTCATGAAAGCTCAGTCTGTGCTGCTGTTATTGTACTGTACGATACCTTAGTTACCTCTTATATGTTATTCTAGGCTCATTACACGGAGGAATAAGTGCTACAGTGTTCTGTTAAGTGGTTACAATGAAAAAGTACCTACTATGTCACCTGTTACCTGTTGACCTCATAGTTTGACACATTACTTGAATTTTGCCTGCAAAGATGTTTTTTTTTTTTTTTTTTTTTTCCTGCTAATGAGTACTCGGCGACATGAAAGTTGAATATTAGTGTTGTATAGAGAATCATACTTTAATGACATAACCTCTGCTTTGTGCACTTTCTGTAGCATTCATATGCTTTGTAAGGCTGCAGTACCTTCAGAATGGGTAATCGGTGCCACTTAAATGGAGGTTATTTTTCTATATCTACAAGTAAGTGAAAGGTTTTATCAAGTGATATACAAAACAGTGTTTTTGGTCCACTCATCTAGCACTGGGGCTAACTTCATACCAGGAGAATTAAAGTTCATCTGCATTCATTAATCTCATTCCAGCACATATTTATGCAATATATATTTTTCTTGTTAAGTATTTGTGGTATTTTGCTGGTATAAATTTGTTTTAATGAAGAGGTTATATGTTTATTTTCCGGCCTTCAAGGTTACCTCCAGTTTTTCTTGACTTGGCTTTTTTTTTCCAGATGCATAATCTTTTGGTGTCAGTTTGAAGGAATATCCTCCAAGGACAGAGCGGTGTTTCTTTTTGGGTTGCAGCTTGTTACAGTAAATCAACCAAGAAAAGGAAAAAGTACACTGTGTAAAAAAAAAAAAAAAGGATTTAACCAAGCAGAAAGATAAGAGCTTGGAAAAGAAGTGCAGTGGTCAATATGTTTCAGCTGACAATACAGGTGAACCTTCTGCAGTGAGCAGCTTCTCATTCTTAAAAAGGCTATGTCAGAATATATCCTGCCGTATTGGAAATAATGTTATTCTGTTCGAGAAGGGTTGAACTATTGTTGTACATCAAGCAAAGCTGAAACTTCTAAAACTCAGTTGCCCGGTGTGGAGATTAACCCGAGTGAGAATCTTTGGGACGTGTTGTGACATTGCAGGAGCTCATCAAAATGGTTCATAAGTCATGTCATTATCATAGCTAAAGGAGTCCGGCTAGTGTGTGTGCAATTTTTTTTCTTTTTTTGGCGCAGCAGTGTTCCTCCTCATAGCTTTCCTAGAAGTGCATCAAACTTCTATGCAAAATATTTGTTATTCATTAAGGGAAACTATTTCACTCTTCACTGAAACTATGCAGAATGCAATTTAAAATTTTAATTTTAAGCAGACTTCAAAGTAAAAAGTTCAGCTTCTCAGGCAACGTAACTCAGTGAGAGGGTTCAGAACCTCAATACAACAACTTTGTTCATCAGATTCATTTATTGGTCTGTCGCTTGATGTGTCACATCAGTATTGGGCAGTTCTTTTTTTTTTTGGAGAGATTTTTCATTGTCTAAGACATGTTTCCTCCTCCAAGTTCAGCACATAAAAAAAGTAACAGGGTCTCACTGCCATCCTATTCATAATACTCTACCAAGGGCCGATCAGTGCTTCAGGTGTCTTGTGTTCCTCTCGTCTCAGACTATGAATACTGGGTATTCTCAGATGTCGTGTTTTTTTGTTTTTTTCTTGAATTGCTTTGATCCACATTGTTCTGCAGTGGTCAGAAAGCTTCTTTCAGCAGGAGTACTGTGGACTCTAAAGTGTGATTAGTTTTCATGAGCAGTATGCTCGGGTTGGATTTGGTAAACACTGCATGTCGTGAAACTGCACTTGTACTACGATGGTTCAGTATGAGCTTGTGTTCTGTTTATGCCTGCCTGCTTTTTTCTTCCCCCAACTTTTTTTTTTTTTTTTTTAAAGAGTTTAATCAAAAAAGATGTTTTTAAAAAAAAAAAAAAAGTGCTGGCGTTTCTGTATTAATTCTGTCAGGATTTCCTCTCAATGTCCATGTTTACAAAATAAATATTAGCAAGGCCAAATGAATGAGCAAATCAGCTAACATTTGAGTTGTGATATCAATGCATTCTGACTGGATGGTGCTTTAGTGCGCCGTCCTCTGTTACTGGATTAACAGATGTACAGACCATGATGGGACCTGATAAAGAATGTGGAAATAAACAATGAATTTGTTATACAAGTGTGAAGTATCATTTCTCTATGCTTTGTCCTGCTTTATTTGTCTATGAATATATATAAATTTGTGTGTGTGTGTATATATATATATATATATATATATATATATATATATATATATAAATATATAATATGCATGTGTACACACACAGTTAAATTTTAAAAAGTGGTAATTAGGCACTGGTTAACTATTTCCCAGCTATATACGGGGTGACATCTGAGTTTAAAGTCTGAAGGAATATGTTTGCCAAACAAAGCAAAACTAATTTAATTCAGTCAATGGTGCTCTTCAAGTTACAAAAAAAAAAAAAATCTTAGTGTTAATGTGCTGATGAACAAAATTCAAAATAACTGTCATGTTCCCAGTAGCAGAGCAGCATATTACATTAACTGTGCAGGTCACCACCTGAGCAGCAAATGTAATATTCAGTAAGGTCCAAGGAAGTAAAGGCTTCACCCACAGTGGTTAATGTTTATGATTCCACTATCAGATCAATAAACAATGATGTAGCCTACATGGCAGGGTCACAAAGAGAAAGTTGATTCTTCTGGTAACCTAAAAAGACACTGCTACATTTACTCATCAAACCTTCCCATCTATGAAACGAGGCAGTGGCACCGTCATAATTTGGGTCAAATTACTTTATTTTCTTGCACCGAGCTCATTGACAGCTTGCAATCACTGAACCTCTACGGTAAGACAGGAGTACACAGGGGTGCACACAGTCGGTGCTCGAGGGCTGGTGCCCTGCAGATTTTAGATGTTTCCCTGTTTCAACACACAAATTTCAATCAAGGGTCATCATCGGCATGTCACCAAGGTCTGCATAAGAATGTTAATAACACCGCCATGTCTATCAGGGTGTGTTGAAGCAGGGAAACATCTAAGAACTGAAGGACACCCACCCTCCAAGACCGACTACTTGCACCCCCGGTAATAAAACTTGCAAAACTTGATATTTTGGAACAAGAGAGTCTAAGTCCTGACTTCAGTCCCATAAAAACGCCGTAGGGCGACCTGAACTAAGAGTGATCTTAGAGTTGGAGTTGTCTTTGAAGAATACAACGCAGCTTCTCCAGGCTAATGTCCAGGACTGACCAATAGTTAGCTGGATGTATTTAGCTGCAGTTGTTGCAAAGTATCAGCCCGTTTCCACCAAACATGGCAGCACAGCTCAGTATGCAATTTTTTTTCTCCCCATCATACCAAAACAAGCATGTCGCCCACTTCTGCTGGGTACACTTAAGGTGATGCTAGAAACATTGTAGTTAAAGGACTGATTCTCTTTTGTGCACCGTTTTTAAATCTTTTCTGAAACAAAGCTCAACTTGTTTTGCCGGGAAGAAAGATTACAACACACTAGATGTCCTCCACTGTTGTCCTTTCCTAACAGAGTTGTGTTCTTCCTAATATTATTGACTGGTGACACCGCGTTGCAGGTATGTCGTCGCTATGTGGAGAGGTAGCTCCGGCCATCCAGCCAGCACACCTGGCACTGGAAACCAAAACTAGATCAGGGATTACCGTTCTAACCTGGACTGTACTGACCCAATCTGAGCGAAACAGTGGAAACACTAGACACTGAAAACAGAAGGGAACATAGTTTTGCTGATCTGTATGTGAAACATGCAAAATACCTAAAGATTCAAATCATTAAAGAAACACAGCAGACAAGTTATTGTTTTATATTTATATTTGTATATATATTTATATTTATATATATATATATTATATTGTGTTTACTTAACAAACATGATAAATGCAATGTCTCCAAGTTAGCTGTAACAATAAAAATACAATATCTTTGTGTCCTTAAAGTACATAAAATTAAAACAGCAAACAAAAGAAAAAAAAACTGCTCTAAGTAGTTCACAGAGAGGTACAAATATACAGTACAAATCTATTTTATTCAAAAAGGGTACAAATAAAAATTCAACAAAATAGAGATATTAATGCTTTGTTAAAGTCAGGTAGGTGTGGGGCGTTCTAAGGGAGCACTTTGGGTTGACAACGCTAAGGCTTCTGATAGAGATCAATACATATTGGTACGGCCATACGATATTAAAACTCACTATACAAAGTTCATACAACCTGGATTATACTTGAGGATTGAATGTTACATTTACATAATTGCATATATTTAGCAGATTTAGGCATTTAAAAAAAAAAACAGATGCTGTTTTTTGTTTTGTTTTCAAGATAGTTACGTCACATACAAAGCAGTGTCAATTTGTGCAGGAAAAAAAAAAGTATTACGTCAAATCTGAAAATATACAGACTTCTTTAAAACTTTAAACCGTTCGCACGCTCCTGATTTAATTCAACAATAGCAAGACTAAAACCGTCCTAAATTCACCTCCGCTATTCAATACTGGATTGACAGTACGCAGCTCATACAACATCACCTGATATAATAAACCGTCACATGACCACTAATGGAAAGCTATCCAATTTGTGCAGCTTCTTGCTAATTTAAATTCACCTTCTCTTGTCCAGAGACTTTGGGACAGAGCACAAGACAGCAACACAATCCATTAATGCTAAGGATTTCTTTTTAAAAAAAAAAAAAAGGGGAAAAAAAATCTGACCTGCATGTCTACCTACAAATGAGTAAACTGCAGCTAACCCTCTACA
>JAOWBL010000018.1:10233151-10243792 GCA_028564865.1 Zenarchopterus dispar
AAAAAAAAAAAAAGGGGAAAAAAAATCTGACCTGCATGTCTACCTACAAATGAGTAAACTGCAGCTAACCCTCTACAAAAGACAACCTTGGAATCATTTTTCTAGGAAAAGTGCAGAGAAAAGCTTCCATTTCCATACAGTTTACGCTGCAAGTTAAATGTTGAGCTTGTGTACAAAGAATCAAATTTTCAACTGAGAGGAAAAATGATTAATAATAAACAACCAAAAATTTCAGACTCAATTGTGGAACCGTTAGGCGAGTGAAATCGTGTTGATAAGATTCTCATTTGCTCCTGTAAAACCTGAAAACGAACACCAAATCTACCAGAAATGTTACTCCATTATTTCTGTTTCATAAATTGTACGAAGCAGAATTTAAGGCATTATGGACAAGCGTCATCAGAGCTATTTACACACATACAAAAAAAAAAAAAATTTTATATCTATCTACAGGTGCACAAAACCTGGGATTTCTCCATGATTTTGTGTTCTTTACATTTGAAACTCTTCAATTTACCAACAGTTTTTATTTTAAAAACACTGAGGAAGGACATTTAGTGCAATCACAACAACAGACCATCAGTGACGTGGATAAAATTCATTAGACATCTTGGTTTAAGTAGAGCTTTTCCGCTAAACAGGACATACGCCTCTCAGAGCAATAAGCCAAAAACAAAACAAAAAAAAAAAAAAAAGAAAAGAAAAAAAAAAGGCTCATAGTAGCACAGGATGGTCTTGCTGTGAGAATTAACAGGAGGTAAAGTCACAGGTGGCACTGCTTGCACCATGTAAATCCCATTAAATACATCTTGACCTAAAATACAAAAGTTAAAGTGGCTGGCAAATGGGGCCAAACTAACATTGGTTCAATACATTAAAGTTTGAGTGAGTGATTTGGCGTTGACTGTGTAGCATCAAGGTTTACCGAACTGCCGAAAGGTGAAGATCAACTGAGCATTAAAGCAGCAGGTGGCAAAGCAACACAGTACTTTGAATTCCTATGTAAAAAAGGGTGATTTAAAAAGGTAAAAATCCTAAAAGCAGACATCAGTAAAAAAAATGAGTGCACTGACCAATCTGCAGAGACGCTTCGGAGCCATACTTAAGACAACAAGAGGAACAGTACTGAGATTACTGCATAGTAAATGCCAAGACTACATGAAATGTTTTCATTTTGATGCAGGTTGCGTGTAGCGTTAAAAGAAATGCAGCGAATGTCTGACGGTAAAAAAAAAATTAAATGTAGTAAAAAAAAAAAAGAGAAAAAAAAACAAAAAACACACACACACAGAACCAACATCTGCACGATACTGAAAGAGTTAATGCTGAATTCATTCCTCTTGTCCACACTAGCCGAATAAAGATTCCTTCCAGATTCATATCACCTACAGATTTAAGAAGAAAAAAAAAACTCTCTGGAGACATCAAAGATGTCCATGAAAAACACATTTCTTACACAGTACATTACTGACACGGCCATCACATGCGTTTTTATTTGATTCGTCATAAAAATGCTGATGAAATGTGTTCTGGAGAATTCCAGACTTAGAAAATTAAAAGCCATAATGGCTCATAAAAGGTTGAATTGTGGGATACAGAACAAGATCCACAATTCACTCCTCAGAAATGAATTTATAAGTCCGCTGGATCCAGAACAAGTCTTCACTGTTAGGGATAATCCCTTTGGGTATCCCAAGATGGTTATTTTGGCATAAAATTCCCCCGTTTAGCTTTTTTCTTGCCAAACTGCAGAGGAGAAACGGGAACCAGAAGAGTGGACTATATGGTGTACTTCAGACAAACACTAGATTTGCACAGCAGTAGCATCGAGAAGGAAGTTTCAGACAACCACTCTGGACTAAGGAATGATTACAGTGATCGATGACTCAGGTGTGCATTTGATATCTGAATGAAGGAAAATGTGCACCTATGCTTTAAAGCTCCTTAAAATGACAACCGTGTCAGTAACTTTCTGAGCACATCATATGGAAGGTTAACAGGTATATTATTTGTCTTTAAAAGTGATTGGCTTTTGCCAGAGGTAACCCATAGATCAATGACAAAAATAATAATAATCAAACTACTGTTATTTGCACTTTCTGATGAGAATGTCTGCATGAGGAATGTTGTCTAATTATAAACCTTTAAATATGGTCTAATTGCACTTATTTTCAATTTCAACCTTTTTTTTTTCTCCAAGATAAAAAATATGTCAGAAGGAAGAAACTGCAGCATTCATCTTGGATAGTTTGTAAACAGTAAAACAAGTCAGTTTTTTTTTAAACCTCTTGCCACAAAACCCCAATGAAACTACTTCGAACATGTTCCCTTCATAAAAAAAAAAACCAAACATCTAATGTACTGTGATTCCTATTTCAAAGTCAGTGTGAAATCAATGAGTGCCATCTGTGCAATACAAGACAATCTTCAGATCAACTGGACAAAAGATACCCTTAATACCAGAAGAAAGGACCACATACTTTAAACAAATATCAAGAAAATAAACTGAGCAGAACTTCAGGTCTCTCTTGGAGATGCACTTGAGTACAATTCCTAATGATGATAATCAATTATCACCAGTGAGATGGAGGACAAAACAAAAAAAGAAAAAAGAAAAAAGTTTCAGTGATTTCTTGAGAAAGTTGCAAAAGCCATGCTTTGCTTTTGTAGAACTAGAAATGAACGAATGAAAAGGAAGGCTAACATAGTGCATCATCTTTTAAGTTGAGTCAGAGGAGAGCGAGATCTTGCACCTCTGATACACGATATCCCGTGATGAAATTCGTGGGGAAGGGCAGTGCTTTGAAAAGAACTATTGCTTTCATTTGGTAACTGAGAAAAGACTAACTCAAGTTTAGCAGAGTCACCTCATCGCGGCTTCATTCGCATACAGAGCTTTCATTCAAGGCAAACCGCTAGACCCGACAACACTGAGGCCTTTTGGGGGAGCGGAGGGGGGCACCCCAGTGACACAACAGGTTCGTGTCTCTGGTTTATTCCCACAGGTGGCTTTGGTGACAACCAGCTAGCGCTTCCTGCATTAATTCCAATGTTTAAAATTGCACCAAGATTCACCAGTCTGGTCGGGAAAGTGCTGAGGTATAGTTAAGAGGAGGGAAGGAAGCAACTCTAGGTGGCATCTATTCTCACCAATGACACTGGAATGATGACACTGTCTTGTTAGGGATAACTATTTTTAACACCCATCCAAATGCATGCAATATGGCCCTCATCGTAAACAAGGGAAGAGGATTCTGAACAAACTGATTGTTATTTGATTGTAAGACAAGTGGGAAATGTCACACTTGGCCTGAGAGAGGATCCCGATCTTCACAGACCACCTTACCTACAGGGAATGAAGGAAGAAAGCATCTCTAATGACAGCAGAGCTTTGAACTCCTGCTGGAGAAGCACAATGTAATGTTAACATGGACAGCTGGCATCGATGGTGACATCATCATCATCACAGGAGCTGCTGATGTCAGCAAACCTGATTTTTGTTTGGGTAATTATTTTAGATGAAAAGAGGATATTGGAAGCTTCAGAAACAAGGTCATTGACTGGGTTTTTCTTAAATATCAGAATTGGTGGCTTCACCAGTGCTGCTACACACACTTTAATAGTCTGTGGTCTTCCAACAAGACAGCTTTGGTCAAGACGTGAAGTCAAAGTGTTGTGAATGTGATGGTAACCTCCTGGTATGGATATGAGGAAGTGGAGACAAGGGGGGAGGGAGGAAGAGAAAAGCAGTGTGCAAGGACAATGGCAGGCATTTCATCGGCTACATACTTTCTTCTCAGCATTTCATGTCCCTGTAAGACCTCAGCAGGCTGGGAAAACCAAAGGTTTGTGTTCTTTGGCCAAGTTACAACCAAACCAGAACTTCTCACCAGAACAGATAAAGATCATGTGTTTTTGTATATTTCTAGGTGTGCAAAATCTCAAACATTCTGAGGCTACATTCACACTCTTTTTTTCCCTCTTTCTCTCCTTGTCAGACTCAGTCTTACTCGTGGCAGTCTCTCCTATAGCTGCTACCAAATGTTAAGCTACTTCCCTGCATTAGAGCGCCCCTCAATGGACAGTTTGACCTCCTGGGGGATAAAAGAAGGCCTTGTGTGGCCAGAGTTGATTATCTGGGGACGTGGGACGTCAACTCCTTTTACACCATATCTTTGGAGGCCAGGTGAAGACCAGCGTCTCTGAGAGGTACCGAGTGCAGCTTGCATTCCGGCAGCGCCTGCTTCTGCAAAAGCAGAGCCCTCTGTGTGCAAGTGATAACTACTCCGATTTCTTGGATGCTCTGCAGAGGTCCTACTTGTTCTCACTGGTGCTTCGGTGGGTCCAAGAACACCCAAATGTGTTGCTTCTTCCTCATCCAACACATCTTTCTCACCGTCCCTCTGCTTGTGGATGCGGTCCATCCTGAAGTGAGACTGAGGTCGTGACTGCTGAGGGGCCGGGGGCCCCATGAGCTGGTGACCAGGTCCTGATGTAGCACTGGTTTTGCTGAAAGTCCTAGAGAGATTCTGCTGCTGTTGCTGCTGCTGCAATTGATGTTTCTGTGGTTGTTTCTGCTGCTGAGACTGAAGCTGCTGCTGCTGCTGTAGAGTAATGGACACACACATGTCCCCTACCTGTAGATGATGGCAAGTCAGGCCATAAAGCTGGACTGTACGTTCAGGGCTGCAAGATGACCATCCCTGGCCAAATACGAAAAAAGGGTGCTCAGGAGGTACATCGATTGTCACTTTGCTCTGCTGCTCTCCCACGGTAAAATGAAGAGATACGAGGCCCGGCCTCTGCTGGCTGGGACGGATGTCCATCACCAAGCTCGAGTCAATCTTAAGCCCCCCACTCACCTCGGCACTTCGCACAAAATCCTGAGTTTGCAGGTCCTCCACGCGCTTCAGTTCCCCAGTGGCCAACTGAATAATAGCTCCCTTCATGAAGTGCGATGCGCTGCAAGGAGTCTGGGCAGGAGTGAGGGTTGAAGCTACGGCCTGAGTCAGATCTGTCGTAGGCTGGACCGATGGCTGTGAGGGAGCCTGGTGTTGTGGGGCCGTGGTCGGCTCCGTTCTTTCGGGGAGGCACACTCTGGCGGAAGAATCAGAAGCTTTAAAGCTTGGGTCGGGGGAGGCTGTGGTGACAGAGGGGTGGCTGGCCGCGGTGTTGCCAGTCTGTCCTGGGTAGTGTTGCTGCGGTGGTTGGGGTTGATGCTGCGGATGATAATCAAGGGGAATAAGAACTGGTTGCCCATTGGCGAGCACGACAGCATGGCCTGGTTGTCCTTGTGGTTGCTGGAGACCAGCCACTTTGTGATCACTGGAACTTGATGGCTGAGATCCAAACACAGTCCTGCTTGATGCTGTCCCTTTGCCCTCTGCATGAACATCTCTGGATCTCTGGCCACCCTGACAGAGATTCAAGGGAGCAAACGAGACCTCCTTGCGAACTCCACTACCTCCTTGGCTTGAGGAAGCTAAACGACCAACCACTTGCTGCACCTGGACGTTTAAGAAAGAAATCAAGTGTTGGAAAGACAGAATTTAACTTTGTTGAAACATACAAATTAAAAATGGCTTGTGAAATGTCTTTAAATAGCACATCAAAGGTTTTTCCAAAGCAGCCAAAACTGAAGATTTAAACATGAATTCAGCACGTGGCTCGGAATGTGTGAAATAATAAATATATACGTTTCTTCATCTTATCACTTAGGCCGAAAACTCTCTTGCACACAATTTCAGCAGAGGCTCGATATACCCAGCTTTTGAAAGAAAAAAAACTAATCCTACAAATATGGAATGAGAACAAGGAGACATAATCATACTTTTAGAAATTAGCAATTAGGCTGATGCAAAGTTAGATAAAAGTTGTAATTTACATGCATGACATCCATTTATCTACAAACTCATTGCACACAATAAAGAAATGAAGTAAAATGGAATGTTGTATATATAAATAACCAAGTAAAACAAGTATACAGTATTATAGTATAAGGTATACGATTAGCAAAGCTGAATGCTTAAACATCTGTGGAATTTTAATGCACTTCAAAAACTGACAAGAAATTAATAGTAAAAACTTAGATGTCATTTTTCACAGCTTCTCACATGTGGCACAAAATATAAGATCCAACAGAGTATAGTCATGCACATACCTTCACTAAACAGGAAAAAAGGATTACTAAATTATCTGCTCTTCTAATTTATTTTTAATTAGGACTACACTTTCATCCAATCACACATTTTAAGTAATTATTAATATTAGCAAGCCATTTGTGTCTATTACCTCCAGGTCACTGTCAGGCGTGCTGCGCTGACCAGGTGAGCTTCTGCCTTCCAGCCTTCGGTTCTGCAGGACTCTCTCTTGGCTGTGCTCTTGTGCTGTCGAGCTGGATACGACCGGGTGCAGATGTGCTTTTCTGACAGAGTCTGATATGACATCTCTAACTCCCTGCTCTTTATCTCCTCCATTCATCTCTGCTTCATTCTCCTGCTGGGAGCTCTGGTAGTCTCTGGGGGCAGAGGTGGGCCTGCTGCCCCGAGGGTGGTAGAAAACAGGCATTCCTCTGGAGCTGAACTCTGCTGCAGGTACAACTCCAACAGTACCAAGGTGCTGCTGGGCAGCTTGCTCTGAAGACAGTATCAGTGGGACACCACTAGAAGCTGTCACTTTGGCAAAGGTATGAGCAGCTACCTGAGCCTGAGGAGGTGGGGAAACAACACCTTCCTGTATGACAGATGGATAGGGAACCAGGTGGGATACAGCATGGGGCTGAGGTATGGTGCCTGAGGGAGAGATCAGTGAACCTGGGACAATGCCCGGGGGTAGAGCGTAAGGTACTGCAGCATAAGGGGAGCTAACAAACTGGAGAGGCGAATGAGGGATCTGTGCATAACCAAGAGGAGGGTAGGGAATGCCTGGATGCTGAAGAAGAGGAGAGTGTACAGTATAAGCTGGAGAGATGTGGCTTAACACTGGGTGAAGACTGGTAGGTGAGTAAGTAACAGATGGAACAGCTACTTTGTAAAGCATACTATAGTGGTCAACAGGCACTGCTGATATGGTCTCTGAATTATCCGCTCCATAATGAACACCTGATTGGGTTTGCATCCACTCTCCTTGGGCTCCTCCCTGAGTGTCGCTGTTGGCTGCAGAATTCTGGATGGAAATTGCTTCATCTTCTCCAATAACACCCCCGGCAATAGCGCCACTGCCTCCTGCAGTCCCACCTCCTCCTACCCCCCCAGCTCCACTGCTGTTACTAATTGGGAGGTCCCTCTTCTTAGGAGGCAGCCACTCCTGGTTGCGCTCCTGAGCCGGTTTCATTGCAATCCTCTGACCAAGCGAGCAGCTTTACTGTACTGTGCAGGAACTGAAACTTGCAAGCCAGTCAGCCCGCACAGGAACTGGTTCTGAAATTAGCTGGCTGGCCTCGTCTGCCAATCCACCTGAAAAAAAAAAAAAAAAAAAAAAGTAATACAGCCACGTGTCATCAGTGTGTACTTTTTAGTTACACAAGAGATACTGTGTCACTGTTACTGCTGTGTTACTCTGGAGCACAAATGTGCTACAGCACGATAACCAGAAAATGCTGTCATTTATATAATTTCCATTTGAGGATTAACTACATATTATTGAACTGAAATTAAGCGAATCAAACTAAACCTGATTCTGTGACAAAGTCCATTAATAGCAGCAAAATTGACTTTCACACTGGCCCAACACAAACTTATCTGACTTAAACTGTACAGTTCTGTGCAAAAATCTTAGACAACCCCATTCTTCTTGTTTAATCAAAATTTCAGTGACCATAAATATTTATTTTTCAGTGTCTTCAGTCAGATACAAACAGATAAGACAGCAATAAAATTAGAAATAGACCACTGGATAAGTTGGAGTGGATACCTTCACTCCAATGACAGACTGTGCAATGTTCTTAGGGATGAAAAAAAATTTGTCTCAGACATTAAATACAAATGGTAACAATAATCACCATGTCTCTGCTTCAGGCTCTGTGTGCTCACATCATGCCATTCTTTTCACTCTTCTTTCAAATTAAATTAACAGATGCCCTTGTGAGAAGAGTTGATTTTCAGTTCAGATAAAAAGAAGGAATAAACACTGCTTTATGATTGATAAAATCAGTGTGTAATTGCACAGGGTGATTTTTCAAATGACATTCAAATTACTTAATTTCTGGCAGTAAACAATCCAACATTTATTCGAGATCTATCAGACGTTTTCAATTTAGTTATGTCAGACAATATTCATTCAGTACTTCTTCCCAATGACATCTGAATGCAGTTTCAGCGTTAGTTTTGAGACCTGTTCACAAAAGTAATCAGTGAAGGACTTTACAAACAACAAAATTTGTTCCACTACTGATACCAATATCTGAAATACGCACCAATACTGCTGAAAACAAGGGTATCTGTATCGATGAATATTTACGTTTTTAAACCAACTGGTATCATGTAATCTTTAATAAATGGAAACCAAATTTTTCTTTACTGCCCTAAAATCCAGCACAGAAACTTTCCTGTCACTGGAAATTCTGGCTTGAGACTAGACAAACCTCAACAATCCACTCATCCTACTTCACATGAAGTTATGCAATACTACTTTGCAACATGTTTTGAGTCACCAGGTGCAGAAACAGTGACACACGAGTTTCTAGACAGATCTCACGATGTAACATTAGAATTATGTCAGCAATATATTTTAGTCCGGAAAATCCAACCAGAAACACTGTGACGTCCTCATTATGCAGAGCAAAGGTGGCAACAATTGTTGCTAAAAATAAAATGAGCAAATCCTATTAAGCATTTAAGGAGCCATCATGTCATAAAGTGCATGTTCATCTTGTCAAAGGGAAGCAGGGAGACCAAACTCCAGCGTTTGCTTGTCAGAAATTAGAAAAATTACACAAAGAAAACCAGAAAGACATAACTATGATAAACTACAGTTCATTGTCCTAGATATCATTTCATATCTGTAAAAAGAAGTTCAAGCAATTAGCTTTATAACATTTGGACACCTCCAATGTGCTCAAATTTCAAAATATAAATGGATTTTTTAAAAATTATATTTATTTGTGGCTACCATTTAAATTTAATTCCAAGATTTTTTTTATTATATATTCTGTACCTGATGCTAATTTTAAAAAAGGTTGTCATTTAAATAAATAAATTTAAAAAAACAAAACAAAACAAAACACTGGTATCAGGAAAATACCAAATCCCAGTTTTTGGAATAAGTACTGGATAGAAAATAATGGTATAGCTGGTCATCTCTTAAAAAAAAAAAAGACGAAATGTAGACGAAATGTAAATTACTCAGGGGCAGGGTATGAGTTAAATGTAGGTTTCTGTGATCTAGCCAGGTTGAAAGACGGAAACTTTCCTGTCACTGGAAATTCTGGCTTGAGACTAGACGAACCTCCACAATCCACTCATCCTACTTCACAGTACACCCCTGCCTGAAAACCAAACCCGGCATGTCAGCACAAGCATCCACCAGCTGTCAGTGAATACAATAAAACACTGAACAAAGATTTTAATGTGCTCAAATAATTTAAATTGAAATTCAAAACAGCTAGAGAAACCCTAAAATAACTAGTAATAAGCTCTTAACAACAAAGAAGAATCCAAAATGAACATAAGTTACCCAAACGCATCAGAGACGGAAAATAACACTAGTAGTTTCAGAAATGCTTGAAGTGACCACAGAGACTTGTAGTAACCAAAAACACACCGAAACTCATCCATAACAGGAGGCTGTTTCTTTTAGTCTGTTTGTGTCACTGGTCTATGTACAGTCCCGCTACATACTGTCAGCTTTTTAAAACTCTTTAAGAAACCATATGACGTTTGGGATAAGTGAAAATCTTCAAACTTAACTAGAGTCTAATGAAATTAAAACAGCCACAATGATATCGCGCATTGATTTTTAAAAAAAAATCTTCCAAGTATGTAATAATAAATCAAACAAGGAGGACCCTCTTTTGCTTCAACTTTAGTCGATAAGAAAACACGAATGTAATTTTTTTTTTTAATACTGTAATAAACTGTGAAAACGCGTCTCCTGGAAAAGACGTGTGAATACATCGGGAAGGGAAGAAGAGTTTTCTAAAGCAGCAGGACGTCAGTTTTGTCCAGCTTCAAATCTCACTGTTTACCGTTTGCTTTCTGGCTGACTTGGCTAAAGTTAGCTAGCTGCTTAGAGACTAAATCATCACGTAGACACATGCAAGCGACAGGGTCACACCGAGTACACTAAAACTAAAACGTATATAATGTATCCTAATGATAACGAGTTCTATTTGATGCAGTTTAAACGTGTTTATAATTTATTACCGGGCCACCAGCCCAGAGCTTCAAGCTAGTTAGCTGCACGGCTAACTCAGCTAAACAGAGTTATAGGAGTCCTGCTCGGTTCACTTTTTACTTGCTCTTGGTATGGCAGCAAGCGCGAGGCCTGCTGTGGACACTTCTGCTATGTGTCGCCCGGTATACTTACCTACAAATGTCATCGCGAACAGGCGTTTCTTTATAAAAACTTGGTGTGCGGAGGGACAAGTGAAGAAATCAATGCTAACGAGTCAAGCCCATCTAGAAGGCCAGCAGAGGCGCTCAC
>JAOWBL010000018.1:10261591-10283564 GCA_028564865.1 Zenarchopterus dispar
TAGAACATAATTAAGTGACTGGTGAAGTACAACATGGATGGGTCACAAATACACCCCACAGCGAAGAGAAGCTCCCTCCAGAAACCAGACTTGGAATACTTGAGTCCAGGACTTGGAACCAAATTTACAAGATTTGTGACTTGACTAAAACAACTCTTGCACTCAGACCTGTGCATTAACTGCATTCAAACTGTCAATCAAATTTGAGTCTACAGATGTTATTTTTTTTGTTATATGGCATATTGATTTGACATATCTACATTATGTACAATATTAATTTTGTGCAAGATGTACAATTCCATATGTCATCAATTCATGACATGTTTAAGAATAAACTAGAATAAGAATAATTTTTTTATTTGAAATTCACTCATGGTTACGTTGAACAACAACAACAAAATGTTATTCAGTAAGACAAGAACATGTTTACTTAGAGATGCTTAGAATGTGCATGTGTTTAAAGGCTGACAACTGTCTTTTGGCCTGCACTCGACTGGACATGACTCGCATCTGATTTTCCTTTAATGACTTGGACTCAATTCAGATACGAACACGAGTTTGATAACTCAACTACAACATTGCACACAGCACATCTGTGCCAACATTCCACCTCATTTTGTGAACATCCCCGAGACAAAACCGTGGGACAATTTTGCTGCATCTCAGTTCTTCTTTAAGAGGTAGTAACAGCGCTGAAAAGGCAGAGAAACAAGCTCTGTGTAAGGGTGAGTAAACATTGCAGAACCCACTGCTCTTACCCACAATGCTCTTGTCACTCAAATTATTCTGAGATACCGACAAGTTGTAACCACATGCCGATGTGGCACACTACTACCAATGCTTGGACAGTGTGAAAGCAAAGGGTAACGTTGATGGTTAAACAAAGACATCGTTCTTGCACCAGTATGGTACACCTCTGTGTGAAAAGGGATTAAGACAAACCACACAGGCAGCCATGTCTGTTCATAAACATTCACTCACAAATATCTGGGGAAACTGCACCTCCAGAAAAGTACACTTAAAAAACTCACACTGACACAGGAAGGACTTCGCACAAATAGATGACAGTGCTAACCAACACACCATTATGCTTCCCTTCAATGATCTCACTTTTAAAAACTAAATATAAAATGATAAAAACATGTGAAAACAAAAGTACACCATATTTCAATACTGAGGTTTTAAAACATCAGGGGATAATTTAAATAAACAGCACAACCTACTACACTGTGCAATTATTTGAAAAAAACAAAAAAAACAAAACAAAACTACCCACTTCACAGCTTTTATAATCACCATAGCAGAAATAAGTTGCAGTAATCATTTTCGATTTAAAGGTTTTAGATGACATTCACACTGCTATGGAGGAAATATGGCCCTACTCTTATGTATGACATTGCTGTCAAACGGTCTCACATTTAACTCCGAAATACTGAAAAGTTCGTAGTAGAGTAACTGACTGCAGGGTGCCCGTTGCTTGTGGCTGTGTAGCAAATCCCTCTACCATCATGCTCGGCAGCTTGGTATGAGGCGTTTATATATGTTATAACATATGTTATAATAACTGTTCAAATACCGATCAGCAGTAGCGACTGCTTCTTAAAGAATTTATAATGCCGTTTTGCCGTGAGTCAACACACACTTGACTGCTCCAAACCAGCAAACCGCCACACCTTCCGTTTTTTTCCTCTTCTTTTTAAAAATGTGATCACACCTACTGCTGCTGATGAAACATGAATGTAAACTTGATCAGCAGCTGCTGCCTGATGTTAATACAGAAACTATCCGTTAACCATCTTGTTGTGTCTCACACAGTGATCTGTATAGTTTTTGGTCAAACAAAGCTACAGTGAAACTGTCATGTTTATTTGAGTTTTAAATGACCTAAATTCAAGACCAAATTTTTTTCTTTTAATAAATATACTCACAACCAAAATCTCAGACTCGAAAGAAGGTGTACTTCACATGATTGTATGGGGTTATGACTGTCCAACTCAAAGCAAGTCTATCCTTGGGTGGGTGATCATATGATCGTGCTTAGTGGAATGATGACGTCACCAGTCCTCGGGCCAAAGAATCGGTCACAAATATTCAGCGTGACATTAACATGGCAAGAAAATGATTATGATAAAAATTATTATACCGTTCCCATTTGCTGACCATAATTGTAAGCACAGGGAAACCAGATTCCGCTCCAGAGAGGAGTACCGCCCATGGTTAAAACCTGCTCACAAATGAAACCGCTGCTGAGAAAGACCTGGACGCTTCCAACCGGAGGAGCTTTTTTATTTACTGTACTGATACTGTACATGGAGCTAAATCTGTCTAGTTACACTGTTCACACCCTCCAGGTCAGCTTCTACACATCAGCGTGCTGACCACACATCCATCGTCACGCTCTCCTCCACATGCTTCTACACACAGAGCTCACACAGCCTGTTAAAAGGACCATGACAGTGTTATAACAATATGACGAATGCTGACAGCACAATCTTATCCGCTATAATTTCCCCCCCTTCTCCCTTTTTTTTAAAACCATGAATGCAATGAACGAGACACACACAACTTTGAGTCACTGTTTCTAGAGTGATGGTTTTCTGTATGTAAGGACACATGTTTGCAGGATTTTTCTGTCTTTCTTGGGCCAGTATTTTAAGGTCAATGGAGTAAAATTAGTGGCCCACTTTTATGTAAAGAACACCAGTATGTAAGCGTCTAAAGTTGACCTTTTCTTAATCCTCTTCCGTTTACAAGTTGTCGAAGAAGTTGAAGGTAGGCCAGCAGAATGACAAAACGTGGAGCTGAGGGCAGCAAAATAAATGTCAGCCATGACTTGGAGTTATCCTCCCAGAAGGAGGTCATTGTTGAGAAGGAAAGTTGTTCAGAGTCAGTTGTGTGGCAGTGGTTTGGCTGTCTCCAAAGTGACGTGGAGCAAATTCAGCCAATATGCAAGGCATGTTGACGATCAGTGCCCTCAAAAACTGGCAACATAACAAATCTGTTTAATCAGTTGAAGAAATACAACCCAACTAACTATACAGAAAGTATGAAAATGCGAGGACAATCTGAACAGCCTGCCAGTTTGGCACAAAGTAGACATAGCACTAGGAGTTCTGCCACTGGACCAAAACAGCAATCACGTCATTTTTGAGTCCATTGGGCCATATGAGCAGCATTCAAAGAGGATCAAAACAATTACAGTTGCGATTGCTTTTTGTCTTCCTTTTCTCAGAGGGGGGAAATTTGTTTATTTTGTACTTACATCTCCAAATCATCTTATTTAACTTGCCTTATTTACTTTGTATATTAATAAAATGTACAGGCGCTTTAAAATTGCCAGTATTTTAAAAAGTCATGATAATAATTAAAAATATA
Organism: Zenarchopterus dispar; assembly: GCA_028564865.1. NCBI lineage: Eukaryota > Metazoa > Chordata > Actinopteri > Beloniformes > Zenarchopteridae > Zenarchopterus > Zenarchopterus dispar. Next base: position 10,264,967 of record JAOWBL010000018.1, read on the forward strand.
TGTATTTTTTTTAAATAATAATAAAAAAATCAAGATAGAACAATATGAAAAAATAAATCTTAATCATTTTTTTGCCATGTAGCCCAGCCTATTCATAACTCTGGACAAGAGGAAGCACAGGCATGTCTGAGCAAGTTATGTTCCTCGCTGATCTGATTCCCCGGGTTTTTATTTAAATTAAGCCTTCTGTCTAGAGTGAAATTTCAGCAAGTATTCATATGTGTTTGTATCAAAACAAGTCATAAAAACAGGTTTAATTGGCCAAACAGACTTAACTTCCCATATATGTGTCTTCATTTTGTTTCTAAACAAGATTTATTATTTTTTGTTGGGGTTTGAGAGAAAAGAAAGACTGAAATTTTTAATAGAAAATAAGTAAATTTACTCCATTTAAAACTTAATCACAGGCCTTTAACAGTACTGACAAATCGTATTATGCTCAAAACTAACATAAAATTGTGTGACTTTTATATGTGGTTGTAAAGGGAAGCTGCAAAACCCAAAATGCCAACAAACCATTTAAATGTCCATACAAGAATTTGGAAAGTTAGCTCCCTTGTACACATGCAAGTAATTTTTCAGTCATCATTTCAGTTGTAGTCTTACCAAGCAGTCTTTTTCAAATGTGCACTATCCTTAAAGAGCAATATAACCTTTCCCTTATGTGATCATAAAAAGATTTAAGTAAAGACAAGACGTCAGCAAAAAAAACTTGCCTCACAAAATTTTTAAACATAACTGGAGCAGGAGGGTGGAGTCCTACAGACAAGTCACTTCAAAGCTCTGCCTCAAAGTAGCCAAACAAGACTCCACAGCTAAATATTAGGAAGCAAATCATAAAACCAGTTAGTCCCCCCGTTTCACAAATAAAATATTAAAAAACTATTGCACAGTAGACAGAGCAGATCAATCAGAAATGTCATGTTGCCCGAGACTTAAATAAAATCTACTTAAAAGATCTCACATCTTTGAACAAAGAATTATTCCAATAGTGACTCTCAAGGACCACAGTATCACACTACTCAGATGACTTCATTTAGCTTTCACTTTAAAAGATGAGACAGTGCAATCACAGAAAAGGACACAGCATCTTTCTTAAAAATGTGCAGTTGTGTGCATTATGTGATCCTGCAAACATTTATAAATAAAGAAAAACTGCAATGTCCTCTGTTTAATTGGCAATTAAAATGGCATTCCAAGAACAGGACTCTGGATAAAATCCAAATGACACTAAGCCATTAAAGTAAAAAAACAACAAAACTAACAACAACAATAATAATAATAGTTATGGGAACAACAAATTTATAGTCTTATAGTCAATATAGTCAAGTCTAACATGTTTATAATAGTGGCACTACACCCACTTAGACACCTCATAGAAGCAGAATTTACTATAAAGGTCAGGTGTTCAAGATTAAAGGAGATTTTTTTTCAAAGTCTAAAAAATATTTCCAAGGGTATTGATGACATGCTACAATCAAATTACTACAGATATTGCAGTATGCAGCTCCCTTTTCAACCATAACTTTACAACTTAGTTCATAGAAGGCCATTTTCAGGCAAAAAAATCTGAGATACAATGAATATACCATGATGTGAATTGAGCAGAGATAGAGATTGGTATGCTGGATGATTCTACTCTAATCCAGGTCTGGAAATCTGAACTGCTAAATAAATGACAAATTTTAAGACATACACCACCCAAAACAAACTGAAAGGGTTAGGTTATTGAGGAGTTTCTGAATTGATATTCACTTCCACACCAAAAAAATAAATAAATACTTTCAAGCACAGAAAAACATAAATAAATAATAATAAAAATAAATAAGTATTACCTACACAGTCTGATGATTTGGTCATTTTGTTCTCACTATAATCATTTATAAAAATCCTTTCAGACAAAATTGAAATATGGCTACTTGAAATAAAAATCTGGAAACTGGCTAAAAACACAGCTTTCCAGTTAATGCCAAACAGGCCTCTTTTTCAGTGATGTTTCTGATCAAAAAGAGAATTAATACAATACATGTGAAGCTGTGTTAAAAAAAAAAAAAAGTCTTTAATCTGGGCATCAACATACTCTCCTTTGAAATACCATTATGCCAAAACTGTCCAATCTGTCTGATCACTCAGATGTTTCTTACTTTGTTTAAAATGTTTGCTCTTATTTGGCTCTGCATTTTTTTAAAGAACTGGGACCACAAACTCACCTGGAAGTAAGTTGGGCTCCAACTTCTTAATCGGTGGTTCAATAGTTTTCTTCACATCAGTCTAGGAAAGAAAACACACATGCTACATCAGTCTAAGTCAGCTAACAAAACCTTTTTTCCCCTCTTGAGATTAAGAAATTGAAAAAAAAAATACACGAGGAAATAAGGATATATTTATAACAGAGTTTTCAAATCCTAAATACACCTGAGATTCAACCATAGCCACCGCGTAATCACACTCAACATGTGTGGTTATTTGTTTGGTTTATATTGCATTTATCATGATTGATTTGTTTTGGTTTATACTGCATTAACACTCAAGCCTGTGGTAGAAGCTCTTATGCATTATTAGTTATGAAGCATATACAGCAGTCAATTAAACTGCATCTCTAAACACTATTCACACATAGTGAGTCTGTTAATATTGGGACAGTTGTGTGTGTGTTAATGGCTCAACCCTCTGCAGTTCAAGAGAATGAACGACCATCGAGGTCAAAGTGTCTGACATAAGTTTAGGTTCAAGAAAAATAACGAGTGGTTGGACAATGTGACATAGTCCACAGTTGAATACACCAGATGTCAATGAATTAAAAAAAAAAAAATCATATTCAAGTACAAATAGAGCGAAATGAAACTAATACATCAACATTTGTCCATGCCAAGACAAACACTGGCTTTTTTTGGGTCTGTTCATAAGCATTTTTTTGTTTTTGTTAGAAAAAGTCTTAATTCACTTTCTGTATAGAGAAACAGATACTCCTCTTGAAAAAACAACAGCACAGGAAACTGTACTCACCCAGAGGGTTGACATATTAGACACAGCATCATATTCAACAAATTTCAATGCTTAATTTCTTCAGTTTGTGCAGACAGAAAGAGGAACATGTTTACTCAAACCACCTACTGATATTTCACCTCACACCGCCTATAAATGCACAGCACAAATGTAATCTGATAAAATGCTTTAGTTTGCACAGTATCTGTACAAAACCCACCAATTTGCATAACAATTTATGCATCTGACAAGATCTTTTGAAAATAGCACCAGCATGCACTTCTTTTTTTTTTTGGGTGGCACGGGGTGAGTGCACATTGACTTTTGCAATGTCATACCCATTCAGGCTCAACCAAACATTTTTAATTTGGCCTGGTGAAAGAGTATAACATTTCTTTTCAGAGAAATTTGATTTTAAAAACCTTCATAAGGTATACAAGTACATCTTAAAGTCTGAAAATGAAAAAAAAAATACAAGATTTCACTAATAGTGAAATACCAATGTTGCAGTTTCTTAAGAGTTTATCTAAACTAGTGTCTGCAGTTTCGCATACAATGGCATTAGATTACTGGGAGGGGTTAAAGGAATATTTATAAGAGATGAAAGAATTAAAAACTTAATTTATAGTATACAGGATGCATGATGTTTCAGAGTTTTTAATTGTCTGTATTTGAGTCATCTGTTTATAGAAAACACACATGACAAAAGAGGATTTGGTTGATTTGTCAACAGATGGTGAACATCGCAAATGTCAGCTAGATAACGCACCACCTTTTTGTTAGAGGAGAGAAAAAACTTTGAAACCATTACTTTAAATTTCAGCAGTAAGTTGTATTTTAACATCCATTTATATGTAGTCTAGTAAAAACTTTACCAGTTCCCCTGAGAAAGCCAGCAGAATGAAAAGTATAAACGGGCATGGCATTAACTGGGTGAACATATTGAACTGTACCAGAGCACAGTATTTAACTAAATGCATTAAACTAAATTTACAACAATGGCAACTGTCTTGTCCATACGTCAGCTTGTACATAAAATAATCAAAGTTCACCCCCATCCCAATGTTTCCAAAGTATTCATAATAAAAGCAAAAAACAAAAAAATAACTTCAGTTATATGTGAAAAACAAATACAAACATACCTGTGAGGGAAGATAACACTTGAAAGTTGGTTTCAGGGGTTTGACAGAAAACATTGTGTATCTCCAGGCTGGGCTTGATATTTATACAGTAAACCAGCGCCTGGCAAAAAAAAATTCACTGCTGCCAGTTGACAAGCGAGGGTGGAAAGCCCTCAGAAAAGTTTTAAGAGATCTTAGACGAGTTAATTCAAGTCGTCCGTGTTCTGAAAATTATCGAAACAGTCTGAACGAGCAACGACACTTCTCCATTACGATTAGCCACCAGTAACTACGACGTTGACAAAAGTTGACAAAAGTTAAACGTCCCAGTTAGCGTCGTTAGCTAGCTAGCGCAAAGTCCTTAATGAAGTTTATAAACGTTGTTCCCGCGCAGAGACGAAGATGTCAGAAACATGAAAGAGTCCTTTAGTAGTCTACATTTTCTTTACACCTGTTACTGCACTGTGAACCGTCACTGACTTCCTCAAAGTCCAACTAATTCAACCAACGCAGTACCTAACGCTGCAAAGTACTTAACGGCCATGTTTATACGGGACGGAGGTTCCGCCCTGCTTCCGGGCTCCGCCGCTCGGCTGTATGTTGGTACTTTCTAAAATCACGTTTATTTGATGAATTGACTCGGTCCATATCACCAGTTTATGAACTCATCTCCTATCTACTACTATTCACGAAAGTAACACTTGATTACGGTTTTACCTCAGTATCACACCAGTTATTTTGCTAACATTTAAAGACTACATCACTCTTGGACTCCAACTCCCATGATGCATTGAGAGGATTACCTTGAAGCTTGTGACCTTATTTTTTCTTCTCTTTTTTCAGTAACAACATAATTTCGCACAATGTGAGCTTAACTAAATCAAAACTTATTACACCCATTTTTTGATGTCACTTAACAACCAAGATGTTCTGAATTGTTTTTGATACTGAGACAGTCCTTGTTTTTAGCTGTTTACCGCTCAGTTAAGTAATATATGTATTGAACGAAACTAAAGACTTTTAGACTTAGTTGAAGATTAATAACCTCCAAACTGGTTGAAGTATTTGAGAATTAGTACTCTTTGATAATCGGAGGTTCAGATGTTACTAACCACAGCTGTTTCATGCTTAATGTGGTTTATTTTTTATATATTTTGTCCACATTTAATGATATTAATCGCTTGTAATTTGTTACAAGTATTAGTAGTAAGGTTTGTTAGGCGTTAAGCTAAATTAAAAACCTCACATTCCTGATGTTAATTTAGTTTTGTGCAATGCCCTTTCCTCACCACAAGGTGGCGACAAAATACCATGGCAAAGGCATAAGCAAAAAAACACTAACTTTCAGTGGACCACACGTGTAATTTACTTACTTTCTCACTTTCAACTATGTTTCAGTCAAATGAAAATATCTTGATGATCATTTAATTTTTTTTTACTCTGAAAGATTGGACACACACATACACAAAGACTACTGTGTGCAATCAGAGGAAGCAGTCTAATAGATGGGTTACAACACAGAGGCTCGTCTCACCACCCAACATCATTTGAAGTCAACCCTCATTTTAACTGGAGATATCATACCAGAGGAAACAAGTGCTGAATACATCAAAGCAGTTTCCTGAAAGGCATTTGAGAGTGTGTTTTTTTTTCTTGATTTTTCTGGAAGAAACAAACAAACAAACATAGGTATTCTTTACATCAAGAGCTGTGTAACAAATCAAAATATTCCACTTGGATTACTTTCATGGAAGATATGTGACTGTAAAATAAAAATTCTGCCTTGTGTTCGGCTCTAACAAACATAACACCACTAAGTTATGTCATTTTTGCTTGACATGACTTATCTCAACTTCTTATAATTTGCCTAGATTTCCTGTAGGAATGACGAGATGCGTTTGTGGTTGTTAATGTGGCCCTTCGCTGGACTGGCAGCCTGTCCAAGGTGTACTCCAGCCTTTTGACCAAAGAGACCTAGGACTGGCTCCACTATCCCTGTAACCCTGAAATGGAATAAGCAGGTATAGATAATGGATGGATGGAAATTAAAGCTGCTATAAAAACAAACAAAGGAAAATCGTAGCCTGTGACCTGATGCAGGTTTATTGCCTCATTTCACACAGTTTTATTATTTTATATTTTAATGGTTTTATGTATTCAAGCACAGTAAAGTTTTGAATTACTGCTTTCTTGCTTGTCCAAGCTCTGCTGTTTTTTTCCTTTGACTCTGTTACACTTGATCATTTTAATTACAAGTAATTCAAAACTTTGCTTGATGAGAAATTTAATGAATAAAGTAAAAATAGCGAGTTATCATAGATTTAACTGAAGTGAGACTTAAGGTTTCTCCATGCAGTATCAATAACAAAGTCATGGAAAAAGTCCTTTCCTGTAGTGAGGACCTTCCGCACACCTGAGTCATCAGCGCAAACATCATTAAATGAGGGGTGAGCGGTGTCCGTGCTCTGATGCTGGGAAGTGCCACAGAAACCTACGCGCATGCCCAGTTTCGTCGCTGGCATACACATGAATATTTAATCCAAGTCTGCCCTCAAAGCCCGTTGATTGGCTCCTCTGGCTCGGTTTCCCGTGTTATGTTTCAGAGCCCCTGTTCCTCACGTAAATTACCTTGGAGCTCATAGTTTGGGACTCGGCTTCGAGGCAGTGTGTCTGTCAGTGTCGGACGCGTTTGTGACTGCACCATGGACGGAGGACGCCGCTGAGCAGCCGCATCCGAGCCGTCCAGGGTTTTTTTTTTTTTTAATCGGGAATAAACTTGGATTTTATCCTCCCCGGTTTTAAATTGAACGAGAATACTGTTTTTGTTTTGTTTTGTGAGCGGTGCGAACTTCACGGAGGTTTGCACAAATACTGGATCGTGGGAATACGCCGGAGAAGACTGCCAACGTTGTGATATCAGAGGAGGATGGTGAGTTATATTTACACTGGCGGATGCGCTGGGGCTCCACATGTTTAGAGTAACTAGTTATTATAAAATAAATATTTTCTCCAGAGCTGTACTCGTATAGTTAGCCCCAGAACTTAAACATGTATGTATGTATATGTGTGTGTGTGTGTGTGTGTGTGTATATATATATATATATATAAGTATTCTTTCTCGTACTTTTAATATTTAAATAACCCAAGATAAGTTAACTTTCACAGATTATTTAACTGTTTACAATATGGATTCAATTTCCCATCTCTTCCACGCTTCATCTATGACTATATCCTGAGACTGTTCCTAAAGTCATCCACTTTTTGTGATCTGCCTGAATACAAACACAAAGTGCTGACTCTGAGCTGCTGAATCTCACCTGCCTGAGTGACACTCTGACAAAAGATATGTCACGTTTAAAAAACATTAGTCAGGTGCATCAGCCCTGTTTTAGAAACCGGTTAGTCAGTCAGTGAGCGTGTCAGGGAGCTTTTACAGTGTGTGCAGCAGTCTGCTTGTTGTGTGTTGGTGCATCACCCGGAGACAGGTTTTTCCTGGTAGCTGAATGCCATCCCTCCAGCAGGCGCAGACACACCTTGAGCTAGGAGGGTGCCTGTGTTTTGGCAACAATATGTGGAATCTCTGTCCTCAGTGGAAGAATTGTACTTTTTTCTTTTTTGTTGTTGTTCAGATCATTATATTGGTGACACAGGCTTTGTCACATTTGTTTCATCTTGTGGTCTTGTTGATTTAGCAGAGTCACAGTATTGAACTGAAGTAGTTGTAGAGCATCTTAAGCACACAAAGTCAAAGTTGGTATGGGCTTGTATGAAGACTGATCACAGTGAACCACGTTCAAATTCTGAATCCCATGTGTCTCTATAGTACATTTCTTGCTTGAAAACTTCTTTAAACATGTTACTTACTTCACCTGAGCATAAACTATGTATATCCAAAGCATGCAGGACCGAAACTTCCACCATAGGTGTGTTAAACCTGAAGGTCAGGTTGCCCATACGATGACATCCCAAAAGAGCTGTGGACTTAAACTGTAGCTTCCACATAAAATCACAAAATGTAATAGATTTCAGTAGCATCACTGCTTTACTTCTGCTTTCATGTATTTATTATCACTAATGTTTAAGCTGATTTTTTTTCTGATGCTGAAGCCTCATTATTTGATTATTCAATTTTAGAAATAATTTGTTTGTGACAGAAAATGATATCCAGTAATCCAGAAATTAGTCATGAATTTAAAGATGCTGAAGGATGTAACTTAAGATAAAAATGGAAAGAAAAACGATGCTTCAAGTCTTTTATTTATATATATATATATATATATATATATATAATTTAGGTACAAAGGGGTTAGAGAGAGTAGTAGCTCATGCAGACAGAAGAAGAAAGAGAAGAGAGTCTGATTGTCATCATTACTGTCTGGAGCTGCCGACACCAGCATCACTCTGCTTACTTTTCTGCCAGTTGCTGAATAGCGAGTCAGTATGACAGCAGATGGTTTGCATTAGTTTCTCCAAAAGGGAGGTGCGTACTGAGTAACCTCTCCGCCTCCCCTTTAACTCCAAGCGGGCGCTCCATTTTCAGACCCATCACCGCTGCAGAGATTTTCACTGGAATTCAAACCCCGTCCCTGAAAACAGGACGAACACTCATCCTGTGGACCTGGGGAACTCGTTAGGCTTGTCGTTGCAGTTCAGTATACTCTCACTGTCTTTATCGGTTCCAGCCGTATTCATAGCTGCAACTGCATTCTCACCACTTTGCTGTTGTTGTTGACGGACCTCAGGAGTGTGTACCTACTCCACCCTGTAATTTGCTGTAAATCATGCATAAGAGAAGCTAAGGAATCTCCTGAATAGTTACTTTAATGACATTGTAAATTGAAGTTTTTAACTCCCATCATGATGCAGAGCTTTTCACTTTGTATCAGTATGTATCACACTTGCTTTTTTCAGCTGTTATCAAACTTGATGTTTGACCCTGACTTTTACCCAGAAACAGCTGGAACAAACTCCAGCAGCCCCCTGAACCTGAATACATTAGAGACAAATACAGAAATAACAATCATATAACTTTTTTTCTTTTTTTTTTTTTACAAGCAGATATGGTGTCATGTTCAGTAAAAAAAATGGATGTCACTCAATTACTAATTTATTTAGTCATTTTATATAAATGTCTTTGCTCATGCTTCTTTTATTGGCCAGTTCTTTAACAGCTGTCAGATGGTGCTGACAAATTAAATGTAAAAAAGATAAGACAATGTGGGGTGACAGCCTTTGGTTTGGATTTTTCCACAATTATTTCAACAAGTACTTTTAATCTTCGACGCCTGATTGCAGAGGAACTAAAGATATGATGAGAACTATCACCGACAGGAGAAACACATTGTTTTGTTCATATTTTACCAGCAAGATATGTTGTGATTACAACAAGACCTTTTTAAAAAAAAAAAAAAAAAATCTAAATCTTGGAAGTGATGAGAAGCCAACCACCCTACAGTTTTGTTTTTTAAAAAATTATTTTCCTTACAGAGTGTGCTTCCACTTCTGTGCCTGAGTTTCCTTCTGGCTCCACACTTGGCTCTGTCTGTATATAGCCTTGTATTATTTTAAGTGCATTGTCTACGGAGAGAATACACCAACTTCAGCTGGTCTCCAAAGGTCGCCCTCTCAGCAGAGTGCTGAGTGATACATTTCCTAAGTGATCATTCGGTCTTGTTCCCGTCTGGCCAAAAACGACAAGGCTGAAATACATAAAGTTATTATGAGATCAAATTAAATTTCCTGTCATGGAAAACATATGAGATTTATCACATCTGTAGCTCAGTCAGTGGCATGAAACATCAGTAGCGACTTGTTCAACCTTGAGGATGTCATATCTACAGGCATAAATGAAACATTAAATCAAGTCTTAGTGATTTAAATTTCTTCGAGGTTTTAGTTGTGAGCAGTGTGAATCAGCACGGCTGCTGTGATAATTGTGTAATTTATTATTATTTTTTTTTAATCTTTCCACTCATATTAAGATGTCTAAACTACTATGAAATGGGACAGCCACGTTCATTATGTGACTCAAGATGAATTGTAATGAAGTTAGTCTCCACTCAGTTGTAAAGCAGATCACTTCTCTTCAACTTTTAATGGCAAATAAGCTAATAAAGTAATGGATAAAGGCTTTTATCTGTGACAGAAGGATCAGACTGTTTTGTTTTGTTTTTTTTTTAGGCCCTGATGTTTGTTTAGCATGTTTTCCTTGTTCTTTGATCATGAACCAAACAGTGTCCTGCCATAGCCGCTAATTTGCATGTGCGACTTTGCTCGCCATGGACTTGGAGCGAGGTCTAGCTCTTAAAGGTCTGTGCTGGTTATCTGGTTATCTTCTGTAACAGCCGAACGGTCGTCACACAGAAGCCAGCATTCAGGCTCTAAGTCGGTGTCTGGCCTTTAACTCTGTCCAGCAACAAGCTCATTTGTCTTGATGCTGTCATTTGCAGAAGCTTTGTCTTACTGATTGCCGTTGTCAAAAGCTTACTTCCTTTCACATAAATGTCACCCTCATCACAAAAATAAGGTTATGATTTTTTTTCATCTTGCTTCACAATAAGTCAATTTCTCACACTGACCGAGGCTTGTGTCGTTCATAAAGAGACCATTTTTGTCTGTTCCTGTCAGTTGGCCCTGCTAAATTAATCATTGTCTAACTCATCTGAATTCATTTGAATTAATGTCATCTTCCATGACGGGTCCTCTCCACAGCCTCATGGAGGTTCCTAAAGCCTTATGATTTCCAAACATGGGAAATTTAATGTCATTCTGGCTATTTCCGTCTCAACAAATTTAGTATTGTTTTACATTTGGCTTTGATATGATGATAAGGCTGGTGAAACTGTTTCAGGTGTCTCTGATCTGTTGAACCCAAGGTGTTCAGTTCAGTCTTACAGGCCTGCAGCTGTCAGTGGATGTGAGTTTGACTTATTGTGCTTTTCAGTCTGAAAAACTTTTCTCAGGCTCACTGGGGTAAGAAAAATAAAATTAAAAAAAGATTCAGTCAAATGGGATGAAAACTTCTGCAATTTAAGAACAAAACAAATGTATATAGTTATAGATATAAATAGATAGATAGATTCTCACAGTGATAGCCACAAAATAGTCGTATATATGTATTTTTGGTATAAATCATGTGGAGATGAACTCATAAAACTGTAGACGGTGATCAATGTGGAAGAAGAAGTGAGTCAAAGCTTTAAATAAGTTTGTCAGCTGCTGTCTCAAGGACAAGAACTAGAAATGGGAAACAATGTCAAAATAAGTTGGTATTTTCTGGTGGATGGTAGATTTGAGTCACTGTAGTGGTCAAAGACTACAGTAATGTGAATAAATATTGCATCAGCCTGTCTGAAAGTTATTTTTACTTAAAGGATTTTTTTTTGTTTAATTCCTCCAAAGTGTTCACTGCCTCAAAGTTTCTAATAGAATTGCATTTTAATGATGAATGGCTGAGTTTTCCAATCTGCTGTGTTTTTGCTGTTAATTTAGCATCAGTATTAGCAGCACAAACGCTCTCGCCACTTTTAAACGGGTGAGAAAGCAGGGGAGAATCTTTTCTGGGTCTTTAAGAATTATAAATTGCATGTTGTCGATCCTTCCTTTGCTAAGAAATGGGTGTGCAAAATATAAAGCAAAAAATGACAAGACGATTGCCAACGAGACTATACACGTTTTGAGACAGATTAAGAGCGGTCTGCTTCAACTAACCACACAAGCCAGTGATTGGGATTTTGTTGAGTTTTCAAACTAGCAGTGAAATAACAGGATCCATGTAAATGCAGTTACTGTAAAATCCTGCAGTAGCATTTGTGTCCTCTTGAAATTCATGATCACCCATTAAGGCCAGTTTTACAGTTTCAACTTGGCGGCTGAATATGATGTAATACAAAGGTCATCAGTTTAGGGAACGTTGCATTCAATCACAGCATGGACAAATTCCATGTATAGCAACAGTTTTATTTTTCATGTGGATTTTTCCTCTTATTTGTGTCAAAACAAATACTGATTTGCACATGATCAGCAATGAGCGTGGACACACTCCACATACTGACCCAACTGTCAGTCATGTACACAGTCACTGCAAAGTTATAAAATTACACAGAGGGATAGAATAGAACATCTTTATTTCTCTACAATTTTTTTTCTTGAGTAGTGAAATATATCTGGATTTAGGGAAACACACTGGTGTTGGTTTTCAGAAAGCACATGAACCGAGTAGCCTAGTCGTTCGTTTAGCCCGCTTACATTATGACTGAGGTCATTTTTGTGTGTTTGATTGTCAGCATGATTAAACTTGGATACACCACACCCAGTGAACCAGCAGGAAGGAGCATTAATGGAATTTGTCAAAGACGCAAATATGCAATCCCAAAACGTTTCTGGATTTCACAACAGAACCAAAGATGATGTGTATCCTACAATTTTTAAACCAATATGGTGTCAGAGAAAATATGGTCGGTCATTCTTAGACGGAAGGACTTTGCCAGGATTGAGCGACTTGTCTCAGTCAACACAGAGCTTCTCAGCCTGCAGCAACCTTATCTGGTTTGGCATAAAGTGACAGAATTCCTGTATTTTGGTGTGTTTTCCAGAGATAAATGTACACACGTTTTTTAGCAAGAGAGGTTTATTTCAACTTGATCCGTCCAAATAAGATTTACAAAAACCACAGAAAATGCTCTGATTAGCTCTCATCATCATCTTTGACTGTTTTAACCTCTTAACGTGGCAGCTGTTTCATAAAGTGAGTTGTAACTAGACTTTTTTATAGTTGGCACATAGATTTTTCTGTCAGCGGTCCATGATGAAATAGTGAAGGTATTATGTAATCGGAAACAACCTAAACAATCTATGCTACAAAAGGAAAGCGTGAAGAGTGCCAAGTTGTAACTCTTTGCGTAAGAGTTCCTCTCTAAATGCCAGACTTGGTGCTATTCAGCTCCATTTATTTGTCAAAATTCATTCTTAGTTGCAGGTTTTCAGTCCGATTTGCAGTTCATACAGAGAGATTAACACTCTCAAGCACTTTTTTTTTTTTAACATATCAAACCTCCCATTTCCCTTGACTATACTGTAATTAAGAGTTCCAGGAAACAAAACAAGCTCCACCAGGATTCACTACAGTTTTCTTGTTGTACATGACTCACTGCATCCATCTCTTTCTCCCTTTTCATTTATTAATTAAAATCATTTTAGTTTTGTGTTTTTAACATGCATTTGTATGTATTCACTTTCCAGGGGTAGATGCTGGTTTGGATTTAATTAGTTGCAACTTGAGACAGTGTTGTGGCACAAGACTGTGCTATGAATGAGTTTCCATTGCAGATAAACGTTTTACATGCAAATACTGCTGAAGTTCCTTTGAAAAGACTTTGCAGCACTTTGCGACATGTCTCTTGTCTAGAATTTCAGCAGATTCCCACCCTAAACCACATTGTCTTTGAAATTATATTTTATTGGCAGCCTTATTGCTGTTGTCGTCTGTTTTAAGAGACTGATTCCATTTGAGATGTTTGAAATCAGCAGTTCTGAAGTTTCTGTAGTTTTGTCATACTTGGATAAAGCAAAGTTCTGCCAATGACAAGTTTAGACATTTTGTAGTTGAGTTTAAGATGTGTTAAAGTTGTATAATTTCTGTTAACACTTATTATGTTGGGGTTTTTTTTCCATGCGCGAGTTGCTGTGTTCAGCCCTGCCCTGCAGACACAGCATCATCACAACCAGTCAGTGCTCATATTTCCCAGGCCTTGCACAATTATTATTATTCTTTTGTCTTTTTTCTTTCTCTCTGTTCCCTTGTATGTGACCTCAGGCAGCTGAGATTCATAACCATGTGAGACATCTGATCATGGAGGACAGGCCTCTTGGTTACAGTACTTCTGATGGTGTACAAATGACTGATGTCATAATTCAGTCAAGATAACTCATGGTTGTAGCTCACCTTATTTTATAGTGCACATACAGATATTGACCATTTACATTAAAAAGAAATACATAATTTGCTTAAGGCCTTTGCAGTTATATGGACCCATCACTGCCAAAATAAGAATAATTTGCAGGTCAGTGCAGTTTTTAGTTGGCAATCCCTTGCTGAAATCTCATGAGCGTAGACTGGGATTGTTGCAGTGGTTGCTTCCCTTTTCCACTGTACTTGGTCGCAACTTTGGCAACAGCCACAGAGATGATTAATGGGTTTAAACTGGAATGTCAGTCGTTCATAAAACAACTGATACATCCCTTTATTTGTGTCCCAGTCAATGCACATGACCTGTTACGTCTACTGGGAGACTTGAATATGTTTTGTCCGATGTCTGTGTTTTTCCAACGGAGTGATGGGGCACCTAAATTGTACAGCTGTTCAGCTGTGCTTGCTGTCCCGATTTTAGCTTTTTAGTTTAGTTTGTTTATTGTTTTTATTTTTTAAAACCGCTCTCCTCATGTATTTGGTGACCAGTCCAGAGTGTATCTTGCCTCTTGCTCGATAATAAATGGGATAGGCTTCAGCCCTCCCCGTCCCAAACCCTGGATGAAGTCGGTCTAGAACTTGGATAGTCTCCTCCTGTGTTCATTGTTGTCACACATCCTGTTCCTCTGCTTCTCCCAACTTAGTAAGCATCCACAAGTGAAAACCACAAATGCTGTTTCATTTGTGGTTTTCGGTTAATTTCTTCCTTGTGTATTTTTACTGCATTAATTGTAAATGAGGAAACTTGTTGACAGCCTGTTGATAACTTGTTGATAAAGTGCTTTGGGCGTCTCTTTGGCTTTCTTACTTCAGTTAGCTGAAGTGCTGTTCTGTTGATGAGGATTATTAACAAGTAAAACAACAGCGCAAACTGGGGGACCTTTTTTTCACTCTTTTTGCCAAACATGCAGATATTATACATGAAGTTATTTTGAGCTAAATTTGCCACTGAGAAATGTAGCAGCAGTCTCTGTGTTCTCTTGTCTCTGTTGAATATCTGTTTTCACTGTGTTCACTGTTGGCCCATTGCCATCCAGCATTGTTATTTTGTCCCCTGTCAGGTTTTGATACTGATCACATTAGGCATACACTCTGAATCTTATACATTATGGGTTTCAGTTTTTTTTTTTTTTTTTTTTTAGTCACACAGAGTTGAATGGGGGTACGACGGCATATACACCAAGCTAATTACTCAAAAGAATCGTTATACACATTTGACCACACTTAGAAGTCTTTAAACCAGCCTGTGACAATGCAAACTTCAAATGAAAATAGATGGACTTTCCCTTTAAGGACAAATCCGTCCTAAAAATAGAGGGCCTTGAGCAACACCTCACTGACATAGCAAGATACTCCCACTTAGGGTTGCAAAGGTGTTGGAAACTTCCATGAACTTTTACAGAAAGTTAAGGTGGTGAATTTGGGACACATTCTGATTTGTAATTAAATGACGCCCTTATTGTTGTTCTGTTAAATAAGATTAGAAGTGAACTTTTAAAAACAATTATGCAGTGTCATGCGTTGATATAGAGTTACCTAAACTGGAATTGTGGAAGTATTAAAGTTATATGACTGACCCTGAACAAAGGACTTCGGACTACATGAATACTTTGAGTATTCCTTTATCAGTGTACTAAATCACACTGTAACTACATTGTTGCAGGAAAAGAGAAAACTGTAAGACAAAAAACAACATCACAGCAAAGCGCTATCTAGGACAACTGGAGCAAGTTTAATTTGTCACTAACATTGTGTAAGATAAAGCTCCTGTTTTAGTATTTATATCCCAGATTTAGTTTTTTTTTTTTTACATTAAACTTTAATACCATATAAATATATTTATGATAGTAAAGTGATCAAAACTTACTTAAGTGGCCCTTGGACTAAAACAATGTGCCTTCAACAGTGCCGATTTTTATGTTTCTAGAAATTATCTCTGTGTGTGATGGAGAAATGCACTTTTGACTTTCTTTGCTTTAGATCTGATTGTTTTCATCATGATAATGATGAAATAAATTTAAAAAACGCATTTAAGTTATATCACCAGCTATACGTCACCTTCCAGTTTTACAAATGTCCAGTTTTCTTGCCATTAATTTCAGTGCATTCCCAATAATGTTCACGTATTCCCTGTTTTTAAATGATGTTTCACAACATTGAAATTTAAGATTTTGTGAAAGCATGAGGTCATTTTAGAAAGCTGGAGTTAAAACGGTGATGCTGCAGGCCATTAATTGTATTGGAGTGATGATAATCTCTTTTCTTCACTGTTGAGTTTAATTTTAAAAAAAGTTCTTTTGGTATATACTGTTATTTCTTGACTAATACGCAATTAATGCTGATTTGTTTGTTTTTAATTAATTATATTTATTTATTTACACCCAATTCTGCATTTCAGGCATGCAACACCTTATGAAAATCTCAATATATGTTTCTGATAGTGGTCAAAGCACTGACACAACCCCATAACAGTGCAGAGCCTGAATGTTCAACTTGTTGGTGATAACACTTTAGATCATCCTTTTTAAATCTTTGGTTCATGTGAAAACTATTTCTTCCAAAAAGATCTAGAACACTGATTTGTCTGAGATCAGCAGATGTTTTCCACTGGGTCATGGTCCATATCAGATGCCTTTGAGCCCAGAAACTTTGACACAGCCTCTGGACAAGATTAAAAAAACTGTTCCCTTTTTGCATCTGGAAGTTTGAAGTTAGTGTTTCACAAAGGTTTACCATGTTAATCCTTTGCCCCTGTGATTATATCAACTATTGAGAAATAGTTCCTGCTACAGCTCTGTCAAAAGGATCAGAGATCACGGGTGTTGAGCTTAGGCTTTGTGCACTAAAACGTCTCCACATTTCTTGATCATGTAATGCTATTATGGCTATAGAAGGACAAATATACAAACCCTTTCCAATCTTTCATTGAGGAACAGTGTTTTGAAAATTTTCACATATTTCTTGACATATTTCTGTCCATTTTTGCTTCTCAGAGATTTAGCCTCTCTGCTTTTTGTACCAAATCATCATTACAGTTAGGATCACTTTTTCTTTCACCTCTTCGATTGCCCCATCAAATTTTTTTTTTTTTAATGCTTTTGCAGGCCTGAGATGCAAAGATTGGTGTATTTTAACAATGGAAGTTGAGAGTAAATTTAGGAATCACATAAGGCTTTTTGTCTTTGTTTTTAAAAAATTTTTCATACATCCCATGTATGAGGGAAATGTCTGCGTTATGTACGGGAAAGCTGAGTGTGTCCTTAACAACCAGCTCATCCCTCAGAGGTTCAGACTCTCGCTACACACAAACACTCCTCCTTCTCCTCAGTTTCTGCTCTGTTTCTCATCATTGTTTATTTTGTCCCCCTACCTTGGAAAGGCCAGCTGTCTCAGTCAGCAGTTTTATCATCTTCTGGCAGGATTACACACAGTGAGTGATCTCAGTCAAAGAGCAAACGTAAGCAAGAGAGAGCAGGTGGAAATACTGTTTAGAGACACACACTCCTACACCATGTCACATCTATTACATTTTAATAGTCTACTTTATGGGAGTAGGAAGACTGAGTTTTTGTACACAACTGATTGCTTATTTCGCACAATTGAGTTTTGCTTCACTAGAAATGGCTTCTCTATTGTAAACATGAATCAGGAGGCATGATCATGTATTGAACCTTGAGCTGTTTATGGCTTTGGCCAGTTTTTCCATGTTGGTTATTTCCCTGCATCAAAGTTGCACAGTTTCTCAAGATGTTTATTACAGACCGGCGAGCCACTTATTTTCTTATTTTAGAAGAGAAAAATTCATTCTGGTGCCTTTTATCCACATGTGTCTTAGAAGGCTGAGCAGAATGTTAGTCTTAACACATGGGGGACCATATGTAATCTCCTAGTGTGGAAAAGGAAAAAAGGGAAAAAGGAGGGAAAAAGTGCCGCTTATGATACCAAATCAAACCCAGCTATTTCCTGTACGCTAAGCTCGAGCTGCTCAGCAGTTTCCATATATGGTATTGGTATTTGCATGAGGGGAAAGCCTGGGCTTATGGATCAGGAGTAGTGTTGAAATTCCTTTTGTATTAACTTCTGGGGAAAGGTCTGGTTCCGGTTTGGCTTTAGATAATCACATTTTTGTTTATTTGTTTGTTTGTTTTAAATGAGGGTAAATTAAATCTCCCCTCATGTCTGAAATGCTTTTAAAATATCACAGATTTTGATCTTTTTATTACCCTGTTTTAATTATGTTGGATGATATTTTGCCACTACATCTGTGTGTTGCTGTGCTGACAGAAGTTTTTGGTTCCATGGTGATGATGTTGGTATGGTTACCATAGACGCCACATTGTGCCAGATGTCCCTGGTGTTTGTTTTCATCACGTGTGTTTTGTGTGTGTGACCTACAATAACTTTGATTTCATTTGTCAGCAAAAGGGGCTGTGTAGAGTGAGTGTGTATGTGTGTGTGTGTGTGTGTGTGTGTGTGTGTGTGTGTGTGTGTGTGTGTGTGTGTGTGTGTGTATGTATATATATAT
>JAOWBL010000018.1:10283664-10357699 GCA_028564865.1 Zenarchopterus dispar
TGTGTGTGTGTGTGTGTGTGTATATATATATATATATATATATATATATATATATATATATATATATATATTAGTATAGTATTGTCTTTTCATTAATCTCATCTTTTCTTTATGTGTGATACATGTATGTTAGATGTCTCATATTTCACCCGTTTTTGGGGCATTTTACACTCAATTAGGTTATTAAGGTGGTATTATTAAGGTGCCTATGTAACATTAAACTGACTTTTAGAAAAGTGCTGGAGGTAGTGACCACTGACTGGCTTGTTTGATTTGTGTCAGAATCAAAACAAGAAGCTCTGGAGTTCTCTAAAACATGATTAAGTTGTTTATTTCAATGGCAAAATGTGCTATTTTGAAAAATTGCCTTTCTCTTAACTTTTACAGGTGTGGACACATTTGTTGGTATTAAAAATAAATAGGTCAAGACTAACCAAGTTAATTTAAGTGATTCAACTTTTTTCTCTTTCTTTGCGTAATTAAATAAATGAAAATGGCATGAAAAACTTTATGATCATTTTAGTTTAATAAGGTAACACACAATCTCCGTGGCGCTCAGTGGGGCTTCTCCTGCCAGCCGGTCTTTTGGTCTGTTCTTCCTGAACAAACTGCTTTGGTTGTCTCGGGTTTGAGGGATGCCTTTGCCACACAGCATTTGTCAGATCTTTCCACAGATGTTCAACAGCAGTAAGATCAAGGCTCATAGATGGGTATTTAGGAATAGTCTGTTGTTTTTGTTCAATCATGTATTTTTAGGTACTCTTAGCTGTGTGTTATGGGTCATTATTCTGTTGGAGGACCCATGACCTGCATCCTGACACAGGGCTGCATAATTCGCTTCAGGATGCTTCAGTAGTCTTCATTGTACCCTGCACAGACTCGAGGCCCCTCGTGACAGATGGGACAAATTTTGTTCTTTTCTTTAAAAACTTTTTTGTTTTCATCTGTAGCATGGAGTTGTTATGAGTTCCTAAAATAACTCCACTTTTGTCATACTCCATAGAAACCTTGTGATTTGTCAACACATAAATCAAAGTCCAGCTCAGATGTGTTTCCTTTAATAGTGGAGTCCTCATGGTTTTTTGTCCATGGAGAACATTACTGTTCAAAACACAGTCAAAGGTGCGATCAGACAGTGACATAGCTTCACCTCAGAATTCAGTTTGAATGTCTTTAAATGTCATCTTGGCTATTTATTTATCATCCACACAATCCTTGTGATCAATCTGGGGTGGCTTTTCCTCCTCAGGCCACATCCTGGGATGTTGGGTATAGTTTCATCTTCCTTGTACTACATAATAATGTGTAGAACGACAGTCACAGTAGCACCAAGCATAACCAGAGAGATAACCTTATGGCTTTTATCTTTTACATCCTTATCTGTAAACGTCTTTCTGACAACTCTCTCTTCATGCTGAAGCATTTGTGGTGCTCAAAATGATTCCAAAGTACACTGTGGCAAGTTTTCTCCCTTTTTTTATTAAAAGGAAAATATTATGTTGAAATTTTTAAAAGGCACGTGTGACACCAATTATTGTCAAAGTGGTTTTAAAACACGACTATAAAGTGATGGTTTATAAACGTTTTAGGGACACTGAGAAATCTATTTAGGCTATTTTAGAATATACTTGTCAAAAGAATACAACAAATCTTTATTTTCACTGGCTTTATCACATACTAAAGGATGCAGGTATACATGAGACAATTACTTTGAACTTAATCACTTTTCAGGAAGAATGAATCATTGAGCGGAAAGGATACCAGCAAATTTATAAATGACTGTTTGGACCTAAAATGATGATGAAAATACAAAGAAACATCTTCCATCTCTTCAGGATCTATGGTACAGTTAAAACAACCATGCACCATGTTGAAGTCCGGGGAGGATTTGATCCTCAACCGTTTGCCACTCTGGTGCTGCTCAGCAGCCAGCAGCAGAGTGCTATTGTGTCGGGCACCTCCTAGATGTCTTTGTGAGTACGTATGCGTCACTCCTTCCCGCTGCAGCTACTCCCTCAGTTCACTGCAATATGCAAGAATATTTTCATAGTCCACTTGCTTCTCTGAACAAAGGCTAAGTCAAAACAAACGAAACAATCCTAAAACTGTTTGACATTTTCCTCCTCTGTCTCGAGCAAATTACCTCTCCCTTCTTGAATCGGCACACTTTCATTCCAGACATAGCACTGAGAAGTTATATATAGTATGTTTAGTCATTTCCACCTTGGAGTTGGGCCAGCATTCTTTCCTAACATTAACTTCTTCACCTCCTCATGTCTCTGGCAGGCAAATAGTAAACAAAATGCTTAAAAAGAAGCATGAAGAGCAGTTGTTCAAGATTCTGGTTGTTGTGGTTCTGGACATTATTGAGGTCCACTACAGGCAAAGTACAGTGCTGTGAATTCCCCTTCCTTGTTAAATTAGTAACAAGGAAGTAACTGTGAAAGATGACATTTTTTTGGAAATTTAAGTTTAATTTCACTAGTCACATCCAAGTCTGATTAGTTACCAGACCTGTTGAATCAAGAAATCACTTAAACAGAATATGTCTGACAACATGAAGTAAACTAAAACATCTCAAAAAGCAGCACATCATGCCCACATTTAATTCTCTGGTAAAAATATTTCATTTTCTGGTATGTTGGCAAAGCTCCACAGTTACCTGAAACTCTGCAATTACTCATAATGTTTTTTTTAGGACAATCAGTGATGCTGTTCAATCAACATATATGTCCTGTTATACTCCCTGTTTTAATTCATTGTATGTATTATAATTTTATTCCCGATTCTGAATGAGGCAGCCTCACTAAAAGTTTGATCTTCAGTAAAAGACTCTTTCTCTTGTGTAGTTTCCTTTTTGGGTTTCGTGAAACTTGCACAGATTGTAGAGCTCTCTGTCATGTTTGTATTTCTAGCTACAACAGCAGAAGTGACTTGATGAAAAAATAGAAGTCGCCATCGTACTCAACTTAAGCTAAAAAGCTGTAACACAGTGTGGTCTTGAGGCTCAGTCAGGCAACAACTTGCTGCTCCCCTCCTACAGGAAAATACCCACTGAATTAGGGTGAAAAGCTGTAAACATTCCCCGCCATCTCCCCTGCTATAACCGAGTCTGTAAAGTAGTTTTAATTTCGTTGTTCTAAAGAATACAGTCGCCCTGGAGGATATTAAATGCTTCTGGCCCTCCTCCCTGACATAGT
The DNA here is from genome assembly GCA_028564865.1 of Zenarchopterus dispar. Lineage (NCBI taxonomy): Eukaryota > Metazoa > Chordata > Actinopteri > Beloniformes > Zenarchopteridae > Zenarchopterus > Zenarchopterus dispar. The sequence continues at coordinate 10,286,865 of JAOWBL010000018.1, forward strand.
AATTTGGAGTTAATTACTGAAAGCACAATGATTTCCACTGCTTTATTTTGCCGTGTGCTGTTGCTTTTTGATCCCTGATATTAGCAGAGTTTTGGCCAGAATTGTTTTTGTTTTTTGTTTTTTTTCCCTCCACTTACAACAGTCTTTTTTTTATTATTATTATTATTATTATTATTATTATTATTATTATTATTATTATTAACCATGTCAGTCCTGAAACAATACATGCATGAATCTCCACCTTTAGAGCTTTGTTATCATTTTGGTTCTTTTTTTTTTTGTACTTTTTTTTAAGACAACTATTTTGAAGAATACTGAGGAACCTGAGGGAAAAGTCAATAATTTACAAAGAAACCTCAGTCGTCAAACACTGAAGTTGCTTTTGTGTTTGTTAGAAGATTATGAAAGTGAGAAGGCAGTCAACAGTTTTAAGTTGTTTTTTTAAAAAAAAAAAACTAAATAAGATTTTAGAAAGATATTTTTAAACATGGCTTAGTTTTTAACATCTTATGTTAAACACTTTAACATTTTATTTTATTGTTGTAGTATAGGGGAAAAAAGTAAAATAGCTAGGAGTGCATATTCCAGTGTTTTGGGCCTCATCTTAGAGATGGTCTTTCAGTTTTCAACACTAAAGGTATCCCCTCCTTTTGGTTAGTTAGTTTATTTAAAAACATCATAAAAATCTATTCATAGGCAGTTTTACAAACAGGTAAATATTACTTCAGAAAAAACAGTGAGATAACTTTTTTCGCTGAATATTTATAAATCTACCAGAATGAAACTGAAAAAAAAAAAAATCCAGTGATTACTACTACATACCTCCGTGATTCAGTAGCTTATAGATCCACCTGTAGCAGGAATAACTTGAAATAGTTGTTTCCTGTGTGACTTTATCATCATCAGGCAGTGTGAATGAGGTGTTTCTGCTGAAATGCTGTGTTTGGTTTTCACTAAAGATGGTGCAAGGGCATTAAAGCCAAACAACTCCACTTTGGTCTCATTTGTCAATATGACATTGTGGTTTGTTTAGATGAAGTTCTGCAAACCTTAATTGTGCCTGAGCGTCCCTTTTTAGACAGAAGAGGTTTTCTTCTGGCAGCTGCAACAAACAACCCATATTTGTTCAGTCTTCCCCAAGCTGTGCTGTGATTTAACATGCTCAGTGAGGCCTGTAAGCTCTGAGATGTAGTCATTTGATTTTATTGTTTTTATTTACTTGAGCACTGATTTGTCAGCCGTGTGATAAATTTGCAGGGGTACCCACTCGCGAGAAAACTCCCAATTATCCAAAATGCTTTCCAGTTACGAATAATCTTTCTCACGGTAGGATGTTGAAATGGTTTTCTAATGCTTTCCAGATTAATGTGCAGCCATCATTAGACCTTTGCTTATGTCAGTAAAGTGCCAAAACATTTACTTTTTATAGAGGTCTTGACACCTTCTAATGAGAAGTTCATCAAGGGCTGATGATTATCAACAGTTGGCTCCACCTTACCCTCTTAAATTGTGTAGAAGCAGTATGGGGTATTGGTTGGTCAGTATTGCCATCTTTAGTTATTTGTTTATGTATTCATTTCTGTATTTATTGTTAAACAATGACTGTGAAAAACTGATGCCGTTTGTTGTCTGAGATTGTGTTTGCCTGAGACTCGCTAAGACTCACAGGAGTTTGGATTTGTTTCTGTTTCAAAAGTTGTCAAGAAAGAGGGCCCTAGTTATTACACGACTATAACAGAATTTGATAGTATCAGAAGAAGGAAGGTGTCGCTGCACAAACATGGAGCTCCATGTATTAGAGGTGGTGACATTATAGGTGAGTTGAGCATTTTCAAGCGTTAACACCATCATGTGTGTTGACCAATGTTCTGGTTGCTCTCTATACTTTGAGTTTTTCACATCAGTACACAAATTCAGGGTGAAAAATGCAGCTTAGAAGCTCCAGGATCTTGGAAATGCGCTTTTGTTTTGTTTTGAATGAATTGTACATTGTTGTACATTATGCATTATATTTGCAAATAACAACACTTCACACACTCTTGAAGTCACAATTCAAGCCCAAGAAACTAGACTTACATCAAAGTTTAAAGATAAAGCTTGGAGAAAACATCTTGAGCATATCACATACTGTCTTTAAAATGATGTGGTTTAAAGTTAAACATTTTCCTCTCCTTAAGTTATGGTAATTGGAGTTTTTTTTTTTTGAGTCATTGCTTTACTTATATAAGACTTTTCTAAGCCATAAGTAACAAGAATAGACAAATATAATCATATTGAGCATTTGCAGCATAGCAGCATGAACTGCCTTTTTCATACAGCGTATTGTTTTGTGCACAGCTTTGCTTCTTCCTTTGTTCACACTTCCTCACTCAGGAAGCCAAGAGTTAACGTGTGTATTGACTAATGCTCTGGATGCTCTCTGTGGCTTTAAGCTGTTCTCCATCCAGGAGAAAGAGACTCACTTCTCGCAGCACATTGTGACTTCGTCCACAGTAGCCAGACTACACTGACTCATAGCACATGATGAATGACCTCAGTTCCCAGAGACACACTCAGGAGGAAAAAGAGGGGGATCTAGGGAGAAACCAGAGAGTCCGGATGTGGATAAAAGTTCAGTCAGAGCATCTTTAACACTTGGACAAATAACACAGAGCACTTTTGGAGCTCTGAACTTGCAGTATTTTAAAGTAAACATGACTCGCCATGCCGCTGGGTTCACAAAATGTGAAAGCAAAGATTTTTTTTTTTTCATTTCTTACTTTCACCACAGTTTTCAGTCATTTATCTGATTAGCTCAGCAGTGCGATTTACGTACAACACCTCAGGTTCCTTGAGTGTGTTTAAAAGCTTCAAATGATGTTTTGTGGTAGTGCATTTGTGTGACTGGTGTCAGAGTTTAGATTCGTTCACTTTACTGTGTGTATCTGAGTGAACTAACCACTGTACATTGTGTGTGTGTTTTGATTTCAGGGGAGCCGGGGACACTACCGGTACCACTGGCAGAGCCACAATGTCAAACACAGCGGAGTGGACGACATGGTGCTCCTCAGCAAGATCAATGAGGACGCCATTGTGGACAACCTCAAGAAGAGATACATGGATGACTACATCTTTGTATCCTTTGCTCACATTTGCTGTTCACAGCCCGGTGACGAATAGCTGAGCTTGTCTCATCCCTGCTATTCCCAGAATAGCTGAATACTCATTCACTGTGACGACTTATCAATGAGTAATAGGTCAGTGTTGGAAGGTGACAAATTCCCTCAGAGATTCGGCCTTGAGAAAGAGAGGAAAGAACCTCTTTGTGTGTACCCTCACCCAGATCTCAAACTCCCTCACCCTCACTGAAGTCAGACGTGTTGCAGTTTTATCTCACTCGAGTGAAAAATGTGAAATAACAGGTGTGAGCTGTAGCAGATTGTGTCATGCAGAAATCTGCCATCTGTTTTAATCTGAGCAGTGTTGTCATCTTTCATTGAGCTGCTGTTTTGGGTTTTGGTGCAGATTTTGAAAGCTATCATTTTTGTACAGTATATTGCACAAATACTACCTTTGAGGGTTTTTTTTTTTTTTTTTTTGGACTGTGAGCTGTGGCTACACATGTAAACAGTTCTTGATGCCAAGAGGATGAATGAATAACTTCTTTAATGCTTTTGCAGCAGCTCATTGCGTAAACTTCATCCTTTCTCCGCCAGTGTTCGGAAGTATGAAGTGAAGTAAGTGCGGCCAGTTTTAGGTCTGTCAGAACTGACTCAGGCCTTTGATTTGGGTCAATAAATAGCCGTAACTGGGAGGTCTCCCTGCCAAGGCCACGGGTCACTGTGGGCCACCCACAATAGCAGCTTTATTTGCCTTAAGTGGCATTTTGTCTTCAGAGCATGAAACCTCAACATTACATGGAAGGACTATTCTGTCATTTATTTAGACTCAGGCCTGATCACCCAAGACTCCACTGCTGCACTCTTACACTCTCGTGATATTATAGATGCCAAAGAGAGTATTTCCTACCTTACACAGTTTTATTTCTACTCTTTATCTAAGAAGCCAATAATTTGCTATGATTTCACCTTTTTACTGATTTATTTGTGTGATCTTTAACACATAATCTCTTCAGACATACATCGGTCCTGTGCTCATTTCCATCAACCCCTTCAAGCAGATGCCATACTTTGGAGACAAAGAAATTGAGATGTACCAGGGTGCAGTAAGTACACCTTTTTGAAATTACTAATGCCTTTTTTTGAAATATCTGGAGCCTTTAAGGTGGTATCCCTGAAAAACAGAAGCTGATGTAGTGAAAACTTTCCAGCAGGCTGGAGCAGATGTTCCTGTCAGAAACTTGACTCAACCATTGAGTGGTTTCACAGAACAGCATGTGCGAGTCTGCCTCCTCCCTTGGCCAGCCTGCAGAGAGTGGGTTTGTCTCCTTAAGCCAGGAACAGACTGAAAAACCTTTAAAAACTCTGACAGACTGTGAGAACTTTTAGTGTCACCCATGCCAAATTTAACAGTTGACCTTCTCAGATTTTACGGAAGTGTGCTGCATTTATTTTTGCACGTTTAGCGGGCTCAAAGTACAGATTAAAGTTCAGATTTGTCCCCCAAATTGTATGGATCTATTTTTGAAAGTATTGACTTGGAAGTTTTGTGGGTAACTCTTTTTCTGCCAAAGTGTGTATGCTGCCACAGAGAAATCTTTATTCCAGGGAAGGCTTTGCGGATTTCAGCAAAATCCTGTCTGAGTCCGAACCGCTTTTTCTGCACTGCAACCCTATTCAGAAACTGAAATTTTATATTACGATAAATTGAGAAGACAGTTTATTTTCCAAACAGCAGCAGTTCAGTTCGCAAACATTTACTGAGAGTAGTTAATAGAAGAGACGAGGAAAAAAATGTTGGTAAACATGCCTTTGGCTTGATAGTATCAGCAGACTTGCACTTTACTATCACTGATTTTTATGTAGTCTATTAGTTTTCATTGAATTCTTTTAATGACCCTCAGGCTCAGTATGAGAACCCTCCTCACATCTACGCTCTGGCAGATAACATGTACAGAAACATGATGATTGACCGTGAGAACCAGTGTGTCATCATCAGGTAAGACTTTCCAATTACAATCATTTCATTCCCTGCTTTATTTGCTTTTATGTTGTGTGACAGCCAAATTATGCACGAGTAAGTTTGACCTGTTTTTAAATGTTTTCATCAAATATCTGGGGTGTGAGAGAGTGAGACGATGCAATGTGATGTGAGATCTCAAGGCTGATCGGTTGTGAGACTCATCATAATGGATAAGCAAGGAAGAGGAGAACAGACCAAACAGGTTCCTCCACATCCTTTTAGTACAACTGGCTGTCTGAGAATGATGTACTGCCGTGCTTTGTTTTTGTTTTTGTCATATTAGTTTCACTGCCAGTTAAATCTGAAATGAGGAAAAAATGTTCTAATACTCCGTAGGAAAACAATAAAAAAAATACAGCTGGATCTGGCTCGAGTTAATTTGGGATATGAGCTGGAAACAAAACAGCTGTTGCAGTTTTTTATTTTTCAAGAACTTCCTGGTTTAAAGAGAAGTAGGCTGAGTGGACCATGTATATTGTTCATCTGCATGATCATTGGCTCATAATCGCTTGCTTTCCAGATTTAGGGACATTTGAGGTACTTTTCAAGCCTTGTTTGATTTTCTTTGCAAATGTTTTTGGGCTGCAAAGGTACACAGAGAAATGTGTGCTGTCATGATTTGGGGTTTTATCTTATGGTCCAGTCATCTGAACAGCATGGTTCCTATAGTGCTTACCTCATGATGAATGAACCCTGCTTCAGCACTTTTGCTTGTTGTTTGGACAGCCAGCAGTTGCTCTTTCAGTTTCCAACATAAAGGCGCTGAGGTGGATTTCATGATAGACTAAATCAGCAAACAAAAGCTTGGAAGTGGTTTTATGATGAACTAGGTCTCCCCAAACAAAAGCTGCTGTGAATTGCTGGCCGTGCAGTGTGGTCAGCATCGGCCTGTGTTGGCTCTTTCTCATATTTACTGAGGAAATGTGTGAGCTGATGCTGAGGGGAAATTTAGCATGGCACACTTGACCAGGTGTGACTGCTTTAAACAGTTCATGGTGGTAGATCTTTAAAATTGTATTTATTTGCTCCTAATAGCAGGATATGACTTTCCTTTGACATCTGAATCGGCTATTAAATTGATGAACAGAAATTGCTGACATTATCAGTTTGGCACATAAATCAATCTGCAGGTTTGAAATAGGCTCATGAAATCCTACTAAGGTTCTGATAAAAGTTACCTTTATCGTGGATCAGTGCTTCACAAACTGGACCAAGTTCCTGCGAGACTTGCATGACCTCTGAGTTTTTTCGGCAGTTTCACATGATGTTGTGTACCTTTTTTAAACAAGACTTCAGCTTCAGTCAACATCACATACACACACAGCAGCTCAGCCGGTTTGCCTGACTTATCACCAGGATCCCTTTCTTTTGTCATGATTATTTACAAGCTTATTTTAACATATCTGTGCCTTTCCTCTCATACCCTCCCTCACCCCTCCTTCTCCCAGGAAGTAAGGGCAGAAAATGAAATATTTTAGGCTGAGTGGACCATGTATATTGTTCATAGATTGTTATTTTGCTCAGTAGTTCAGATATGGTATTGAAACTGTAGTCAGATGATCAGATTTCTTCTGGATTGTGAGGTATGTTTGTAAGCAGACATCAGTATGCAGAGTATGTAAAACAAAAATACAAGGAGGAGAGGACATTCAGAGGAATGAGGACTGATGCTCCGAAAAAATCTGTTTATACTTCACAATGTGACATTTCAAATATCCTTGTAAAATATGTCATTGTGTGTGATTTTTATTTATTTTTTCTTCTGTGATAAAGGTTTTTAACCTAACTGCAATTAAAACTTCAGGATGCTACAAAAGTTGATCACTGCCAGCTTTGTAAGATTAACTGTGTGTTATTCCAAGCTCTAAATTATTAAATAGGTCCTCAATAAAGAAAAAACCGTTAGAAAGTTTAAAGGAAAGGAATCAATCTGATCAGATATCAGTATCGGGGCTGATATTGATGTAATTCACTCTTTGGTTATCAGAACAACACCTATCAAAAACATCCCATTTCAAATTCAAACCTTTAAGCTTTAACTTTTCCAATAGTCCCACTTGATTTATCCTGTTCAGATGAATCATTGCTGTTGTTTTATTCAATTTAAGTCTGGGATAATGCAGATGTTTATTTTTTCTGCCATCTTGGTACTTTTATTGCCAATTTATTTCTTAAAAAATGACATGAAACAACAACCTCCCTCCCCCTTTGACATCAGAATCAGTATCTGTTGTCAGAAGGTATATGTCAGAATTGGGTTAGAGCTCAACAAAAGTGTGTTGTGCATTTTTATTGAAAATAATTCCAACCTCAAAAGAACTAGAATTCAGTGCTGAAAGTGCATCCTTTTCATGTTTATATCTGCATATCTCTAATAGCTTCTTAAAAGTTAACTCTTTATACTTCATTCTTGAACATGGCATTAACTCAAGTTAATTAATTTCTGCAGATGCCTTCAATGCCTTCAGCTTTCGGGTCTCTCAAAACTGAGACCTGTCATTATCAGATCTAAAACCGGGACACAGACACGGGGACTCCCGCACGTACTTAAAATATCCTCAAAGAGTAACTTTCAGGAAGAGAAACAATGTTCTCGGAAGCACACAGGGTTTCTGGGATATAAAAAAGCTTGAGTTTTGTATTCTCTTGCTGTTTTTTTTTTTTTTTTTTTCTTGTTAACTGATTTCAAATTACACTAAGGAAGTTCAGAAAAATGCTGCAAAATCCAGTAGAGAATGGGAGCTATACAGGGGGATGGGCATAACCATATAGAGACTGCTGTGTAATAGAGTTGCTCCCATGACTTCCGCTGGCAGTCTCTTAACAGTCTGCAGCTGTTTTTCCCACCGCGGGTTCGCTAACCTGACTCTACTTTAAGGAACAGTCAGAAAAAACAGGCTTCACTGTCGTCCGCTGCCAAACCACATATGTCAATATAAGTTTGATCCTGGCACAGAGAAGGGCGAGGAGGAAAATGTAGCGTGATGGAAAAGGGAAAAGATATATAAACAAAGCGGAATCATCGTCCCTGTTGCTGCAGGCTTCTTCTGTCCAGATGTGCAAGACCCCATCGTTGAATATTTTAACATTTGATTTGAAGCTTTACTTCGAGTCTCATAAATCTGATTTTGGGCTCAAGAAACTTGCAACACTGTTTTACAGATTCAGTCTGAATTGATTAGTTGGCAAGAAACACAAAAACACAGATTAACACAGCAACACGCAGTGAATTTACAGTGCTGTAATGAATCTGAGCCTAATCTGATTTTAACTCAGTACTCGAAGAATTGTATATCTCATCATTTTTAAGCTTTACACTTTTGCTTATTTAATTTAAAGAAGACAAACAACATTTAAAGGTTCAGCTTTGGTTGGAGCTAGTTTGTATCAAACTGCTTGAAAGCCTAAATTCTTACATTATAAGAGTTTGGAAGTAAGTTGATATAGCGCCACAAACAGCTGCAGTGAAGGCCGGTCAGCGAATTTTGGTTTATTTTTCACTGCAAGGTATCTGACATGCAATAAAAAACAGGAAAATATTAATTTCTTCTTACGTGTCCAACTGCAGCACATAGAAACACAGATCCCTCACATTTCTGAGTCCAGCCTACATCTGGCAGATATTCGCATGGAGGAGTGGATAGGATTAGATCCACAGTGCTGAAATGGGAAAAGTCTTTTCTTTTACTTGTTTCTCTGCAGCAGCTAGCCCTTTAGGACACTCTTGGAAAATACATTTAAAATCTCCAGAGTTGCATTTCCTGACTAAATAAAAATGAATTATTTATGTAACCGGTCTCGCATTAAATCTGAGACTGTTCCTGAGTGTAATAGTGATATTGATCGTCTCTTTCAGTTCTACAGCACAGAACCTGCAAACAAATAGTCTTTTCCATAATTGTTCAGTTTGTAAAGTACATAATTGTACCTCAACAGGTTTCAGCTGGAAGTCGAGAGATAACATATTTCATTTGTTTCTGTGTGTGCAAACAAAATACAGCTGAAAGAGTGTCAATTCTGAGTGTGGGCATAAATACAATAGTCAGCAACAGAAGTGGATCAAAAGCACATTTTGCAAGAATTTGAACAACATCCGTTCTTATCTTAGAACAACTTTGATGAAATGTTTTGATCCACTTCAAATGTTGACGACTGTGTATCTGCTATTCACAGGTGGTGGTAACATTCAGATGATACTTTGTAATCGATTGGTGTTTTTAGGCTGAAGCCTTCCATCGAAATGCTCACTGTCAAATATAAGACCCCATTCAGGGGGACATAATACACTCTATTAGCTTTAGATTTAGTAGGCAATTAAGTTTTCAGGTTTTATTGAGCAGAAAAGCTGTTTTTCTCATTGGTCGTAGCTCTGGAAATTAGGTGCCGCTTCCATGTGAGGCTGCAAGAGTTCACAAACTGCTGGCTCTCGACACTGAACGTTTAAAATGGCAAACAAGAATGCACGCCTCCATGAGTCACTTTACTTGATGTCTGAGCAGGTCTTCAGAAGTCACATGCTGTTACATCTGTTACATGCATTTCATCGTCACGTGCTGCTGCATGCACTTGAATTTGGCTCAGGGTGCATGTCTGAGAAAACATGTGCTTACTTAAAGATTTTATGTGTTTTGCAGCGGAGAGAGCGGAGCAGGGAAGACTGTGGCAGCCAAATACATCATGGGCTACATCTCCAGAGTGTCAGGTGGTGGGCCCAGAGTGCAGGTGAGAAGAGCTGCTTTTTCTCCCCTTGAAAACAGTATGCAAAAGACACGTGTATGGGAGAACACTTAAAATGCTTTGCTGCATTCATTGAATGCTAACTCGGCGAAAAGCTCATACACATGCACACGGACACATTTTCCTGTTAGTCATCAGGTTATCGCGCAGAAAATGGATGCAGAGGACAAAGTAATTGAAATGAGACAATTATCTTAAAACTATGATATATATTAAATTAAAATAAACTCTAGCATCACCCTGGTTCTCATAGTTTTTAGTGATGGCTGGATTCTGTAGTGGAAACTTGCTTGTGACTTTCAGATGGATTATGAAGGTGAATTTGCCACCTGGAGGGTAAAAGAAGTGACAGAGCGACGTTCCTTTCCAATGTCTGGGACAGTAAAGGTCGATGAACCTTTGCTGTCTGTCGTGTACATTATCTTGGAGGAATTTTAGTCCATTCCTCTGTAAAGAATGAAGATAGATAAGATGGTGAAGATCCTTAGCATCACTGTACATGTATGTTGAAACTCTGGTGGAGCAACCGAGGCGACACACAAAGACAACTTTCCACAGCATTTCTGTTGGTTTTTGTTCAAAACTTTTATTCTTTTATTTGGTAATTCCAAAACGTCAACTTTATCCTTCTTGTGCCTTTCTTTGGTTGAATGATTTGTGTACTCAGTTTCTGTTAAGATTCACCTCACAGACATTTTCCAGTGGTGCCAAGGGTCTGGGTTTAGAGAAACAGGCCCCAGCCATAATGCCACCACCTCCATACTTAACATATGGGATAACAGTCTTTTGCTGAAGTAAAAGTTTTTATTTCTATAAAAGCAGCATTTAAATTTCAGATTATCTTTCTGTCTTATCTTTCCACATAATCCTTCTGCCCAGTCCCTCATGATAGTGGACATGTACAGTCGTGGCTTCCTGCTTTCTTCCCCTGCCATTCTCTCTATTGTTGTTTCAGATTTTGTATTCATGAACTTTTCCATTAACAAATGTAAAAGAGACCTTAAATTGTCTAAAAGTTACTCTGCTTTACTTTGGTGTCATAGACCATCACACACCTTGCTTTTTGAGTGACCTTTTATTGGTTGACCACTCCTCCGAAAGATAATAGATATTATGAGTTTCCTCCATTTGTTCACACTGGTGGAGTCCAAACTCTTCAGAGATGATTTTGCAACTTTTTCCAGTCTGATGACTATCTGTAACTCTTTTTTTCCAAAGTTCTAAAAAAACCTTGTTTGGTCATGCCACGATACACACCCATAAACATGTGTTATGAAGCTTAGAGTTCAATAAATCCTTATTCTGTAAACTAAACTACTCAGGCCTGATTAAATGGATGATGTAGGGCTTTATTGTTAAATTTATTCAGAAATACAATGGTTCACAAACGTTCAAGCACTAAATGTACAGTATATTTTTTCATTATAAACTTTCATCATTCTGAATAGCAGTTGAAAGGAAATTAAAAGCTTGTTGCTTCTTCTTTCCAGCATTTATTCCTCCCCCAGCCTTAATCATTATCTTATCATCCTCATCCTTTATAACCTATTATCAGCCAGTCGACATCCTCTTATTCACCCACCCCCCTACAGCCATCTGGCAGCTCCCACCCAGGCCAGCAGATGTCCAGCTCCTAAGCTCGATAAAGATCTGAAGTTTGATTAGGAAATGCCCGGGACCATGATTGTAGTGGGATTTTTATATTTAATCCATTCCACCAAAACTGCAGCAGAGATCATATTAAGCCTCATCAGCAGTCATGCTGGCTCTGATTAGTTAAATTAAATGTGTCGTAACTTCTTATCTAGTTTCTTAAGTTTGATGTTCAGCATCACTTCTCATTGACATAGTTTTGTTTTACTTTACAACCATTGTTCAGGACCCATACTCTTATGTAGCCTGTTGAAGGCTTATATGTGTGCCAGAATAGTTTGAAGGGAAGTCAGATTTCCATGCAGCCTGTTCGTCCTGAGTATCCTAATTTTCATATTTTTTTTATTACCACATTTATTTATATCTATTGATATTCTCCATGACTTAAATATTTTCACATTTTAGGGAAGTAAAATATGGTGAAGTAGTAAACGGATGACTGCATCTTCAATGGTTTCAGGTAAAAATTGAAGTGTTTATCTCTTCCTTTCATACAAGACCAAGAAAAAACATCACAAAAACATTCCCCTCAGCTTCTGTGAGCAATACTGGAAGACGGGAATCTCTCCGTCTGCTGTACAAATTTAAAACTGATGTCTCTGAAATGCACATGGCTCACAGGAAAGATAATGTCCTCCAGATTTCGTGTCTCTGCTGTCTGCAGATCTGCGTGTGTGTATGTTCATTCAGCCACTGATGTTTGTATTTGAGTGGAAAGTTCCACGGATGTACGCATCAGCCGTTTGGTGAGGGTGTGAAATAGCGTGGCTCCTCTACCTGCCGTATGGTCTGTGAGTAATGTATCTCGTCTCCTCGCAGCACGTCAAAGACATCATCCTGCAGTCCAACCCACTGCTAGAGGCCTTTGGAAATGCCAAGACTTTGAGGAACAACAACTCCAGCAGATTTGTAAGGCTTTCATCTCTCAGCTGGCTTTTCCTGCTTTTTGTGAATTAGAGTGGCTCAACTCTGAGCTTTTTTTTTTTTTTTTTGTTTAATGGGGAAAACACGTAGAAAACCTGTTTCAAATGGTTGAAAACTGGGGCTGTGGATTGAAAAATTGATTTAAAGTCCTCCAACTGTCTCTTTTTCTCTGTTTTTTTATTTTTTTATTTTTTTAACCTAGTATCCTAGAACAACATTAAAACTTCCATTGAATCTCCTCACCAATGCCACTCACAGGAAGCTAAATGCCTTAGGTGCATGTAAGCATGGGAGCATTTTGAGACACACTTTTACAGTCAAACAAAGGACTTTGAAGCAAAGATTTACAATCATGGTTTCTCTTATATTTTCGGTTTTTATGCATGAGGGAGCAATCCTGATGTGCTTCCAGGTTAACCAGAAACTCCAAAGAAACACGAGCAGCTCCAGTGACGCATGTTCTTTGCTGCCTAACCAGGATGAAAAGTTATTGATTTTTTTTTTCTTTAGTCATAAATAAAGTGACTTTGATCCAACAGGGGAAATACTTTGAGATCCAGTTCAGTTCTGGCGGTGAACCAGACGGAGGGAAAATCTCCAACTTTCTTCTGGAGAAGTCACGTGTTGTCATGAGAAATCCCGGAGAAAGAAGTTTCCACATATTCTACCAGGTGAGTCTACTTGTTAGGGACACATCTGGTTTGTGGAAGTGGAATTTCGGGACAGGTTAGACACTCGGACTGCACCAGAACGGACGGTCTGTTTTTCTTGTGCACGGTCCAGTGCTCTGGAAAAGACAGCGCTGTTAAACTCTAACCTTGCTTAAAATGTTTAAAAGAACGTTTAATCATTTGATTCCAGGCCTTTTGAAGAACAGTTAGTCTGTGATTCACTGAACAAAAATAATAAAAATAACGTGTATTGGTACTCAAACATTTTGCGCTTTACTTTAGGACTTGGCATGAAGACACATTTATAACTGAGACAATAAACATTTATTCCACAGTTAATAGAAGGAGCCAGTGGAGAGCAGAAGAACAGCCTGGGAATCACAAGCTTGGATTACTACACTTACCTCAATCAGTCCGGTTCCTACAAAGTGGATGACATCAACGACAAAAGTGACTTCCAGGAGACAATGGTACGCCCAGATTCCTCCTCACGAGCTGGCAGTGACACCCTCTGCGGAGTCGTGTGCCCATGAATCTCATCCCAGTCTTGTCTCTTCCTGGCCACCCTCTTTTGTTTTGTTTTGTTTTCTGACCATCATCTCCTATTGTTGTTTACCACTGAGACCGCAACAGGAATAATTAGAGGACAGAAGTGAACAAAAACCCAGACTGTAGCTTTGATTTAGTATGTGTTGTTTTTTTTTCCTCCCCACTTTTACTTCCTCAGCATGCCATGGATGTGATTGGCATCGTAGCAGAAGACCGGTCCATGGTGCTTCAGATTGTGGCAGGGGTCCTGCACCTGGGAAACATCACCTTCAAAGAATCAGGCAACTATGCTGCTGTGGAGAGTGAAGAGTGTAAGTGGGCTTGCTTAAACACCTTTTACAGTGGTTCACACTGAAGCAAAGCAAATATCACTTAAAAGCTTTTTGACAGTGTGTTTCCTGGTTTTTCTACATAGATCATTTCAGGTCTATGTTCAAGGGAAAATAAGTCAGAGTGTCCACAATTAACATCTATGCAGTTTGCATAAATGTCCATCCAGCTTTTGCTGAAATAGTTCAGTCTGGAACTTGGTGCTGGATTACAATTGTTCCCATTTGATGAGTCACGCTTCTAAAAGACAGATGCAGTTTTAATGACGATAAAAGGTGAAGCTTCTGGCCTTCAGTGAGTCATAGTCACACTGTTTCTCCTCATCTCTGTGTCCTCGACTGCCCTTTTTGAGGCTAGTTTTGGAGGATATTTCTCTCTTACCACTTTCACTCCCTAAAGTTTTATTGTGTTAATGCAGGGCTGCAGCCAGCTGTGTGGAGTAATCCAGACCATGCTAGATTACCAGAAAATAAAATGCTATTATTGTAGGTCTGGACTTCTTTCGTCAGAGGCTAAAATTACTTGGAAAAATACAGTACTTCTCCTTCTGCCTCCTTCTCTCTTGCCTTTTCCTGCTTCATTTTATTCTTCTCCTTTTTCTTCTTTTCCTTTCTTCATCTTTCTGACACTGCTCTCTCTATGATGCAGATGAGAGTGCCAGTGTACAAAGCCTGGGTCTGTTCTGTGCAGACGAAACAGCGGCATTTCATAATCTCTGCCTTTCCTGTCCCTTTTTGTCTCCCTTCCCGTGCGCTTTTACTACTTCTGTTGCACGCTGTTTTCAAACCCCAATATGAAACTTCACCAATACTTGCAGCATGTTATTTGTATCTTCCTCTTGTAACTCATTTCCTCTAAAAACACAATTGAAGCAGGCTGTCTCTCTAAGGCTAAATATACATTAATACATCTTCATTTAAAAGCTTAAAAATTTGATTACAGTTGCACCTGACTTCCATTGACCACTTGAAGACTGTAATGACCATGGTTGGATCTGTTGTGCTGACTTGTGGATGTACAAAAGTGAAAACATTTGGAAACAGTGACATAATTGCATGATTTGATTCGTGATTTGCTCTTCTGGGTCGCTATGTAGACTTCCCTGATTCACCAAGCCGGTATCAAATAACAATCACTGAAAGATCACACACAGACTTGCCATTATGATCATTTAAACAGCAGCGTGGAGATCAAGTAGAGCAGATTTGTATGTGCTGTTATGCAGCCAAAGTCTGTATTTAATCATACTACAAATGGCTTTGAAAGTCATTTTAAAAGCAATCTGCAACCAGTGTTATTTTCACTGAGCATGGGTGGTTTTATGTGTTTTCTGAGCTTTGATATGGACAGAAATGTCTTCTATATTGGGTTGAAACACTACTTTTGATACAGCTCGGTTTTGTTTGAAAACACTGTTTTAAAATAAAACTTGCCAAATGCGGATGTAACCTACGAAAAAAAGCCTAACCTGCTCTGATTGGTTGGCTCCACTCGCAGGCACCGCCCACCATCTCACGTCAGTTCTGTGTGAAATTCAATCATTTTAGTGGATGGAGTATTGGTACACATCTCTTATTGCACGATGAGTCATCAATATTTTTGTCAGTTTGTAAAAATGATTTAGAGCAGGACTTGTCTCATCAAAACAATGGTTTAGATTTTATGAGCCTCCTCCCAGGCTTTACAAAGTATTTGCTTGTTGCTGGTGTGACCACTCAAAAGGCAAGCTATAAAGTTTAAGTCATATAAAAGTTAGTCACACTGCTCTTGATTAGAAAATGCAACATCACAAATCTGTCTGTAACTATTACAGATTTTAGTTTGACTTTGTGCCTGAAGCGAATGAATACAGGCATTAAAGAAATCTGTGGTAAACTGGCATCAGATGGAGACTATTAGAACCAAAAAGAAAGTGGACAATATCCTACCCTCTCTTCCCCTTATTAGTTGATGAAAATGATAACAAGATGTTTGGTAAATCAAGTTTATTATTGTCATTATTCTGATGACTGTTATTACATTTGGATGGAGGAAAGTGTTTCCAGTCTTTCTGCGATGCTTACATCAGCTGATGGCTGCAATTTTAAATTTGGTGTTCAGATTTGAACTTGGTGGTGGTCATCTCATGTAACTGTCAGCAAAACAAGTTTCTTATGAGCCTAAAAAGAAGAAGGGGAAATAAAGAACTCTTATACCAGAACCAAAACATGCAAATGTCTCAGTAGTCAAATGCTTTTGTTGAAAGCTGAGCAAAAGAGGAATGATAAAGGTCTGCGTTTGTGCCACATCTCTAATTGAGGAAAACAGCATGCCTGGTGAGCTTCTGTTCTGACCTCTACTGCTCTCTTTACTCACTGCTGCTTTGACTAGCAAATGTTCTGCTGCAAACTTTGGACCTAAGGGAGAATTGTTCCTGAAAAGTCCCTCGAACAATGTGTACCTCCCCAAATCTCTCCTGTGATGCACAAAGGAGGACTTTTCCTCCTGAGTGAAGCAGGCGTATGGTCAGTCACACCCTAATGTCCCAGAAGGGGAGCTACTATAGTGGTGTGATGCATTCCCAGACGCAGCAAGTCTGCAGGCCTGAGAGCTATTTCCTTTTAGGGGAAGTGAGTCACTGTAATAAGGCAGGGAGGGGCTCTCCGGGGACAATATCAACGCCAGGTCATGGCAAGTACTCTGTGGTGTACACAACATCTTTTTTCAATACTATTCTTCTATTTTGCATTCTGTTGCAGTTTAGACCTCATGGGCTCTGAGGTGCCTGCAGAGGAGGCTTCATTTCAGCTGCTCAGCCACGATAGCATCCTTGCTTTGAGTCTCAACAGTACATCCACTTTCTCAAAGATGGATATTTGAGACATTATGACTGGCTGGTATTATTGATACAAAACAAAAAATGATGTACCAGAGCCTCAGATTTTTACTGGTACTCTGCTACAGTTATGTTAAAGGAAGTAACCTTTCGAATGTGTGCAGCCATGAATGTTGATTTACATACTAGTTTTCATAGACACGTCTCTGCATTTTCAGAGCAGGACATTTCTATTGACACTGTATATTCAATATTTACTCATCGGCTTATCAAAACTGTGTAGAAGTATGGCCAAAATTAACATGAGAATATGACCTAAATGAAACACTTAAGGTAGATTTTTTTTTTTTCCTATCAAACTTTTTTTTTCACTTGGTTAAATTAATACATTTAAAAAATTCAAATGACAAATTCCCAGTGATTGTTACTGATGCTATAAAAGATTTTGGTTCTTATCCAACAAAAACAGCCAAATACCGAAGACACCTTTGGATTTTAAAAATCATAACTATCTCAGGTCTGAAGTAGAGCTGTTGGTAGTGAGCTCAGTGTTTGCAATAATGGAGCTCTGAGCATGCCCGAACAGTCAAATTAACTTGTAAATGTCAGAAATGTTGGGACATAAGATATATGCTAGCTACATGTCTTTAATCCAGCTGAACAGTCTTTAAGCCTCCTCTTGGCTTTCTCTCTGACAGACATTTACAAATAAATTTTGATAAAGTTACAGATATCCATTTCTGTTTTGCCCTTTCACATTCTCCTGTCTTTTTTTTTCTTTTTTAGTTTTAGCATTTCCTGCGTTTCTCCTTGGCATTGACCAGAACCGTCTGAAGGAGAAACTGACAAGCAGAAAGATGGACAGCAAGTGGGGAAGTGCGGTGGAGTCCATCGACGTGACCCTGAACGTGGAGCAGGCGTCTTACACACGGGACGCCCTCTCCAAAGCCCTGCACGCTCGTGTGTTTGACTACCTGGTTGAGGTATGAGTGCATCTTTGTGCTGTTTTAGAATTAATAAATGTGGAGGATTTTCACAGGTAGAAATGATGTGATGGCTTGTAGCGTGGATATTTCCATCTCAGTTGAATCCTTTGATTTCAGTCCATCAACAAAGCCATGGTGAAGAATCATCAGGAGTTAAATATCGGAGTGCTGGACATTTATGGATTTGAAATTTTCCAAGTAAGTGTTTTTTTGGATGCTCCTCATGCTGACACTGGAATTGCTTTCTGCAGCAACATATGAATTAGATTAACTGGTATTAACATTGAGCATTTAAACAGATTTTACACATCGGATAAGACTAATTTCTAAAGTAGGAAGATTAGGTCCCATCTTCTGATTGAGACGGCTCCTTATCTAATCTGATTACTTGTTTGTTTTGGTTCGATTAATGAGAGACCCTTGACTTGGAGGTGGGAGTGTTTTTTTTGAATTATTTTGGTTTGGAAAAAGCTCATTATTCCTACTCCTAAGACTGTTGATAGCAACATCCACTGTAAGTGCGCTCTGATCTGCTCCTCCAGCTTTGTTTGCCTGACAGTTTTAAGGTTTTGTCTCTGCGCACACAATGCAAGAAAAGGTCAGCGTCCACAAGTTGTTAGACAGGAAGATGCAGACTGCCGTCACTTGAGGTTCAAGCTGCAGGTCCATTGTGTACGCTTTGAAATGTGGGCTTCCTTTGATATTAAGCACTCTGTGTACGGCCCCCACTCGACACAAAGGCCATTGAGCTGAGAGGATATCTGTTCTCCATTGAAGATGAAGTTAACCTTTATTCACTGTATCCTCCTCTTTAGAAAAATGGATTTGAGCAGTTCTGCATCAATTTTGTGAATGAGAAACTTCAGCAGATATTCATCGAGCTGACTCTAAAGGCTGAGCAGGTGACGTCTCTGCGCTCTTCTTCTGCCCTTTTGAATGAATCTCTGCTTCTGTTGTTTAACTCTGACTCTTTTCATGTCTTGTAGGAGGAGTATGTGCAGGAGGGCATCAAATGGTCTCCTATAGAGTACTTCAACAACAAGATTGTATGCGATCTCATCGAGAGCAAAGTAAATACCTGATCAAGTATTAAACAAACCAGACAACTGAGTTTGCACCTCACAGCTGGAGGGCATGATGTATTTTTCTTGGCTTTGCTACAAAAAAATCTGAATTTTTTGAAGTATTCATATAAACACTCACAGGCAATCATGCTGTCACAGCCAGAAAAATTGGTTAAAGTGAATTTATACTAAATAGCAAAATCATCCAGGAAAAGGTAGGAAATATATTTCCTATATAATAGTAAATGTAATATTTGTAGCTATTAAATAAAGCTCATTAGGCCTCACAAACTTGTAAGATATTTTGTAATGTCATCCATTTTGAAATCACAGTTCACAGCAGTACAATTTATTCCCAAATCACTCTATTTCAAACTCTAAATCCTATACTCCTTTCAGCCAATCACAAGCCAGCGTCAAAGTGAAACAGCCAATCAGCTTTCAGGACTGTGCTGCTACTGATCAGTCAGAATGCAGGAAAAAAAGACAGAGGAAAAGCCATGTGGAGATACTTTCTGAAAAATGTGTTGCCAAAATTGTAAAAACATCTGTTTTGGATATTTATTGTCCAAGTTTAAAAATGGATATAATGAAGTGGTAATCGGACTTCCTGTCTTTGAGTTTTAGTCTGAAATCATCGGCATGACTTCAAATCAAATTTGTGCTGAATCCTCCTTCAGTTTTTGAAATCACACATATGATTTTAGCTCCAATTCCACTCCATTCAGTTCATTTACAATGATTACCTGCTTTACAGGGAAAATAATTGAAAATTAAATCTAAAACCTCTTTATCCAGGATTGACTAGAATAATATCAATTGTTGTTAGTTTTCTTTTTTAAAATTACTGAAAAGCAAAAACCCCCTCTCAATCTTCTCCTCTACTGCCAAAACTTTCAGCTTAATATGTTCAAATGTGACATCACGATTATTAATTTCATTAATTTGACCCATGAAAATCCACAACAAAGACTTTAAAACAAGCCTCCATGTGAGAGGGGCAGGGTGGTCTGTATCGGTGCCTGACAGCTCTTTGCTTAACCCAAAGACAAGTTGTCATTTGTCCCTGTAACACTGTTCTTTGAGCCTGCGAGACCACTGTGGCACCAGTGTGCGCAGTGAAGCGTCTGACGGGAGCTGATGAGGAAACACAAGGCAGACTGTGAGAGTAGTGTTAAAGAGCGGCTGTGTGAAACCAGCTCGACTATGATTCATAGCTTGACCAATTCATTCAGCTTTCACATCTCAGTTAGCTTTTGCTTCGTCGGCGTCAGAAAATTTCTTTCTGATTTCAGCTATTTCTACAACGTCAGAAAAAAGTGGAAAAAATCTCATATGTGAAGGCAAAATGTCAATAAGACAGTCCGTGCTTATAGGCTGTTCTTTTTAGTCAAAATAAAACTAAGAAAACCATTAGGTAGCAACGATTTTGACCTTTTTTCTTTTATTTCTGTTTTATTAATGACTCTTAAGAGATAAATTTATCAAACTGTTGCCTGAACAAATTTCTTTCTACGAGGACAGTCTGTTTAATAATCTCAACTCCGACCCATATAAGCTTTAGAGTACTTAACTCCGTCCCTGATCGAACAGAACAGCATCAACAACAAATCCTCAGTCATCATCAGACGTGTTTTCCCTGCACTCCTAGAACCCTCCTGGTATCATGAGCATCCTGGATGACGTGTGCGCCACTATGCACGCAGTGGGGGAGGGGGCCGACCAGACCATGCTGCAGAAGCTCAGAGTCCAGATCAACACACATGAGCACTTCAACAGCTGGAACCAAGGCTTCATCATCCATCACTATGCTGGCAAGGTCAGTTTAAATGCATGCAGACCTCATACTTGTTTTTGAGAGATTTTTGTCTTACAAGTATATAAAACAAAACAAAAACAACAGCTGGATGAGAAAACATAAAGGTCAGCATCCCTGTACTGCAGGTTTTGAAGGTGTTTGCAGTGGTGTCGGCTGAAAAAAGAACGTTTTATGCCTCCAGACTGAAGCAGGCAGCTGGAAGTTCACTTCTAGAAATAGAAGCTTATTAAAATATATTTTTTTAAGGTTTTGGTTAGAGAACTGTTTTTCTGCACTTGTATGATTTGTCATAAATACCAGTTATGCAGCTGGTGCTTCAATTTGGAGTCTGTCATCATCTTTATCCTTTAAGGATTTCCACTATTAAACGAAGCCCTTGCTCTGTTTCACCTCCTAAACGTCTTCTTTGTTTAGATTTACACCTCTGTCATTATCTGAAGACAACACAGTGGTAACATAAGCGTTCGTCAATCTCAGTTAACTTAAATATTATATACTTTAAAGTTCCTTTTTTTTTTTTGCGGATTTTGGCGGCCGAGGTTGTCCCATGTTGTTCTCCAGATGTGTGGTGGCCTCAGCTTGGCACACATGCCGCAGACTTAATGAGCCGTGCCATAAAGAGTTGAGGAGCTCCCATGACTGCGCTCAAAACATTCCTCCTTTCTCACCCTACAGTATCGCAGAAATAACATACACTTTTAGACCACTGCTGCTTTTATGAGAAGGCCAATCCTGGAAGGTGAAAAGCCTTGAAACCCTTTATTTTTTTTCCTCCCATAAATTCCAAGTCACTGATTCAATTCAAAATATCACTTCCAGTTGTTATTTTCACGCACGTCATCTTCCATTTTGCTTGAGGTCTTCAGCACTTCTACCTCGTCCTGTTTGATAACCAAACCTGCTGAGAAATCCTTCTCTGTGCCTTTCTCCAGGTGTCCTACGACGCTGAGGGTTTCTGCGAGAGGAACCGGGACGTCCTTTTTACTGACCTCATTGAGCTGATGCAGAGCAGTGAGATGTAAGCCACTTTCTTTTTGCTCATTGAGCTGAGGATCTCTGTGGTGCACATATGAATGGTGCCTTCTATTTCTGATGCATGTGGTTATAATTGAACACATCTGAGTGAAAATCTGCAGATGTTCAAATGCATCTGGAAGCTGGCGGGACACAGCAGAAATGTGCGGGGCTAACTGTTGTCCTTCTGGCTTTGGGCGCGTTATGCGGCTTTTCGAGTCAACCCGATCTGTCCTTACAAGTGCAGGGTCCTCGTGGGGCTGTGTTGTGGAGTCTGGCCCCCTTGTGTTATTGTTCTGCCGGCTTTTTTTGTGTCAAAGTAGCCATCTGTGCAAACAGTCGGTATTGTCTATGTAACCCCCACAGGTTTTGTGAGCGCGTTTAGTGAGGCATGAAAGGTTATGCCAACGTCCCACTGAGGCACACGCCGGGAAATGTATAGATTAAATAGAAATTAACACAACGTGAAGACATAAACGCATACACGAACGGCAATTTTTTTTTAAAAAAAGTTACTCAAGGGAAGCATGAGAAGAAAAGGAAGTGCTCTCATTCCTTCAAGCAGCACATCTGAAAAGAGAAGAAAGGAGGGACTGGTCCTGTCAGCTGGACAGTATTAACAGACTTCTGTTTGTACACAAAACCTGCTGATCCTTTCTTCTGCGTCCAAGTCCGAGGTCAGACGTTTCAAGGCAAACAAGCGTTGGTGGGGTAGAAAACCAGAAATGAGATGAAAGTGGGGGGGAGCAACATCAAAGGGCACGGAGAAATAATGGAAAAAAAAAACCCCAACAAATAACAGAGGTGACTGAGGTGGAAGGAAATGTGGTAAATGTACAGCTAAGATAAGGCTGCGTTATTTGTTTGGGGCATTTATGTGACTCGTTTTTATGAGTGATGTGCTGATTACAGAAGCGATACAGATGAATAAGTCAAACTTGAACATAATTGACAGAATTACCTGCATTTTCAGGTATTCAGATGTTACTTTTTAATTGTGAAACCAAAAATGAAACAGATTATAAAACAGGAAATACGCAAGTTAACTGCTTAAAAAAAAAAAAAAAAAAAAAAAGTCTGTTTTTCATGAAAAGTGGATGTGGATATGCAAAAACAGCAAAAATGCCATCTTTGAACAGTAATCTTTATTTTTCTTGAATATATTTAATCAAATAGAAGCAGTATCCTTCATACAAACCTTGGACATATTTGCTCTGGAGACCTGTTTGCACAAATACACACACACACACACACAACACAAACAATTCTCATTTTCCCAGCCTCCCCTCCCCTCCGACCTCAATTTTCCCAAATGCTTCAGGAATTTCGGCTGACGACCTCAGTCAAAGGTCCTTGGATCTTTTAATCATTAACTGCACCTATGATTTTGGCTGCCAGGGGAACCTGCTGTTATTTTGAGGCCGACGGGGCTTTGTTACCGTTTTGGCATGCGTCCTTGACTCCTGGCTTTTGTCTTCTCACAGTGCCTTCATCAGAGCACTGTTTCCAGAAAACCTCAATGCTGAGAAGAAGGGTCGACCCACTACTGCAGGCAGCAAAATAAAGGTGTGTGTTCATTCTTGTGTGGGTGCATTTGTGTATGCGTGTGTGTGTGTGTGTGTGTATTTTTCCCTTATCTGGATCACCTTTAGAAACGACCTTTTGAGATAATGTGCGTGTTTGATGCTTAACCAGAGCATTTTGTGTTTTCACCGCTTCAGTTTCGTTCTTGGCTCTGTTGTTGCTTTCTTCATATTTGCTCTGATCTCTCCCGCCAGAAACAAGCGAATGATCTTGTGAGCACACTGATGAAATGCACTCCGCACTACATCCGCTGCATTAAACCAAACGAGACCAAGAAGCCCAAAGACTGGGAGGAGAGCCGGTGAGTGGCTGACTGCATCCTCTGTTGTCTTGAAGTGTGAGGCAAAGGATAGGTCATGTTAACCCTAATTCAAAAGTATGCCGATCATGTGACTCAACATCCTACTGAAGTGGACCAAAGCAACTCAAAGTAAAGCGGTGGAGAAGTATTTAACAGCAGCTCTAAAGTGAATGCATGATGGATCACATGGATGTTCTGACCAAGGACAGCGTTTAGGAATTACCACACATTTTCAAAGACCCCCATATATTTCTGTGATACAGATATTAATGAAATGTATAACAAATCAATTAGTAGTCTCCAGTGGCAAGTCAAAGTATGAAATTAACAAATTGTATGACAAATATTTGATAAATATGAATTAAATGACTGTAAGCTCACAGATGCTCCTGGAGCAATGAGACTGAGAAAAAAAACGACAACAGTTTCAAATCACTGTGAAGTAAATAAGAAATAAGCTAAAGAAGTGATTGATAACCTTTTGGAAGCCTTATTCTCTCTAGCTGCACATCTTTGGGAGAAAGAAGAGTGAGATGCCCTGTTAAATGTGAAACAACACTCGTCTAAAATACTTATTAGTAAGCCAACATATGTTACATGAGAAATTATATTTTGCACAACCATGCTTTCCATTTTTTCCAAACTTTCTGTTGTGATTTCTGCCTCTGCCCAGCTTTATTATTCTTTTTTTTTTTTCTGGACCTTTTCTGTCCGGTTCAAGACAATTGAGCCACATTTAAAGACGCCCTCCCCTTCTTCTTCTTCAGGCCTTTGTTTGTTGGTTTCCCACTCTTTTCTTTCCTCTGCACACAGGATTTGGGTACTACATGTTCACATCCAGGGTGATTTTTGTATTGTTCAGAGCGTATGAGCTTCCTGTTGTGAGTCACGCGCGGTGCGGTTCATTAATTAGCGCCGGAACTCCTGTTTTCGCAGGAAATCTGAGTACACAAAAGCAGCGCTTCAGGTCTTTGTCTGAGGAAGAAGTTAGCAAAAGCAACTCTTTTGCATACAATAACTCCGCCAGTGGAGTTGGGAGTTTGAGGCGAATGAAATACTGGCCGCTGATGAACAGAAAAGGCAACGCAAAAATGTGACGGAAGTGATGGAAAAGGACAGGAGATGATGGATGATGTAACGAGCAGATGTCCTGTCAGTGCTGTTCAAGTGATGGTCATCTCGGGTGGTTTTTATTTCATCTTTAGAGTGAAGCATCAGGTGGAGTACCTGGGTCTGAAGGAAAACATCAGAGTGAGGCGTGCTGGCTACGCCTACCGCAGAATCTTCCGAAAGTTCCTTAACAGGTATCACACCTCCCACAGACAGCGTGGTCAAGGTTAATGATTTCTATTGCACTCTACGATTGTTATTACAAAATAAAAAATATTCTCCCATTTGCATCTAATTTAACCATCTTTCAGTGCTAATCCTTTGACATAAAATTCTGGTTCATAGGTACGCCATTCTGACCAAGGAGTCCTGGCCAGTGTGGCGAGGAGATGAGAAACAAGGTGTCCTTCATCTCTTACGATCTGTCAACATGGACCAGGACCAGTACCAGCTGGGGCGCACCAAGATCTTCATCAAAGCCCCTGAGTCGGTGCGTTTCCCCTTACGTCCCCCCAGCACACTGTCCCGCAGTATCTTTGGGAGAAATATGTCCAGGAAAATGAACAGCAAAGTTAAAAAAAAGAAAAAAAAACCTGGCAGATGTGCATCAATGTAAAACTCAGACCCAGAAAAAAAGTTGTAAAAAATCAGCTGTGCTGTTTTTTTTAACTTTATTTTGTTTTTTTTAAAGCAGCGGGAAAACTCAACTCACTATTTTTACTCCAAGCACCATAAAAGGCAACAGTGTCCCAAATTATGCCGGAGTCCTTGTCGTAAGCGGTGACGACCGAACCCGTCCCCTGTACCACGTCAGCACTGAGTCAACACTGAAACTAAAACACAAGCTTCTGCTGTGGTTGCAGAGTTTGGGGAGGGGGTGGGGGGTGGACGGGAGACGTCGTAAAGGCTTGTCTTTTTTCCACCATAACCACTTTCTTCATGATTCTTATGAAAGCAGCGCTTGTGCGAAGCCTGCGCTCTCACTTATTAACATTTGTACACATCAAGCGCGCACATGCGTGTTTGGGCACTTACACAGACATCTCAGTCTCTATTCAGACCATACAGCTGATCCTGAATGCCTTTACTTATTTACTGCAGCCATGCACGGCCCAGACGCGCCCCCCCCCCCCAGTCACCCACCACCACCTTCACCCCACGCTGTCAGACTGAGAAACCGAGTCATTGAGGTGTGTTAATGAAACGCAAATATCACACAGGGCAGACCACTGAAATGAGCTGCCAGGCTTCTCCAAACAAGCCCGTCTCTGATAAGACACGGACACCAGATAATTAGCTGTATGACATGAATGTTTTCTTTCTGCTGGATGTAATAAGTGAAGTTTGTTTGACGCCAGAGCAGATGTTGAAGTTTCTCTTCCAGAGGAGTGACGGATTATCGGGTGGCCTACTGTCTGTCAGACGTCTTTCTGCAATGAAGGAGATTAAATCCTGCCAAGACTTGTCATTTATATGTAAACTGGCTTAAAGTATTTAAACATCATAATTACTTTTTTTTTTTTTTTTTTTACTTAGACAGTTTGTAATATTTTGCCCCTGATGTGATGGTTATGATGGTCGTCACTGTTTGAAGTGTCCCTCGTGTTTGTGTGTTAGACAAAGTTGCAAGTTCAGAGTGTTTTCCCTTTTGCTCCTATAAGCCTTCCTGATTGAGGGATTAGTCACCAAGAAGTCTTTTACCAAAACACCACCTGTGGTTTGCCATTTGCAACATTCAGTCATTCTTCCTGTGAAAATTGCCAAAGCCTCCGTGATTATGTAGCCTCACAGTTGCAGGCTGTGACTCAGTGTATTTTTCTGTTCGCGCTGATTCTTTCTGGCTGAATTTTGATCCGTCGTATTGAATTTCAGCCTCACTCTCGGTATCTTCTGTCAGTGTGACCCGTCGATGCCAGGCCTCTTGCAGCACTGGACAGGATGTTTAGTCTGGCAGGGAGAGGCCTGAGATTATGATTGCGTGTTGAGGGGTCCAGCAGGAAATGATGTAATCTGGTGAGACGTCTGGTGGTCTGCTGGCACACACTGTACTGATGGGATTATTGATTACACAGGACTACATAGACCAGTGGTTCTGAAACAGGGAGGGGAGATCCAGTTTAGCCTGCATCCTTTTTTCCCCTAATAAAGTATACTACCATCATTATTAAAAGAATTAGAGGGACATGAACTCTGTAGGGGTACAAAGACTCTTCTAGTTCCTACTGACCTCATGGTCTCACTGGGAGTAAAATGGACCTTGTGATTGACACGCTGC
Source organism: Zenarchopterus dispar (assembly GCA_028564865.1). Taxonomy (NCBI): domain Eukaryota; kingdom Metazoa; phylum Chordata; class Actinopteri; order Beloniformes; family Zenarchopteridae; genus Zenarchopterus; species Zenarchopterus dispar. The sequence continues at coordinate 10,313,818 of JAOWBL010000018.1, forward strand.
TGCCATCATAATGTCATAATGAGATTTTTCTACATTACTTTACTGATTAAATGCTTTGAAGGGAATAATAAAAACAGAATGCTCTTTATTTTGTTTACTCAAACACTGTGAAAGAATCAAATTGATCAGTGAAACTGACTGCAGATGACTGGTGATAAAGTCTGGTGTGATCTCTGTTCGGTATGTTCAGTATGTACCTTCCTCTGAGTGGTTTTGGGTGTGTCTGCGTTTATGCACCAAGGTGTGTTTACTGGATGCTGTGATCTTTGTTTTTCTTCATAGCTGTTTCTGCTTGAAGAGACGAGGGAGCGTAAGTTTGATGGCTATGCCAGGACCATCCAGAAAGCCTGGAGGAAATACGTGGCCCGCAAGAAGTATGTTCAGATGAGAGAAGAAGGTGAGCGAGATGGCCAGTCGCCTTGTTATTATCCGTCTGCATCCGTCCTCATCTCTCACCCACCCTTTTCCGGGTTCATTTAGCTTCTGATCTGCTGTTGAACCGGAAGGAGAGGCGGCGACACAGCCTGAACAGAAACTTCGTAGGTGACTACCTGGGTATGGACGACAGACCTGAGCTTCGACAGTTTCTGGGCAAGAGAGACAAAATAGATTTTGCTGACAAAGTCACAAAATATGACCGCAGGTTCAAGGTTTGTTTTCCTTATTTTATTTTTTCCCCCTTTTTGTTAGTAATCTTTAAAAAAGACCAGAAATATACAATATGTAAGTTTTTTTTTTTCTTCCATGTTTAGGGAATAAAGAGAGATTTGATCCTGACCCCTAAATCTGTGTACCTGATTGGAAGAGAAAAGGTGAAGCAGGGACCAGACAAAGGTCAGGTGACTGAAGTGCTGAAGAGGCGGATTGACATGGAAAAGATCCTGGCGGTGTCTCTCAGGTATTAAAACAACTGTCTTTAAGTGCCTTTTTTACCTCAGATTTTGAAAAAAACTGGGTCACTGGTTACCAAAATAAAATATCAGCTGTATTAGTCACACACGAGTCATTATAACTCGCAGCTTGTAGCTGTTTATTTCCCTTCCACGCTGCTGGGGAATGAAGATTCTTTGCTTTGAAGTCCTGCACATGATTTGAACAGATGCTGACTCCAGTTCAAGTAGGCTCAGAAGTTTGTCTTCCCATGGTCCTCATAATTTCTAATCATTAATGAACACAATGTGTCACAAACAAATGTAATTCATAAAAAACTAATCTGTCAACACAAGTGAACATCGAGGCTTGCTACCTGCTGCTGCAGTACTCCCAACATCCCGCTGCCTTTTTACCGTGCAAGAAATGCCGCTTTTTTGTTATTATGTTTCAGTTATAACATTTTTTGGATTCTCCCAAGTTTGTGACTAACTTCCCAGAGCTCAAACAGATTCACTGAGGTGCGCATCAGTCTTGCTTCCTCTTTGTTCTTGTGCCAGTTGAGCTTATCCATCAACCTTATACTGTACAGGGCAAGTTTGCTTCAAGATCTGCCATCACTTAACCCTCCCCTGTTCATGCTTTACCTCTGCTTTATCTCACGCGTCCATGGCTGCTGTGACGAGTTATCTCACAAATAAGACAATGGCTTTGACAGACGACCATGTTGGGCCCCACCGTGTAATCTGTACATACTTAGCAGCAGAGAGTCGTCAATCTTTTTTTTTTTTTTTTCAAAGCCACAGACCGGGTTTCCAGTCACACAAGCTCCCCTGTTCCTGTAAAAGTCACAAAAGGGACACTGAAAACATACGATGCATATTAAAACTCCTCGCGTATGTTTGTGCGCACGTCTGACGGCCGCTTGTTGCTGAAGTGATGCACAGTTAATCACACTTTCATAGAAGAATGTGGATTTGTTTATTACAAGGGAAATTGCAAAACAAACCAAGAAAAAAAGGAGCTGAAAGGCTTGTGGGCACTTTGTAGTTGTCGGGAAGACTGTGAAAGCGGGTTTTAGAGGCAGAGCCGTCAGTGCGAGCATGCGGCTTTTGAGTCAGTGGGGTAACGCAGAACAGGTGGTTCAGTGGGCGAAAGCAGAAGTTGTAAAAGGTTAATCAGAGACCAAAACTCCACCTCCCTGGGAGGAGCATAGTATCCCTGTGGGGGTTACTGGTACGAGCGGTCTCCTCCCTTCAGATGCGAGCTGCTTTGTGATGCTCCCGATGCAAATGTGAAAGCTGACTCCCCATCTTAGCTTCCATTAAAAGCTCAAGAACAAAACAGTTGTGTGAATCACCAGAGATTTGCTTCTGATCACATCTTATTTTCAAAGTATTGCATCAGAGACCAGCCTCTCACTAAGTGCTTTGTTCACTCTTTCAGCACAATGCAGGACGACTTCATGATACTGCATGAGCAGGAGTACGACAGCCTGCTGGAGTGCGTCTTCAAGACGGAGTTCCTCAGCTTACTGGCCCGAAGGTTCGAGGAGAAGACTCAAAGAAAGCTGCCTCTCAAGTTTAGTAACACGTAAGTAAAAGCACAGAGCACAGTCTCGACAAACGGAGGAGCTGAACACGACAAACTAGACAAGTGAACCCCACCAAATGTGGTTTGAAGTGAAACAAACTCTGTCTAATCTTTTAGATTGGAGATGAAGCTGAAGAAGGAGAACTGGGGCTTCCTGAGTGGGGGCGGCTCCAGACAGGTGGTGTTCGTTCAGGGTCAAGGAGACATGCCCATTCTGAAGCCTTCAAGCAAATCCCTGCAGGTCAGCATCGGAGCCGGACTTCCCAAGAATACACGTGAGTTCAAACACAACCGTAACATGAATCCACGGCGGTGACTAGCTCCCGAAACGAGCTGTGATGATGTGTGTCTGGAGCCTGGATCAGAGTTTTAAATTTCAGATGCTTCTAGACATAGAAGGTGTCTCTGTGTTCGGCATTTTAGCCCATATAACTATTTATTTCAATATACTTTGAAGAAAATCTGATTTTTTTGAGGGACACTTGTGTGGAGCTGAAGCACAGACTTATTGAAACATTGATGCTTTTACATTTTGCAGGTGTATTTTTATTTTATGTTCCTGAAAATCTCTCCTTTAGGTCCAACCAGGAAGAGCTTCAGTCAGAGTCGCTCCAATGTTTCCAGAACCCACCACAACATCCCGACAAGAGCAGCACCAGGACCTCCAGGTTCGCCATCCGCATCTCAAAGTATCTGAGTCCTCCGTCCAGCGTAGACCATCTCTGACACCGGTTCACATCCTCTCTCTGTAGTTGCTCACCAGAATGGCGGCCTGAAAAACACCAACCACGTCGCCAGTCAGAGGAACTCGCACCATCCCAACCAGAGACATCCTTTGTCCAGCAATTCGACACGCCCCGTCCTGCCGAGCAACGTCAACCAGCTGAAGGAGCGAGGCGGCGGCGGCAGTGGCGGCCGACGAGAGCCGAACCTGGACTGTCTGCGAGTGCCTGATCAAGGAGCCGCAGGGTGAGATACCGACACAAACAGGAGAAACTCTCATGGCGCTGGGAGGGGCGGCCACTGCAGCACGGACACACAAAACACTGAGAGGGAATAAAAACAACTTTATTGGCGCTTCTTACAGCTGCTGACTAAAGTTCTCGGGATATATTGGTATTTTTAAGCTCTTCCTGCTGCAGCGAATCGCATGTTTTAGTTTGTTTGTCCTTTTTGTGCTCTTTGACACCTCAGCTGTGAAATAAAAGTCCCACTGTGTCACACTAAGCAAAAAAAATACAACATGATCAGGTGAGAGATAAAATAAAATATAACTCCTGATGTTGAATCCATCTGAACTCAAGATAACTAAAGGTAACAAACGTGGGGTATTTCGTTTCTTTTTTCTGTTGGCACTTGAGTTTTCAGGTTTTACATAAACTTGATTATGTGGCAGACATATATTTGTTTCCTTTGTGTCCCATATCTTCTTCCATTTACTTAAACATCTACTTGAAGCGTAATTAATGCAGTTAATTCTAAAAAGATTCAAAGATGTGCTACTGGGATTTCGGTTTTGATAGCAAATTTGCTTTATTATATCTGCTTTTCATAAATAAGTCTAACTTAATAAAGTAATGATTGTATCACAGCGTGTTTCTGGGTTTCAAGGTGACATGAACAAATATAAACTTACACCACGTCCTCACATTGATGTTCCTTGTGTTCCTGGAATTTGACATAATTTGGCTGATTTATTCTTTTGTAGTTCTGGAGACAGACGGCCAGCTTCAAATGGAGGAATGTGAGTTGGAGTGTTTGCGGTGTTTTTGGGTGATGGTTAAGGGTTACAAAAGCTTTCGGCAGCAGGACACACTGACGCTACCTTTCTTGTTCATCTAAAGCCCAAACTCAAGACCAGAGTGGGAAACTAATATTTCATTTTCTCTGCTACTTAATTTTTTTTTATTTATACACAGGTTTTCTTTCCAGTTCCACTCAGTATTGTGAGCGTATTTACAGTAAAATCGTCTGTTGAGCACTTTTTCCATTGGGTAAATTTGAATTTGAAAAATGCTCTCAAAATGACACTGGAAAGATGTTACTGGAAGGAGAATGTATGTTTGTCTGGTAGAGACATTATCACACACAGCATACACTAACTACAGCCTCACTGTTCACAGTATCACATGAATTATTTCAACTTTATTTAGCTGGTGAAGTAGTTCACTCACAGCCTTTTTTATTAAATTTATATTGAAGTTGAGAAGTAATTTAAAAGGCTGACTCCAGATCAATATTCTCTTCTCTGCTTTTCAGCTACTTTGTGCAGGCAAAGCAAGAGCATGTACTAGAGCACCATCTTGTGGTTGTTGTGATAACTACATGAATAAACTGCTCAAGTGTGAGAATTAAATAAAATGTTTGCAGGGTTTTATCAGAGTAAAAATAGCATTTCCAAAAATTCTAAATACATAAATTAGAGTTGTAATGTTTTCACAAGGCAAGATGGTGATTATGCATGCACTTGAATTACGTGATGTACAGTGCTAAGCAAAAGTATGGGCACCTTTTTAAAACGTTGATAGCCGTGTTAGATATGCAGTGTTCTTTCAAAGGTAGGAGAGGAAGTTTTAAAGGTGCAACATTCTTCCCATCTTTTTTTTTTTTTGTTGTAAAATCTGAGTTAAATTATTGGGAGACAAAACTCCATTCAAAGAAATGAGCATTTCAACAGCTCACACGTAACTCCTGTCAAAGTAGTGTAGTTGGAAAAGGTAGTTGCCTTCCCCCAACAATTAGCAAGCATGCTGACAGTTTAGGGAAAAAGAAAAGAAAAGGACTGCAAGATCCAGCATTTAATTGCTTTCTGGTTACCTTTACTTCATTTTGAAAATGATTGGAAAATGTCACTGAGCAGCAAAACTGTCATTTAATGTTAATTCTTCAGTTACAAGTAAGGCAAGCCAAACTGGCATTCGCTGTTGTTTTTTTCTAAAACATGGTGTATTATGGTAAAACCTCTCCGTTTTAGTTTAATCTTAAAGTCCTGTAATTTGTTCAAATGCAACTTTGCAAAATTCATTTGTACTGCCATGTTTGTTTTGTTTCATTTTCTCCTGGAAATACTTCCAAACAAGCCATACTTTTTCAAGCTTTTTCTAATCGCAGGAATTTTATTATTCAACATGGTGAAGTTCAGAAGTAACTATTGGGGTTTTCAGAAATTCACAGTTTGATCTTTAGGGAAAATTGTTTGGATGTTGTCCTCTAAGAAAATTGGCAGTTGTTTAATTTATAGTCTTTATCTTTGTGGGATGATGGACTTCAAATTGTGTAGAACTTGCCTAATATTTATGAACAGTTACAGGTTCTTCTCTAAGATCATTGCTGATGTTTGTCTTTCCTGGAAGCCAAGTTATTCTCTAATAAGGGTGCCCAAACCTTTGAATTTGTCTGTACTCTGACTCTGTAGCTTCACATAAAGCAAACCAGTGTTGTACATCTGAGCTGCTGCTCAGACTCTCTCAACCAGCCCGCTCACGGAGGCAGCTCATGAAACTTGTCTGTTTGTTTTTCTTTTTTCAAGGGCCCACAGACCATCAGCCAGCAGGCCTCCGCCAGGAGGGGGACGACCCAAGCCTGCACCCAAACCCAAACCCCAGGTGCCCCAGTGCAAAGCCCTGTATGCCTACGACGCCCAGGACACGGATGAGCTCAGCTTCAATGCCAACGACATTATCGACATCATCAGAGAGGGTACGTGAAGGAAAACACTTCAGTTCACTTGTTTTTTTGGTTTTTTTTCCTTGTTTGACACAAATGTCACGTTTATTTACCAGATGCATCTGGATGGTGGACGGGACGACTTCGTGGAAAGCAGGGACTTTTCCCCAACAACTATGTCACGAAGATCTAGGAGCTACCAGTTTGCAGCATTAGCTGCTGCGTCCATGCTGACCCTCTAAGAAGAAAGGACGAAGCCTGCAGTCAGAGATAGAAGCACTGGGAGACGCTTCCTCCACTACTGTCTTATCGTAAACGAATGTAACTGTTGGTTTCACCACCTGACCAAAAGGCCTTCAGGCCTGAAATTAGGCTCTTCTCTGAGGACACAAAGACTGCTTGACCTGAGGGTCTGTTTTTTTCCTCCACAGCCCCTTTTGAGTACTGAACAAAACTATTTATTGTATTTATAGCTTTGTGTTCTCCTTACTGTCATTATACCTTGCTGAAGATTTGGACGTTGGAATGAAGTCTGCTAATTTCTGGGACCAGGCTGTGATTTTATTTTATTTTATTTTATTTCACTTTCAACATGTTGCTTTTAAATGAAGGTTTGAACGCTGAAGTAAATGTGGTGGTCTTGGTGTCAAAACTGAAGCATGGTTTTTACCAGAAATATTTATTTTTATGCAAAACTGTCTCTCCAGGAACAGGCACTCTGTGATTTCAACAGTGATTTTAAATACCAAAGCATCATAACTAGCTTAAGTCTGTTCTTTAATTTAAAAAAAAAAAAAAAAAAAAAAACTTTCAAGAGGGCATTGCCGCAAAACAGCGAATCACCTGGAAAGCCTCCTTCCTTATTTTGCTGATGTTTTTGTACTTGTGTCACACCAGTATATTTTTGACAAGCATGTATACTGTAACCTGAGCGTGCCGTCTGTGGTGTTTTAGCACTTTATTGTTACAGGTACTACCTTGGACACAGACACCACCACTCAATCATGCCACAGCCAGGAAGTCAACTCTATGAAGGTGTACATGCTCTCAAAAAGCCTAGTTACTGAGCAGAATCATTTGTTTACGTTAAATGATAACAGGCATTTTTTTAAAAATCTGTATATTTGTGCATATGTAGGAGTACACCTGATATTGGGTAGAATATAATTTTTTTTTTTTTTTCATATTTTGTATCTGAAGGATCTTGGTATGCTTTTTCTCAGCTTTTGATACTTACACAGCTGCTTTATTTCCACTTTAGCTGAAGCTACAAAATGAATTTTTTATCACAATTTGAGGTGAATGGACTTTTTTTGTCAAGTGCAAATGGTGTTAAGGGTAAAAGAAGTTGTTTTTTTTTCTTTGTGGCACCAAAAAGAGTTCTGTTTGTGCTCTTTTGTGTTTCTGCACATCTTTTTATACTGCTGTTGCAGTACTGACACATTCCTTTGTTGTTTTTTTTCTAAAATCACATCAGCTATAGTCAGGAAAGCCTGCTGGGACATCTGTCATAGAACTGTATCATTAAATATAATTTCATCTTGGATGGCTGAAAAACATCCTTGTGCAATATACACTAATGGTAAATATTTTAATAAAGCATGTAACATTGCAAAATATACTGGATTGTTCCTTTGTTTTATTATCAAAGATCACATTAAGTGTTTATTACCACATTTAGAAGATGGGCACAATGCTGCAGTGAAGAAAACCTGAGATCACAAATAAATTAGAAAAATGTTTAGTGAGGTAAAAGGTGCAGTTAAATCTGCAGTGGAGAACTTCCCAAAAATGGGGTCGTAATCGACAAGAAAATTTGAACTCCTGCAATGTTCGTGCCTCTCCCAATCTCTCTGTTGGGCTCCAAGACTGTCTCCTTCCCCCTGCTGTTGAGAAATGTGCTGTACTTGCATTGTGCATGCATCTGAGCTGTAGTGCACGCGCACAAAGAAGTTACATTAAGCGTCAGAGAACAGATACCTGAAAATAAATCAGAAATGGATTAAATCCAGGTAAATAAGTTTTATATGACTAAATATCTGGTTATACTGCTACATATGTAACTTTTAATATTTACTTAGTGTGTTGTCCTCCAGTATTTACATGATGTGGACATCAGGACCAGAGAGCTTACCTGACCAGGATGTTTTTGTTTTTATATTGCAGTCTGATTACTTTACTAGAGGACAGCATACCAACGTATACAATACCATACTGACATATACAAATAACATTCAAATAAATAAATAAATGCAAGTCAACTGAGCTCTTCAATACAATAAAACTAACTTTAGCTTAGCTTAGACCACAATGTTTACCTTTTACAATGGTATTACTGTACACATTATAGTAAACAGTCTGCTCATAAATACCAACAAATAAACCAGAGACAAGCAAAAATTAAATGATTACTTGTCGAGACGAAATACTGCTAACTACTCATCCAGCTAAAACCCTTTCAAGTCCCACAACTTCCTTCACTGCTGAAACACCACTCCATTAGTTATTCCAGCAGGGTTGGTGTCTTTCTTTTTAGCTCGCTTCTCTGCAGCGGTCTTCTTCTGCGTGCTTTGCTTACATGTGTAAGCAGTAATTGGCAAAGAAGAAGTCAGAAACTTTCCCTGCAGTATTTGTTTGTCCACCATTTCAATAAATTTCTTACAACTGCTTCAGTGGCCTGCAAATGTTGACATGAAGCAGGGAGCTGGAAGCAGGGGTTGTCAGGAAGGTGTGCTGGACTCTGTGATTGGCATTTTGCAAACCCACCCCCTAGCTCTGATTGGAGGAGGTGCAACGGGTGTGGTAAAAACCTGTAAACTATATTGTGAGCAGTTTACAAGTGGTAATGTCAGCAAATATGACGAAAATAAACTTACCAATTGCAACTTTAAAAGTGAGGCATTTTTTGAAAGATATATACTGCCCCCTGCTGGCCATTAGACAGAATGCTGATTTAAGGTGCTACTAAATTAGCTTAATTTTTTAGAGGCAAAAAACACAACAAAAAAATTTTTGAACCGATATTCTGACAGTAAATAAATAAAAATAAACAATACCAGAAAATTATGTTGAAGCAAATGTTTTAACCCTCTGTAAGAACATACAGTATCTAGCCTGAGAGCTCACGAACACACAAATAGAAAAGTACTTGACAGTTTTACTCTCAAATACTAACATTTCCCTCTTCTGCACTTGGGCCAGAGACATTTACTACTGATTCCTCTTTTATGCAGGGTCTCATTGGAAGTTAAGTTTCAAACAGACTGTTAAAAATATCTACACAGAAGATATACAACCAGGCAACTGATCAAGATCATAATGTAAATCCTCCAAATTTCAGCTCAATAAACTCTTGGCTTTGGCAGGAACTTGGTCGTTGATGTGATTTTAATGCTACTTTTTTCTAAAGAAAGAGAGCATGGTTTTATGTGCTTGGATTGTGGATCTAAAGAAAACAACAAACTGTTCATTTACTTTAAGATCCACCACCCCAGCCTCAGTGTTTGGCATGTCATGTCTTTATGTTGCTTTATGACCACCTCCTGGCTGCAGAAGCAGCTGCATCTGAGTGTTGGCGTCACTGCTCCTTTAAAGAAGCACATATGAGATTTTCCTTGTTTGAAAATGAATTTCAGACTCATTTGATCACTTTGAGGTATTTTTTGCAGCTGCAGAATCTGAGCACCCTGCCCTAACCCTTATTTAAATGACGAGTAAAAATGTATATGATTTTACAATGTTTGATATGTAAAATGTTTAAAGGCCAATAGAGAAAGCAACATATGGGCAGGCAGAAAAGAATGAGGCAGCAGCTGTTTAAAACTCCCACACTGGTTTGTCTTTTCATTTAATCAAAAGAGACTTAAGTTTGGAGAGCTTTTGTTGAGGGGTTTAGAAGATGTAGTGTTAATTGCCTTTTTTCTTTCTTTCTTTCTTTTTAAATACTACAAGGCTTAGGGTGTTGATTTAGACACTTTGCTTTCATTCTGAATCACATTTCTTCCAGGAGGTGGTGGCAATGCACATACAAAATGTGTGGCAAACAAAATAGAAAAAAAAAAATGCAAATGATAAAACAAAACTCTCAGCACGAATTTCAAACGTCTTGTCATGTAAAGAAAACTGCGCAATTTAAGCATTTGTTCATTATGTCTCATTGAGGGTTTCAGACAAAGGTGAAGTTCAAGAAACAACTAAGATTTTAAAGAGTTTGCAGAAAATAAATCAATGACTGATCTCTTTGCAAATGCGTCTTATTTCAGATCTGCCATAAACGATTTAAATTTACATTTGAGTTATGAAGACGGAACTCGCTCAGTTAGTTATAAGGTCCACCCATGGTTACACCTGTGCTTGTCCTGATGGTCCAAATACACCTTGGGGGAGGGGTCAGTGAAAAGAATCAACTTTTCACTGAAAAAAGCTGGTTATTTTTTCAGTAAAAAGCTGAAAAAAGAATAAACTTTTTTCAGCTGATTCTTTTAATATTCCTTCTCAAGGAAGAAACAATACGAAACTTAGAAGTCCGTGACTGTTTGTGAACGCAACACTGAAACCCATTCACCTCGGTCACCGCCAGTGGGCGCTGTGGCGTCATCAGGACGTCGTGGCTGGTCACGTGGGATTCGTAATTCACAGCAGTAAAAGACACTTATTTCTCCAATAACTGCGACAGATATGTCAAAAACAAAAAACAAAACATAAACCTGAACAATGTCGTTTTCTCCGCTCTGGGAATCCAACTACCGAGTAATGGCACGTTTTCAAATAAATAAATTAATCTACTTTATCAGGCCATATTACAAAATGTTGATCACAGTCATTTTTATCTCAATAGTCTTTAAAAGTTAACCTAAAAACATTATCAGAGCTCACTTCTAAAATAACCAATTCCGTGTTTTTGTGAATTATGCTGCATTTATTGACAATGGAGAAAAACTGGCTTCACATGCCAATGTTAAGAATACCATTATATTAATCTGAACAGGAAATTTACCTGCACAATATTACTCATTTAATGTAGTTAAAATTTCAATGCATTATGTGACATTTTTTGGACAAAACCTGAAATTAATGAAAAGCAGTGGGAAATTTATTTTGATTTTTTTTTTTTAAACTTAATTTGGAAGGCTAAAACACAGGAAACAAACACTGTTGTAGATTAGATTCCTTGATTTACTAGGAATCTAACCCTTTAATAATTAATGACATGATTTAAAAAGAACATTTAAAAGGAAAGGTTTGGATAAAACTATTGCATGGTTTTAGAATATTGGCTAAATAGTATTAAAAAAAAAACTGTGGTAATAACACCCTGAATGAAAAAAGAAATCATTTGATTTTTCAGTTATGGCAAGAAAATGGTCTTTAAAATGAAATATCTCCAATGTGAATAAATCTGTTGCTGTAAGCCTGAGGACCAATATATTTGCATTAAACAAACATTCAAACACCTTTTTTTCCACAAAACACCAAGAAAAGCACTCAGTCAAGAGTTATCCAAGTTTATTAATATTATTTTTCAAAACTAATATAAATCCCACAGAATATGATCCTGATGCCTTTAAGTCGATGAATGCATGGATACCTGCTTTAAGTACTGCATTTCAACACTCAAATCCAAGTCTTTTTTTCTTCTTTTTCTCCATATTCATCAGAATGGAAATACATGGCCTCAGCGCACCGTCATATTCACTACTATTCTCCAACTCTCTCTCTTGTGCAAGTCAATGCGAGTGAGTTAGTCAACAGTATTAGTGTTTTTCTTTCATCAGCATCCCAAATGGATGCTGCTGTTCAACTACACAGAGACAAAAAGAAGGGTGGGTGAAATGGTTTGAAGAGCGAGAACAAACCGTAAATATTTATCTCAACTTGACCTGTGCATTCCCCCCTCGACTCATACACAGTTGATTTAAAACGCTATGCTACCGCCAGTATCAAAGTAACAGTATGATCCCTGCTTGCAGGCTCATGTGAAGTCTCTTAAAACGCGTGTTGGCCTGAGATCCTCTTACAGAAACCTAGTTGAGCATCGCAGGGCCGCCTGTGGAAAGGAAACCCAAGAAAATGCAGAAAAGATTCACAGCAGTTACAATCACTCAGTTGTGAAAGAACAGTCAAGAGAGGGGTGTGACATTCTTCTTTTTTTTCTTTGCTATCTAAAATACATCGGTTGGTGGGGATAACGGTGTTGTAGTCGAATGAAGGTGCGGGAGGGAGATGTAATGGTAGTAAAGCATGTGCATATTCTGGGAGTGAGGTGAACAATAGTTTATTTCCACTCTAGAAATACTGTGTGTGCACTAATACAGCAGCTGATCTCTTAACATGTTTCCCTAGTTAGGAATGTCTCGGTTTACTTAAAAAAAAAAAAAAAAAAAAATCTTTCACTAACAGTCCACATCTTCTAAACATAAACTAATCAATAACAATGATCGTTAAAATGAATCCTGCAATGTTTTTTTTTCTTTTTTTTAACTGGAGGTTGACATTCTAGTCTAGTAAAGCAAGGCATTAGGTTTACAGAAATGCATCTTTACTAGAGCAGCTACCCTCAACTGCTGTGTTGAGCCCACAATTTATGTGCAAAGAAATGCATTGCAAGGAAACATGCAGGGAAACAAAACAGAAATGACACTTGAGGAAACAATCAAAAGCTACATAAAAGCTTTATAAATACAATAAAATCTTAAACCCTTAATGGAGAATTCTAGCTGTTGTAGTAATATGTGAGAGCTGGCACTCTAGGCTCAATGCTTTTTGTTAGATGGTTGTTTTTTTTGTTTGTTTGTTTTTTTCTCTTTTTCCTCATAGTAGAGCTGCGCAGGTAATACATGCCATCTTTGGTTGACTGCAGTACTGAAGAGAAAATTAATATGATCTCAAAATAAATTCTGAACAAACAAAGGGGTTGTTAGAAAAACAGCATCAACTTTCAGCGGACAGCTGCGCCTCAATGTCCACTCTGCAGATGGGGCACTTCTTATTGGTGAGGAGCCACTGATCCACACACAGTTGATGGAAGAGGTGCATACACGGTAGACGTCTGGAGGGGAGAGGGACATGAACAAACCGAGCTGTAAGAGCCTTTTCTTGAAAGTCTGCTTGAATGTGTTCCTGTATTTACTCAAATAATGACCCGAAAGGAAAGTGGGGTTCATTCAACACAGGTTAAGACAAAGCTACAAAGTCTTAATTTAATCCATTACCCCAATAAAGTTATTGCAATATGCTGGTAATCCTGTCATGTAGTCACCCACTAAAAAAAACATTTTATTGTGAAACAACTGCAGCTGTACCAGATGTAGGGACAATGGAATAAATATATGTTTTTTTCTAGCCTGTATTTGGGTGTCACCTGCATCCTAACCATGGTTGAGAGACCTGGGTTATATAAAGTAATACTGAATTTTATTTAATAAAATACAGGAACTGTTTTTTCTTTTTTTTAAATTTTGCCCACCCATAGATGTGTGTGTAATTTAAAATTCACAGAGTGATCAAGTTCTCACCCTGGTCCACCGGAGTTTAAACCCCCACACACACACACATTAAAAAGTTCAACAGCACTGATATCAATTGATATCAACTGTCCTGAAGCAAAGGGATAAATAGTATGGTGACAAAGCAAATGTGTCTTTTGTCCCTGGCACTGGCTGTTTTTTTTTTGTTTGTTTGTTTGTGTTTTTCCTTTAGTGTATTTTTCACCATTCTGGGCAAACTGTAAAGTTTGTAAATTAAGCCCAACTATGGCTGGAAATGATTGCTAGCATCAACTCACAATGGACTTCCCGCCTGTCTACTGAAGCCTGACTAAAACATTTGAAGAGCATCCTAAAGTGGCGTTAAATGGAGTTTGTGGAGCTTTCACACCTTCAACGAACTGCACCAGACCACCTCCTCAGAGAGGTCTCTGTATGGGTGTTTGGTGCTAACCAGAGTGAAGTTGCTGCATTTACACTGATTCAAGAGAACCGCACCGTGCCCAGAGCTCTTTTGGCCGACTTTAACAGTGCCAGCGTAAAAATAGCCTTAAATTCAGGGTTCATTTTATTTATCAACAGAGGGCAGAAACTCATCTCAAGTGTCAAAAAGCAGCTCCATGAGCCTGATGATCTTAAAGTACTCTGGGATTTTTTTTCCCAGTTTATTGATTAAATTTAGAAAAAATAAATAAACAACTCTCTCTCTCTCTCTCTCTCTCTCTATATATATATATATATATATATATATATATATACACTCTCTATCTATATATATATATATATCTCTCTCTCTCTCACTCCGGCCGTCTGTGGTCATGCCACCTGAAAAATAACTGAACAGACTCAAAGCTGAGGAACAAGTGGAACCAACAGCCAGGATGGGTAACATTTACCTGACATCCTCCCCTTCTTCCAGTATTGACAGGCAGATGGTGCATTTCTCTTCTGTATCTTCATCTGCCCCCTCGTCTTCCTCTTGCTTACCATGCAGCTTTCTCTGTTTGTGAGAAACATTTGGAAACACAACTTTTGATGTGCAGAACTGATCAAGAAAGCAGCTCCAGCAGACTTACTGGGTTTAAAATGGGTCATAATAATCCTATCAAATCACTCAAAACACTAACATAAAAAATATTCATGAGGTTTGCAGAAAAATATAACATTTCCATAAAACTTAAAGTTTAGAGTAAACAACTCAACCCAAAAAAAAAAGTTAAAAAGGAAATAAATAAATAAATAAACTTTGGGGACAGAGAGAATGGTCATTTTGTCCTGAAACAGAACAAAAATAATTTCTACCTCTCAATGCTAAAAAAAAAAGAAGAAAAAGAAAGAAAAAAAACATTCAAATTAAAAAGGTTTTAGCCGAATTCCCTGGCCCCCAAGAAAAACACATATCTAATGTACAAGTGAGCAGAGACATGTTTCCAAATTGATTTGTTCATTATTTCTCACCGATTCTGGTGTTGCGTTCATATTTTTCCCAATAGATGCCCAAGCTTCAGGGGTTAACTGTTGGTCAATGTCTCTCTCCAACACCTTCTGTATTGGGTGGCAGGGTGTTAGATTGCTTATTTAGATACATTTGGAAACCACTAAGGAAACTCTTCCTCAACAATATTTGTCATAGCTGATATCTCTGGTAGAAGACACTATGGTAATTTCTAAATGTTGGAGAAACATCAGAGGTTTGAAAAAAAGCACAAAAGACCACTGCGCACTCTGTCCCAGAATACGCTGTAAAGGACATGCATAGCTACAGACACCATGTTGAAAATCTGGTAAACAGTAAAGCAGAGTAAGAGCACCGTTCAGTCCTGACCTTTTTGTACTTGTGTGGGTAGGTGCACCTCTCTATGGTTCCCTGAGAGGCTCCTCTGTTCACAGTCCCCAGCCTTTCCTCTAAATGCAGCAGGTCCTGGTGGACGTAGTGCAGGAAAACATTATCAGACCGAAATTTAACACAAACTGTGCATATAAAAATTTCTGTTGGAGGTTATGTGCATTTTACCAATAACATCCCAGCTATTTAATTACTAATGTCCACCAATATTGCGATTGATTAATAGGTCACTTAGTCTCATTTCTGAAAAACTAAATTACAAAATTTGCATTTTAATTTAGCCAAGTCTTGCATCCAGATGTGAATACCCAGAGAATCAAAACAACAATAAATAAATCCATGTTTTTCTTTATTTTCATTTCTTCATTTTTAAGATACTTTGTGGACGACTGCAAATCGAAGCAGCAGTCGAGCACAATCAAGAATTTACAACCTATGCAAAATTCTAGCATACAACTGTAAGATGACGATTTTCCGGTCTCACGAGTCACTGTCAACTTGATCCCCCAACTCTGAGCGAGGGCACTGAATCACCACATCTGTGACAACCACCATAACTAAACGTCCAAGGACTTAGATAACCCCAGCTGAGACCCCGAGGCTCTGTTACAAGTTCCTGCCACAACTTCCACTTTTGAGAAATGCCAATACTAAAGCCAAACTAAAGCTCAAGTAAAGAACTCTGAGTAAAGCTAGATGAACAGTGATACGTGGACTTCTTTGGCTACTGTGTAACCGCAGATGTAGTACTGTGGAGGGTCATTCAGACGTTACCTTCAGGTACTGAAACTATGCAACTGTTCATGTTAAAGACAGCTGTCTGATTATCAAAAGCAGTAAATTAAATTGGAAATTAATCAGATCAGACTGCTTCTTTTATTTAAATTGTTGCTCTGTGTAATTATACAGTGTTTTGAGGATACAAGACATTGAGACGCAGCTTTATGTGCATCTTATTATTAGGTCAGCTGATCAGATGAAATCTTAAGGTCAAAAACAGTATAAACATCTATTTTCCAGTAAGTAGCATTTAGGTTTTGATTGCCAACATGCTGTTGGCTCTAAGATAATTTTATGAAGAAAACAAACACAGGTGAGTGAAATCATGTTAAATTCATATGGAAGCTTCTTTTCTCCAAAATGACATGAACACTGGTTTTGGGAACAATTATGACTGAGCGTTTGTGATTTGTCACAACAAAGGGCTCTTTAAGCAGCGATTGTTCAGACTTGGTATTAACATGCGTTCTAGCTCATCAGATCATAAATGGACAGGGATAAAGACAGGTGTGAACAATTCATGATCATTTACGCCATATTCAGAGGTGGTCTGGGATCCTTGCGACTACAATCTCATGACATTTTGGAGACAAATACGAGCTGGGACTTGAAAGGACCACCTACAGCCTTGGTATTAGTTCACACCAGCAGCCAAGTTTTCACTAAGATGCTTTCTTGCTCTTCTCATTTCTGGAAACAATATATTCAATTAAAAAAAGGCATAATCCAAACTCAATAGACGCTCCACCAGAATTCTGATCAGTTTCATGAGCCTTACGTCAAATTATTTCACACAAACCTCAAGTATTTTAAGCTCTTTAAAACTGATGTTCCAACACAAAAACAACAGAATTTTACAAAGACAGTGGTATCAGTTATTTTATGGTCCTTTTTAACTGAACTGATTGAAATGTTTGTAAATAAAATTCTGCAAGAGCAAAAATGAATCAGACAAATATAAAAAGTGTCATAATTTAGATGTAAGAACATATTTGGGATTTACAGAAACATCAGTGGACATCCTGATCCTCTAGTCGTTGCTCAGGTGACAGTAGAATTTAACAGTCTATGCATTTATTTACATCTCAAGCAAGTAACTGAGATTCAACTCCATAACGACATAGTTTTATGCCAAATTTAAGTAATACGAGTTATTTCTGTCCACTTGCGACTCGATTATCCAGCACACATACTAATACCAGGTCTGAACACGCTCCTGGTGAGAGACCGAGGTTTGAAAGAACTTCCATACGGGAGTTGAGAACAATCTGAGATTGTCCTTCACCGTTTCCTAAGACAGCAGTGTTTATTCAGGTCCTGCATGTGTTTTGAATGCAAATGAACCAACATGTGTCTTATGACAAGATAAAAATAACAATGAGTCATCATGTGGAGATGAAATCAGCCATTATCAAGTCAAAAGCAATAGCAGCAGTGATGAATGAAGCAATAACTGTTTGTTATGCATTTTGCCTTATTTGTCCTCAGGTTTATAAAAACAAATTTTAGAACACACAGAAGCAGTCCTCACCTCATAGGTTCTTCCAAAGCCAGTCATTCTAGATGAAATGTACCTAATGTGTGGGTAGGTCACTTCAGAAATGGCAGTGTGCTAGGAGGGAAAAGCAGTGCATGCACAGCAGATTACAGTTAGCCCTGGGAAAATTCTTGAAATACAGTTTTAATACAGTATACAGCTCCTAAATGGAGCAAGATGTAGATGTCTTTCCAGACTTTAGCCATTTTAAAAATATCCGCACACAATTATTGTTGAAAATTTCTGGTCAGGTTTAGCTGATGGGTTTTCTAAACCTAAATCTTATTTTTTAAAGTTATTTAATTGAAAGTGTTTACAAAGGATTCTGAAAGTGTACTCCTGGCAAATACGCAATGATGAAGGTCATAGATTTATACATATTAAAACTATAATGAACACAACTCCACAAAAACTGCCGACTAAATATGTTCCTGATGTGGCTCAAGGACCCTGGATTTGTTGAGTGAGCACTTCAATGTTTGATAAGCCACTATTAATTACTGATGCATTATTCATGTGGTTCACAAAACTAATCTTATAAATAAGAGGACCACACACTTAATCTCTGTTACACTTTGTATGAAAATGATCTGTCATCGTGTATGCTAATAGGTGCATGTGTCTTGAAGGTTTCTCTTACCATCAAGGGGAAGGAATAGTGCTGCAGTCTTGGGGGAGTATGATAGTGGGGCAAGTGAGAGTGCAGGTGCCCTGAAGTGTACGGTGCAACGGGTACTCCAGCCTCAATGCCAAGCTCCCTGTTGATAAACAGTGGAGAGTTATCATTACATCAGTACTTTCTCTACTGAACCCGTAAATGAAAAATAAAGAAAAAGCAGAATAGCAGTAAGTATCTATAAAGCTAGATTAAGTGACATGAAACTTGAGTGGTACTGAGACTAAAACCAAAACATCTGCCAACCTCACTGATGCTCATACTGACCATGCAGTTCTCTGCTCGGGCTGGCGAGGGTGGGAAGACATAGTTTGTGGCACATGGATGTGGTGTCCATGCCCGTAGTTGGGGTGCATTCTGTGAGGGTGTGGAGGTGGACGCTCATGTGCTCGCCTGCAAAGACAAGGTAAACACATGTTCCACAAAGACAGATAAATAATTCTAATCATATAAATCCATGGTGCCAACACTTACGTGGGGTGTTGCATCATTCTCCGTCTCTGGACCTCCATCCTTTGAAGCATCTCGTGCTGATGGAGCCTCTGCACTGAAGGCCCCAGAGGTGGCATATGGTGCGTCAAGGTCTGGTGGTCCGTAGGAAGGTGTTGCGCCAGTGGGGCACTTGAAGTAGAGAGGTGATGGGTAGAAAGAGGAGGGGGAGGGGCAGGGGGCACAGCGTGACCTGAGGGGTGGGATGGCAGAGGTGTATGAAAGGTGTGGGGAATGAGAAATTCGCCATGAGGGGGAGGCTGAGGTGCAAGCTGAGGGTTCCCATGAGAGTGAGGGCAAGCTGAGGAGGGCTGATGGTGCAGTGAACGCGCCAGAGCGCCATCTGAAATTATCAAAAGGGAAAAAAGGAAAATATAAACATATATAAAGACTGAAAATAAGCCTAGCAAAAATCACATTTTTCTTCTTGTTGAAGATATCAAAAAAAAAAGGTTCATAAGTCTATCAGCACTTTATAAGGGAAAAGATCTAATACTGAGTTAATATTTGCACCATTGACTCAAAATTAATTGTAGTGGATGTCTTTGTAATCAACATATATATAATCCAGTACAACAATGTGACTCACTCTGCTCTGTGGCACAGATATTAAAACTTTAAAAGACAGACAATGAGTCTGAAGGGCTTATTTTGAAATTTTATGCCAGCAGACAAATATCTTTAACAATCAAGTCCCAAATGTTGCATTTTCACATTTATTTAACATTAAACTTGCTTAGTTTAATAGTAAATTATTTGAACTCATCATATTACCATCCATTATATATATATATATATATATATATATATATATATTCAGATGTCATTGTTATCTTTCAGAGCTGCAGTGAAATGTAAAGCCAAAAAGGAAAAGAGCAGCGGTAAGAGTGGCCACCATCTCCGTATACAACAGGGAGTCTTATCACACCACTTCACTCTTCATACTGAAATATTCCGAGTAGAGATTACCTCCCTCTCCCCAGTACAGGTCCCCCAGTGCTTGGTATATCACGCATCAGTTTCTGCTAGCCACTATCAGTAATTAGTTTTTAGGAATGTATCAGTCTTACACTTTTTACCTAGCAAATAACTCTAAAGGCAGCAGCAGATGCTTGAAATTCTTATGACTTGTGCTGCAATCTACTCACAAGGTGGGTGCATATAATGTCGACAGGGCTGGGGTTGTGTTTGTGGCTGAGCCACCATGGAGGAGCTAAATGAATCCACCGCAGCCGGCTGGCTGGGCCCAGGGGTGGCGTGCGAAACAAAAGCAGGAGGCCGTGAGGTGGAGCCTGGGCAACATGGGTCAAAGGCTGAAGTGCTGCCATGGAAACTAGCCCCGCTGTTTCCACTGCTTCGAACACTGCTGTTGCTTAGGTCCACTGGCAGAGTTTGCTGTGGGAGGAAGCCAGAGAGGTATTATAAGAGAGTATAATGCCGAGAAGGAAAAAAAATGTTCTTCAACACTTCATAGCATTCACTGCTTTAGATTTAAAAAAAAAAAAAGAAAAGAATATTAGAGGAACCGTTATTTGTTTCGTTCAATGTCTGACTAAAACCTATTTTCAGACATTAATGATTAGATGTGCCAAATAAAAACACCCGTAATCCACAATTTATACTTTAAGGCTGCTAATGGTAGCTCCCTTTTGGAAAAACAATTAAACCCAGCATAAATTTAATGTAGTCGTCATGGAGATCAAATTCAAGTAGATGAATTTTACAGAAGATTATACAACCACATGAAATCAGGTAAAAACAAAAGCAACCAAAGAAAAAAATGCTTGTTATTAACACTGGCATTATGGCATATGTATCCAACAACCATAGGACAACAACATTACACAATGTAGTTTGTAGTTTGTGATGCAAAATTCAGATTGTGCGATTACAAAGTTTCTCCAGGAGGAGGTGTAGTCTGACATCACTTTGACAGAAGTACTCTACCAAATTGGTTTAATTGACAAGTTGATGCACATGTAAATGATTCGTACAAAGAACAGCACGTCTGTTATCTCTGTCTTGTAATTCACCTTGTTCTTCGAATCAAAATCATTTGAATGATCATCAGAATAAAAATAAAAAGATTTATATTCCATGACATTTTCAGAGTTGAAAGAATGACTAAATAAAGTAGTGTCTGATGCATTTTTAACAGCGATTTTATTTTATTTGATAAATATGCTGGAGGTGACAAAATTATTTATCAAATGACAGTCATTTTTTCAATTTTGAAAATGTCGTGGAATATAAAGCTTATTTTTATTCTGATGATCGTTCAAATGATTTTCGAAGTTCATTCATCTGATGAGCACACTAACTTGTTCTCTACATATGAATCGCTTCGTAGCGACTGTGGATCAGTGGACTATATAGTGTAGCCGTACCTGGTCGTGGTAGTGGGGTGCATTGCTGCTACTGCTACTACCACTGACTCCAGCACAGGGGGGAGGGAGAGCACTGGGGCGGTCCACAGGGCAGCCCGGCTCTTGAAAAGGCACAGTGCCTGGGGGCTGCGGTGCAGGGTGATGGACATGGTGGAGAAAGTGGTGAGCATTGCTGTGACTGTGCTGAGAGGCGCTGCTCTGCTGAGAGGACGATGCTTGCACGC
The DNA here is from genome assembly GCA_028564865.1 of Zenarchopterus dispar. Classification (NCBI taxonomy): domain Eukaryota; kingdom Metazoa; phylum Chordata; class Actinopteri; order Beloniformes; family Zenarchopteridae; genus Zenarchopterus; species Zenarchopterus dispar. Next base: position 10,335,370 of record JAOWBL010000018.1, read on the forward strand.
AACTTGAATGGGAGTGGCTTAGGGGCAGGTGCGCAGGTGAGGGGCCTCCACACGGGGAGTGCTGTTGACAGCAAGATGGAAGTCTGGGCATGGCTGTGCCTGTGTTTTCTCCTGCTGCACCTGACAAACTTTGTCTGTTGTCATCTGATGACAGAAAGATTTCAAATTAGCAAAAAAAAAAAAAAAAAAAGGTGTAATTAATGATTTGGACAACAAACAACAAAGAATGTTCAAATGTTTAAAGAGTATAAATAATAATCAGACTCAAAAGTCACAAGCTGCCTCTGAAAAAGAGGTGAGGATATCTGTAAATGCAGAAGATCATTCAAATGAGTCATCTTACCATCTGTGGCTGTGCGAGTAGATCCACTTGACCTCTGCGTGTGCATACTTTCAGAGATTGAACCTGGGCAGCTAGTGGAAGGGCCTGGGGCATCATTGAGCTCTGAGGTAGAGGCATGATGAGAGGATGATGAAGATGATGACCTGACTGACTGAGGGTGAACACTGCCGGAGGTTGTTGGCACAACTGAGAGATCTGTGGATTAAAGAAAAATAAGATTTAAAGTATAGAAAAGAGTACATTAATGTGTTATGGAATTATGGGAGTAATTTCACCTAAGTAACAGTGTTGTTTTCATTGCTTGAACACCTTGTGAAAATCAGTTACTAATACTTTAAGACTACAAAAAATAAAAACAAAAAACATGTTTAATTTAACCTTTCATTTTATGCTATGCTATACAAAAAAGGCACCGATTACATCCACCCACCCATCCAACCTCTCCAGCTTATTGGAGGCAGATCGCTGAGTTGAAGCAAATGTCTCCAGACCTCACTCTGCCCAGCCACCTCCTTCAGCTCTTTTGATGTCCAGGACAGTAGAGAAGTCTAAAATACCTACCCTGGGCGGTGTCTAGAAGGCATCTTGACAAGACTCAAACTCATCACTTGGTGATGAGTTGTTAACACTTCATTTTGAGTCTTAACATACAGCTGGTGTGATTCGCCAAGAAGCTCCAGTTATGTCCGAAGGACATTCTCCTAGAAGCTTCGTATCTGACTGGAGATTGGGGACACTTGTGATGCTAATTACTAAACACTTTAGTTTAACATGTCACTATGGTTGAATTATTTTTCATCTTTTCTAGGGGACGGGGTATCAACTAATGCATCCAGGCCAGTTCAACTGATTTACTGTTTTTTTTTTTCTTTTTAAATAAACAATTCTGCTAGCCCACAATTTAAAGGCAATATCTGATTTTCATTAATCAATGTTCAGTAAGTTATAATTACTTTTGTCCATTTCAGTGACCATTGTGGGTTTTTGTTTCTTTGATGAAAGGACACCAACAAACTTGCCCATGCGAGTAAACTTCAGAGGATAGAGGAGTAGCGTGACCTCCTGCAGTTGTGTTCTGACTCCAGATGGATCAGGGAAGTTGAGCAAGACTTATTTACTAGTACACCTAGAAGTACCAGCTAAGGTATTTCCAAGCAGGTTTTTTTCCCAAATTAGAATTTTCTTTTCATGTGTTCAGAGAAAATCCAAATTTGCACTTTGCCTGCAAAAAACAAATTTCAACATGAACTGTAGCTTGTGTATACTTGTCTGCAGAGGTTAAGTAGTGGGGTAGAGAGCTCATTAACATTGCAGTGCATGCACTCCATCTGCTCTTCATACTCACAAATTAATTTTACCTCTTTCTCCTAAGACATGCAAGTACCCGGTACTCTACCACTTAGATACACATCATGGGCAGGGGTTGACTGAACTTAAAACACAAATATAAAACATAACAAAGCTTTCTACTTCTGCAGAAAATGAAGTATTTCTATAATGTTAAAGGACATCTAAATGTAAACTGGTAATACCTGCAGCTAACTGAGGATTTAAGTCATGTTTACAACTTTTAAAGATTTGATTTGATAACCGTTTTTATTTGTACTTTGTATTTCTCGACTTTATTACTCCTTTTAAATCCTCCTTTTATACATAAATTAAGACCGAAGTGCCCTAAACTGCTGTAGTGAGGTGAAACAAACAAATGAAAAATCCGTTTTAAACACATGCAACACAAGTCATATCAACAACAGGGTTGATTTCTCTCTCTCTCTCTCCCTCTTTTTTTTTTGCCATGTGGTTTCTGCTTTAAAAGTTAGTAAAATAGTTCTGACATATTTAACAACAGTGTTTTCCAGAGAATCTGTTTGTGGCAGTGTGGTCTGTGCAGTGGATTGCTGCATTTTTTCTTGGTGCTTTTTTTGATATAAAAACTGAAACAAAAACAATCCCCAAAGCCAGTCAACCCGTGCATGATCATGTATTTATCCAGTGTGCATGTGAATTAAGATGGGATAAGCTGATGCAAACCACATGTGTGTGAGAAACAGTTGAGTACGGGGACAGATCAAAGTCCTGCAAGCTGCTCACGCGTATAAGTTCACAACTTTGGATATTAAATATAAAAATAAATAACTGCTTGCATGTTGCCAAGTATTTTTACACAGCTAACGACATACCTTGGTGTGTGATTTTCTTTTTTAACATACTGTGTTTTTATGATTTTGTCTTTACACACCGCTTCAATAGTTGGAAATAAAACCATCACAATCAAAGTGCAGACTTTTACCTTTAATTTAAAAGGTTTCTCAAAAATATGGCATTTACCATTTAGGACACCACCTAAACTTCTTGTGCCTGAAGTATGGAGTCCGTGGATATCACCCAATTCTTCCCTGCATATCCTTTGCCAGGCCTTCACCACAGTCATCTTCAGGTGCTGCATATTTGTGGCCTTTTTTGCTTTCAATTACTGAAAAGCATGCTCTTCCACATTGAGATCTCAAGTTGCTCTCCCAGTGTGTTCAGCGTAATAATCCATCTGCACTGGGAAGAGCTGGGAAGAGTTGTGTAGTATTTGGCTCAAAGTGAGCGGACTATAACCCTACACACCCCAGAATTCATCAGCATGCTGCCCACAGTCTTCCAGGTAGTTGATGTTGTTGAGCTCAGCAGTGCTTTCTTTTTAAGAATATACCAAGCTGTTGATTTCATCACACTTTTTTTTTCTATTTCTTGTATGTTGTTGGTTTTTTTTTGTTTTTTTTCCCGCCTAATGATGGCCTCCTTCACTTACATCGAGACATCCTTGGACTTTATATTGGTACCTCCAGTCAAACTGCTTCCAAATACAAACTCAATACCATCCATCTGCCATCTCTGTCTTCATGTAACGAGAAAATGAACCACATCTGGATAGTTAACTTCTTTACACAACTACTTTTAAGCGCTTTCCTTCATACAGCAGTAATTCTTAAATGGTAATTGCCATAGTTTTTGTGACACCTCTAAAATTAAAGCTGACAGTCTACATTTTGATGACATACACTGTTTTATTTCAAACCCATTATTCATATAGCTAAGATAAGATGGATAACAGACTGTTGTCAGTGAAAAGCTCTTTCTTGATCTACATTTACCATCTTCATCAACAGTGAGGTCCACAACCTCCCCAGCGTTCTGACGCAGTGGTTGGATGACTGTGGAGAGCCTGTGACGTCCACGTGGCTCCTGGAGACGATTCTGGGAGCAACTACTGGTCCAAATCCTTCCCAGACCCCCCACTGAGCGTGACCTGTAGACACACAGATATAAAACAACACCTGTTACACAAAAAGGCAGTGAAAGACCAACATAAACCTTTTTGTGGCTCTGCGTTGCCTCTGCTCAAACAGACCCAGATACTCAAAGTTAGACAACAGCAGCTGCTTTAACCCAAAATCAAAAAAAAAGAAAAGAAAAAAAGGTTGTGCCAAAGTAAGTGACACAGTAAGATTAGAGAGCTCCAACAAAAGCATTTAGATATGATTTATAAAAATTCAAAGTGCTGCAGTTTCTACTTAAATATATGGCAGGGCATGAAGGGCATGTAGAGAAAAGAACAAAAGCTGGCTGAAATACATGACATGACAAAATGTGCAAAGATTTAAATGCACTTAAACATGTAAAAAATACCACTTATAGACTGAGATTCAATATTACAGAATTAAGTGTTCAGACCAATGCCCACTTTCAAATATGTTTTAAAGGAAATACATTAGTGTGCAAAAGATAGCACTCCTCTTTTAATCAAATATTTTTCTAACAAGAGAAAAAAAACATTGAGCAAAACGTGGTACCCCCTTGATTCAGAAGCTTGTAGAGCCATCTTGTAGAGCTTGTAGAGCCATATTTGACTTAAAATTACCCAGGAAAAGACCCAGGAAAAGACTACTTCATTAGTCTCTCACATTCTTGTGGCTGAATTTAGGTCCATTCTTTTTTACAACTTTGCTTCAGTTCATTGAGGTTTTAGTGCCTCAGCATTCAGCTGCACTGAAGTCTTGACCTAAACTAGGCTATCCAAAGCCTTGATTTGTGACTTTTCAGCCTTTCTGAGACAGATTTGCTGGTGTGCTTCAGATCAATATCCTATCCTGATCCATGACCCAATCTCAACCAAGCTTTAGGTGATGGACAGATGACCTCCCATTTGACTCAAGAATACACTGGTATACAGAGGCTTTCATGGTCAAATCAGTGACTGCAAGGTGTCCACGTCCTGTGACTGCAAAAACATCCCGTAATTATCATCCCTCCACTAACTGCCTTCACAGAAGGTATGAGGCGTTTCTGCTGAAATACTGCATTTTGTCTATGTAAGTCAAGGCGAAATTTTAATGTATTGTATTGTATGACAGTGTTCAGAAAATCCTGTTGGTTTGGAGGCAGTTTTGTTAACCTCAAGCCATGATGCTGTATTTGTTTTAGACAGAAGAAGCTGTCTCCTGAAATATCCCCAAATAAACCTACTTATTGAGGTTTGTTCTGGTTGTACTTTTATGAAATTCAGCGTTTAATATGCTCATTGAGGTCTAAAGGGTATGAAATGTGGCTCTTGTATTCATTTTAATTTGTTTTTTGTATTTCTTTGCATTTTGGATGCTCTGGCTTTGGGGTAAATTTGCTGGGGGATCCACTCCTGCAAAAGTTGGCAACTGCCTTGAATGTTTTCTGCTTGAGAGTAAATTTTCTCTGACTCAGTATGTTTACAGGCAGAGTTTGGCCAACGTATGTCTATGGCTTAGCTGTGTTATGGTTATACCTGAAATAGGCCAGTTATTTAAACACATATCTTTGACCCAATATAAATGCATGTAAAGGATTTAATTGATTTACTAAACAAGGTATGCCAGTCTCCGGTAGGTGGTACGTAATACTGCACGCATTCAGCTTGTTGGTGCGCAGCTTTTCCAGTTAACCTATGAGACCACACACCAAAACAACACATAAATCTTTGGTTTAGTTGGTTCAGTTCAGTCCAGCTGACCATATACATGCAGGGAAATGCCCAACTTTCACCTCATATCAAGAAGTTTGGTTTAGTTTGTTGTCAGCTGGACTAAGATGCTTAACTGGTATTTAATACTACTCAGTCCAAGTAAAGCAGTACTTGTTATTTTTTTCTCATCATGTAAAATTATAGAACAACACTGGACTCCAAATTGCTTAAAAACAGTTTTTAACCCTTTCTAGATTAACATGCAGCAACAGGCATTTCTCTAAGACCATCGCTCATGTAATTCCCTTTTGGCATATTGTTAATAGACCTGAATGCTCTAAACCAGCAAAATTATGATCTGCAACACATAGCTGAAACTTACCCTATTAAATCCTATGAAACCAGTATATTGCTACATTATATTATCATTTCAGCTTTATTTTTGTTTAATAAATAGCAGCAAGATGAAGAAAGTTATATGTTGTTTGTCTGAGGGTGAATTTGGCTAATATTTAATCCGACTGTCATCAGATGATTTTCATTGTTTTTACACACACCAAAAAATAGGATCAAAAAGGGGAATAGTAACTTTTGTGTATGACTGTAAATTACCTGCATAAATGTTCATTATGCCATCAAGGAGTTCTGCATCAACAATCACTTCACACGCATGCAAATATATCCATTACTCTGACGTGCTTCTCCTATTTCTGATTGCCACTCTTATGCTTTTTACCTCTCCCTCTCTGCCTCTGGCCCTTTTTTCTCATCTTTCTTTTAATTTTCTCTCTCAGAGGCTCCTGTTGATCTATTCCCTGGCCTCTGAGACTGGAGTGAGAAGCGAGGGAATAGCCACATTTCCCTCCACAGTGCTGTAAAACCCTGAGATCAGAGGGAGGAGGAACAAGCCCAAGGGACAAGAGACAAGAGGCTGTATGGGAGTGCCGTAAAGCTGGATGCCATGGAGCCTGGCAGCTAGGGGATTTCACTGCTAAATGAGAGCTCTCACAAAATACACAGCAGGGATGGGAAAGAGTGCGCACATCCAAGCTAAAAGAGTACAGCCTAGTTACCCACTGCTTTGATGTGTCTAAAGAGATTATAATCTACTTCTGTGATTCTTAAAGATTAACAGAAACAGGAATTTGTGAAATAATAACATAAATCCGTAATGAGATCATCTTTTTTCCCAGTGTTTGTTCAGATGTAGAACGGAGAGCAGAAAGAGGGTCAGATGAACTTAAAGCTTTTAAATCTTAGACTCAAAGTCAATGTTAAACATGTTTTGCTTAATTTATGTCTTATGACAGACTAGCAAACTACCAAGTTATTTATTCCCTTGCAATTAACAAAAAAGAGGTTGAGTTTATACAGTTTCTTTTTAAGTGTTTTTAAGATTTCTTTCAGTTTTCTTTTTAAGAGTTTTTAATGATTTTGTATTATACTACAGAGCCTTGATCTCAACATTATTAACTCATTATGGGTCTACATGAAGAAACCGAGGACATCCAGATGTTCTAAATCCCCAAGAGAACAATGTAGTTGATCAGACTGGTTAGATTTTTGATATATTCTTCATTATCCACGATAATCAATTAAGAGTTGGTTTTCATCACATCCCCCAGATTTGTGTATCGCAGGAAATGCCTCTCTCACTACTGTTTGCGACAAGGGAAAGTCCCAAATTTTTGTACAGTTTACATATTTCAGTTTCCTGTGAGATATGCTGCACAATGCATGTTGAATAAAAACAAGCTTATTAATGTTCATACTTCACAGATTACAAAGCCAATCTTGTGGCCCCTATGCAAATATACACAAACACACTTGTGTACCTTCCCATAAACCACACAGCTGCGTGGGTGGCACACAGTGGTACTGTTAAGGGTAGAGGAGGTGTAATTGGCCTGGGATGATCCCAAGGAGCAGAATTTGACACTAGGGACTAGCTGCTAATTAAGCCGACCTGGGATTATTTTGTAAATATCTGTTTACTGCTGTGAGCCCCTGAGGGTGGGAGGTGGCAGCAAAGAGGAAAACAGTACATTATAAATATGATCACTATGGGAATGGGTGAATTGGCGAGGTTGAGGTTGTGCCAAGCCAAAGTCATGTGAGCCATCCACCCCTGGGATAAGAGGAGAGTTAAAGGTACTGTGGTAATGTGGAGAAACCTTGGGGACTGATGCTAACGACAGCTAAGGTTGGGAGTCTGGGAGTTAAAGAAAAGGAGAGGAATAGAAATGTGTGAGGAGCAGTAAACAATGTGGGGCATCAACCTTTGCATGGACAGGAAAACTCAATTTGTCTTTAAAATATAAAATTTCTAAATCTATCTGGAGCCATAGAGACAAAATTACCATATCAAATATTGTATATACTAACTCATGTAACAAAGAAATTCTTGTCTTATTCACTCAGCTTTGCGACCCTACTAATATACGGGCCGTGCGATAATCTTCAGAATTAGGACAGGTACAGGTCAAGATCTTTTATAATTAATCCGTTTTGGTTTTGCTTATTACAATATACTGCTATCTGTGTAGGCCACCTACCAAATACAGCCTGCAGTGCTTTTGTTAAAATACTGCAACCTTCTCTTATTGCACTACTTTGCAAGATAGGGACTTCTTGAGCCACAAGGACACAAAAATTGCAGTCCAAATTTAAAATTATTACACTTACACATCAATAATCCCTCTCTGTGGAAGGCACAGCTTTGAGATTAAAAAAAAAAATAGTGTGCCCTTTGTGCTTTTAAAAAAATGTTTGTTTTTTTCTGTTATTAATCTAGCAGTGTGTGGATTTGAACCTAAATTTATACTTTCAAACATGTAAGCTGGCAGTAAAAAGAAAATGCTAAAATTCTGTCCAGGCTACCACTCCATCGTTACAGGACATCATAAAAGTACTACAACATATAAAACTACATGTCCCACTGACACAAAAACCTACACAGAGGGGCCATGCTTGTCTTGTGTTACACTGACAAACTTTAAAACACGAGCAAGCTGGTCAACTGGCCATGGGAACAAAGATTCCATTGCTTTCCTACTGGCTGTTGATTGTCCACCCTCCAGCTCCACCAGTGGAGCTCCTGCTCCCCACCCCCACCCTCAGATCATCACTACACTCTCTAACGAGACAGGGCATCTTTGAAAGTGAGAAAAACAAGCAGATTAGACAACTCATGACTATCCAAGCTCAGACTTATTACTTCCAGGAAACATTTTCAGATGTCACAGACTGATACAAGCTGGAGGAAAGGGAAAAATGTGATTAAAAGTGAGGCAGAAAAAGATGGAAGATGGAACACAAAGGCAGAGGTTTATGAATGAATCAGTTTTTCTAGGAAAACAGAGCTTTCACACACTTTTCTATATCTTGTGTAAATTTTAATCTTTCTCAAATTACTATTGCATTATCTGTCCAAATTCTTAAACAGTAATAAATAGCAGTTATAGTTTAGAGATGCATTAATTTATATGGTAGCCATGATATGAATTTGATCTTGCGCATCAATAGTCTGGTGACAGTTCTTAAAAAGATTAATAAAACCTTCTCATTTGTTTTAATTGACAGATTTTTCTTCATTTGTGTAGACATTAAAAAAAGATGACAAATAGAAATGTTTCTAGTTTTAAAGAGACGCTTTACCATAAGGTGGCTTAATGACAAAGTGGTGCAAGAACACACTTGACTTTCAGCCAGAAAACCTGGATCGTTTTCAATGAGGAATCAATATCTTTAAACTTTCTTTCTTTTACTTTATTTCTGTACTTGGCCTTTGGTTTTACACTGACTGCTTTCATTTTCACCCACTGCTTGTTTAAATTTAAGCATCAAAAGAAAGTAAACCATTTGGTTAGGTTTAAGTACTAACTACTGCCAAGTAATACCAGGGGGACAAAAAAATTAGCTTTGATGTACATCATGAAGGGATTAGTTACTGTGAGTGGAGATAAGAATGTGCATGAGTATAAACCTTTTCATACTGTGGATACAATAACAAATCCATCCATATAATAGTCAGGGAATAACTGATTCAAAATTGTCTCTTGTGAAAAGTCAAAATTGTGTTTTGGAATATGTAAAAAATAACCTTGTCCAAGTTTCAGGTTAGTACACTACTAAACTTTTCATACACAACACAAAAACCACATGGCCTTGTGGTCTGAAAATCCTTTTAAATTATTGTAATAAAACATGGAATACACATGTAATTTAATGTAATAATACAACACGGTTAGTAGGAAAGTAGATTAGTAATTGATATTATTTAACCTGAAATGAAACTGATGAGATGGGCAAATTATGAGTAAAAAGTTGGATGAATAAATATGAAGTTCAACAACAGGAGCACTGAGCAGGTCTTCTATTCAGAACGATGTGGTTTCACGGATATAAACAAGCTGGCATGCAGCTCTGCTGTGGCTGCGTTCTCTGGTAAATGTAAGCACAACTATGGAATCCATGAGCAAAGCAAATCTGCTGAAGCGCAGGACTCCACCCTGCTATTGTGCATTTACTCCTTTTTCTAGTTCTGTAATAAAGCCTACACCTACTTGGACATGTTAGTAGAGCCTATATTCTGGATATAGTTTGTTGAAATCAGATATTTTCTATACTTTTTCAATCTATCACACAGTAACAATATGATCAATAATGCCTATAAATGATTAGGACAGCAGAAGACTGTAAGCTAATGTAGCTTAGTTGAGCCATAAATTGAAAACAAAAACAAAAAAACATCAACATAATCAACTTCCAACAGCGTCAAAAGACAGAAGCTTCAACTGAAATTATACAATTTTGGAATGAAAGCTTCACCAAAAAAAAGCAGGTTTCTATGGTGTTGTTATATTTTAAGAAAATGAATAGTTATGACAGTCATGAGCAGCACCCACCTGATGCTATGAGCAATCATTACATGATTGGGCTAAAAAAAGTGAACTTTGGGTTTGAATATTAGGGAGAATTTTTCTCCAGTAGATGCAGCCATTACAGGTCACAGTTACAGCGTAAGCAGAATTTCATTGAGAGGACATGTTGCTGAGGTGAAGCTGCCAAGTAAGACACTCCCTTTAAATTCTGTACACAGTTTCAGGTGTTCACTTGCCACTGTCATTTACTAGAGCTGCAGCGTCTCAAGATGTTGCCTTCGTTCTAATCATCTAATGATTTAAATTCTGGTCAGAAACTTTCTCTACGCATAGTCTCTTTATCCCAGTTCTTGAACTTTTGCAAACTAGGTCACACCTGCAGTCACAGAACTTCATTCAGATGATGGTATATGCAAAATTACAGAACGGCAGAGCAAATCTTTAATGAATGCTTCCCTCCACCGTAGGGTCTGCAAGCCCCATACTATAAGGATTTGTTCACACTACCAGCCCAGATCTGATTTTTAGGATATCTCATCAGAATTCTTACTGACTGTTTAAATGACAGATTCCAAGTGATCAGGTCCGATCTGTGTTCTGTTGCTGACATTCCCTAATCTACATGGTTGCTATGTTAACAAACATGCAAACAATGGAAGTCAATCAAACGCCAACATTTCAAGTTCCAGGTTGATGCCATCTATAAAACAGGAAGAACTGAAGTTCATCACTCATTTATTTTTTTGTACCACATCGGTTAAAATAATATAAAGTAATAATTTTTTGTACAACTGGGTAACAGCTAGGCAAGGGCTACTTACAGAGTAGCACTGTATTGATTTTTGAGAAGACCTTCTGAGCTGTGAATAAAGACCTAACAACGAATACATATTCATATTCTCAACAGATTATGTTTTGTTTTTATGAACAAATTTTATCGTTATATAATATATGGATACCTGTGACTGGCTGTAAGTTGTCCCGGAAGGATTCAAGGGAACTAAAGGTTAGCACAGGCTGGTCATTCTGATTTCGCCATCAAAACTACATTTTCAAGAATGTAACATAATATAAATGAGAACCATTGGTTAGCAGAAGCTAAGTCAACAAAGCTTAAATGGCTAACAATGACAGACATAAGGTGGGTGTATTCCAGCTGGTTTCCCAGGCCTGTTTGTTCTGCCCAGTTGCAACATGATACTGCACAACATGAGGAAAAAAAGAGACTTCAAAACCCCATTCATAAAGATTTCACAAAGCATTTGTCTCATTGTCATTATACAGTCTATAATGACAATAAAACTACATGAAGGCTTTCGTGTTGTTGAAGATGGTTATGTGGGGCTGCAGTGAATGACACTCAAGACTATTTGAAATCCTATTTGAGCAACCAGGTTGTTCTGATTGAGATGCATCTGTGCAAATCCAACTGAAATCACATTTAAATCCATTTCCATAAGTGGTTCATATATGATCTGTAAAAATCACATTTTATGTGGCTTTTGGTTGTTCATACTGTTAAAAAATGTATCATGATCCAATCTAGATATGCTAAAAATGGAGTTGGGCTGCTTAGTGGGAAAATGGCGTAATACCCCTTTTAGTGATTAGTTTGAGGCCACTAATTTAGACTACTTAGTAGTTTATCTGAATGCATCCAACATGGCATGGTGGGCAGGACTTGCAGCCCAGCAGCCTCACTGGGATGACTAACAGACATCTTTTAAAATATGCTGAGTCAAAAACAAATCAGTATTAAGTGTGTTGCCACCACGTGGTAGGGTAACGACGACACTGTGATGTGCAACACATCACTGACAGAGCACTCATTCAAGAATCTGATAAGTTTGGAGAAGGAAATGGTAGGAAATAGGAATGACAACAAAATCGAGGAACTGCTGATTGTTCGTGCCAAGGATGAAATTTCTCACCAGACCGCTAACACTGAATAGGATTCAGTCATCTACGATAAAACTGTTGAAACATTATGCGAAAAATCCGTCTCTAGAAGCAAATCACAACTGAATAATAGCCTAAATTCACTTTGGAAAAAAAAAAAAGTAATAATTACAATCATTGCTAAAATAGAAGAGAGTGAGATAATTTCATATGGGCCAAAAACTACTGGCAAATCCAAGGACGGCAGAAAAAGTTTCCATCCTGCAGGACACATGGATAACATTTGACCAACTAAGACTAGACTACGTGGCTACAGGAAAAAATGAAGAAAAAGACATTACAAACAGAATAGTGATGTCCGTCAAAAAAATATTTATACTGATGCAAAAGGCAGGTTCATCAAATGAAGCTGATGGAAGTGGTGGAGGACGTGGAACAGATGGTACCGTCTCCACTGTATTCAAGGAATGCTCAACATATGCAGTACAATACTTGAATGATTTATCAGCTAATCATTTTTTTAATTTAAAAATGTATATGGGATTCTCTTTAATTCCATCAGCGAACTACAAGACTATTTATTTTATTGCTTGATGAAAAAGCTCAAGTTCCTACCTGAATCCTTCTCCGACTGTGACAATCTCCACCTCACTGTCTGTTGAAGTGACATTGATCTCCTCATTTTGAGGAAGAGGTGCTGGAGCCGGAGATCCCTCTATCACCACCACGTCCTCATCTAGAGCACCTGAAAACATTGGAAGTTAGTAAAGTAGTTAAACACATCAAATATTCAGTGTAAATTTCACAAATGTACAAAAAAAAATAAAAATCCCAAAGCACCTGACAGCACCCAACCCTTCCCAATACTGAATAAACTCTGCATTTGACCACAGTTTATTAGATTAACCAGTAATTGACCAGAAGTCACATGAAAATTAAGTGAGTAGTTTTTATGAACACAAAGCGGAAAGAACAGTTAATAACTTTTACATGCTGAGAATGCCTCAGTTCAGTAACCACTGGAGAAATATCATCAATGTTCAGCCTTGCCTGCACTGAAATTGGCTGTTTACCCAACAGATCTCACATTTCTACTTTGATTTAATGCTATAGAAGCTCCCTGAGGTGTCTACACAAAAATAGAAGTAGATGCTACCCAATGCCAGTAAGAAGAAAGTCAGATATTAAGATTTGCAGAGATTAAATTCAGAGAGAAGCATGAATGCACTGCAGTGGTGAGTTCTGAGACTGAAATCAAATGATCTGATGACATCACAGGCATGTGAACTCTTTCAGTGGATAACATGAACTCGAGTTTCTGTCCACTGAAAGAGATGGTTCAGTTTCCAGAAACAGAGATGCTTCTTCACACCAACATGTCCAGAATTACATCATCTGTTGTTAACAAGAACTGCAATCTCCCATGCTTTTAGTGTTGCTGCTTTGTTTTCAGTCTGTCTCCACGTATGAAAGCTGGATAGAGACAGAGCTCAAAACATGTTCCTGCAGGCATGTCTTGGTGAAACACATAGTACTTCATTCCCAGAAGTAGCGATTTTTCTTCATCTGCGCTCTAAGCTCTTCCTTTTAGTGTACCAATGAGCTCACTTTTCATGACAGACGAGAGAAGGAATAGTTTAAACTTCCTCTTCTTTGCTTTGTTCTCTTTTTTCCTTCTACAATAGTTCCTCTAGTCTTCAAGATAAATGTTTACCAGCAAGAATTCTTACCAAAATCTGACAAAAATTTGGTGTTTTCATGGAAAACGTTCCGTTGAAAGTCTCAAGAAGAAAGATGTGACCAGATCTTCCACCTCTGCAGTCCCATTCTGAAATCTCAGTATTTACAATTAAACAATTTATAGATACTTCAACGCTGATGTCTGGTTACCAGGACTGTAACCAGACATCAATAAATCACCAAAATTAGGCTCTATGATCTTTTGTTTTATAACTCAACAATGTTCAAATTATTGTAGTGCAAGATATGTATAAAACTATAGTTTTAGTACTCACTTGAAGACAGGTGAGGTTCTACTCATTTTATCTTTCCACCTTTTAAGACACCAGATTTTCAGACAATATTTCATACCCCGTCGTACAAAAACCTAGACATCTATAATGTAAGTAAATGGTTTGACAATCAGCTGGCTAAATGTTAACAGGTATTTTTCATGAAAATAACACATTATGAAGAAGTTTATTACATGTACATAATATATGAAGAAGAGTAGAAGAATTTTTTTTATCAAAAAGGAAGTAAATCAACCCAGTTCTGATGTTATGCCTTTAAAATAATGAATAGATATACTATTTTTCTCCCCATGGGTCCCTTTAAGGAAAAAATGTTACATTTTTGACAAGTTTATGTGAAGAAAATCTGTTTGTTTTTTTAAAAAAGGAGTACAAGTAGTAGTCTGGAAAAGAGTATGGTTTCCATGTTCCCTTTTCCATAATTATTCAGAACTTGGGCGTTTCATTAAATTAAATTCAATACTTTCCCATATTTTGTGGGAGCTCCAGAGAGCATAGTCACACCCCTTATAGGTCTCAGCGCTTACACTTGCATGCCTGTTTCTAATTATTGTTGCAATTTCTCAGTGTAAGTGAGAGTTGCTGACTCATGCATTGGGTATACGAGTCAAACTTCTCCCACATGACCGAGCTTTTGGTGTAAAACCCATGTTTATTCTGCTTTTCTACAACATCGCCGTACTATATCGCTGCCATCCTCTGTTCTGGAAGAGCTGACTTGAAGATATAACTGCATCAGTCTGATCTCAATGAGGAAACATGTTCCACATGTAATAACTATGATCATTGTTTTCACTTAATCAGGGACGGATTCCAAAGGGGAAAAACTAGATTTTAAAACAAACAAAGTGAGAAACAAGGTAACTTTTATTTTTCTTGTACTGCTTTATACCAAAGTATATGAGCACTTTGTAAGCTTCAGGGCACATCACTTAGTGACGTGCTCTTGAATCCGAATTTCCCCACTGAGACTTCCATCCCATCCGCCTCATGGGAGCTGCTGCTTAGCACCCTCGGAGTCTAGCAGCCTGTCACTTCATCCACTCACATAAACAACACCACCTAACAACTTGGTAGAGAACTGTAACTAATACTGTTTGACTGGGCAAACAACCCTGGCTGCTACTATTCCTAATATGAATACATAACAGGACCTGGTACAAAAATATTGAAAGACCACATGTCGTCATGTTTGACAGTCCACCAGGTTGCTACTTGATCAGTTGGTGTGAAATAACCTTGTAATATAGCTGAAACTGCAGACTTTCAAGTGATCAAATGCTGTAATTTTGCTTAATTTTGATTGACTCAACAACAATGATGCTGCAGCATATGTCTCTATGTTGATATCTCACATTAACCTCACCTTTGAGGTAAACTGTTTCTTGACTACATCACATATCCTCTATACGACTGGACATTTAGAGGGCAGGTTTCATCACTTGCCTTCTTGCTTTCCCCCCTGCTGTAAACAAATGCCTCGTTTTTCCTCTGAGACCTGCCGTTTCTACGCGAAGGCTGCTTGGAGTTTAAGTTTTCTCCCACTTGCCTCCTGCCGTAGATGCACAACAACCAACTTTCCATTTTCCCTTTGGGCTACAGTAGCAGAAATGTTACTGAGGCTAAATGGTTGCATGAGAGAAACAAAGAGCCAAGTGAGAGCTTTTACTTCTTTTGCTTAGAAGGAGACCATGGTTATGGTTTGAATGTAAAAGCTGCATAAACTTGTTATTTAAAAGCTGCAGCCAAGCAGAAGTTTCCATTACCACACCTGAGGTGTGGGGTAGCTTCTCCTTTATAGTGCCTAACATACTTCTGAATGTAAGTATATTAGTTTGTTATGAGAATATTATGAGAGAGAGAAAGACAAACACATATGTAATATATGAACATTTTATTTATCTGAATACCAGACATTAATCTGGTTTTCAGTTTGTTCAAGCTGTTTTGCTTCAGCCACATTGTACCAAGATTACTCAAGGCAACGTGCTTTAACTGCAGCCTCACAGCAGCCTGTGGTTGGCTGATGATGTCCTTCTGGGTTGTAGACGTGACCACGTCTAACCTGATCCTTCTCTCCCACCTGTGTTGCCAGTGGTCAAACTTGGAGGCCTCTTGTAGAACCTCATGTAAAATCTTTTAAAGTTATTCTGTCGGTACATTTGTCATCTACAGCTGAACCTCTTGGGCTGAGTTTCACATCTGCTTTCCTGTCTGCACTTGGAGACATCAGATTGTTTATTTGGTCATGGTAGTCATGCTCACAGCTAAAATCTAGTGACTGAGTGGAGTCAGTTACCAAGACAACTGCATCAGCACAGTCAATTCATGCAAGCAAACAATCAAAATTTAAAAAAAATCATCATATTTTTACTACAGTAAATTAAATCCTCATTATAGAGTGAAGCAAAATCATAAAATGTAATATATACACTATTGAGTTCTTTTGATCAATCAAAAGTGCCATACTTCCAACCTTTGGTAAGATTAAGAAAATAAAAAAGCTTACATGACATATGGTATGTGTTGGTCACTTCTCAGCTTATGTTTTTCTGTTCTGCTTTTGAGGGCAGATTAACCCCAAGCAACAAAGATCTCATTAAAATATTTAATTCACATTAAATTGTGTTTTCCCTGCATCATTAGAAGTCATGATTCGTGTAGGATTTAGAAATACAACTTCATTACCGTGACACTACCACTCATTGCACACTGGTATAGTTTTGCCTTGTAGTTCTTATGAAATGTTTGTTGTCTAATAAAGTTATATAAACCTTTTTACATCTTATATTATTCTTCTCAAAATAGAAAAGAAATTTATCACATTCTCCAGCTGATATCCAGTCACAAGAAAAAAAACAATACCTGACTCTGCATGCCTGGATGGGGTAGTGTACAGTACTACTTTGGGGAGACTGTAATTCACCACACCAGCCTTCCCTGTTGGTCTGTGATCCTTTTAACTATGAGATAGTCTACATGAACATACCCCATGCTATAAAACAACATACAAAACAGATATTTTAATGCAGCACAAAGATCAGTTTTTCTAGTGTGGATTTGTAGTTACCTGTAGTGACAGCAGCACTGTTGGGCTGACTGCTGGTGCTGCTGACATCTACATACAGCTCATCCTCTGCTTCAGTAGAGGAAGGGGAGGACGAGTCACTGCTCAGCTCTTCACTGGAACTACTGGTGCTGTGAAGCAGAGCGTACTTCCTACGTGCAATCACTTCACGTTTCTTTCTCTGTAGTAGTAGTCGTTCCTTTTGCTTTTGAGTCCGCTGCCCTTCTCCAGGACCCGTTTTCACAAAGCGTTTCCTATGCAGAGGTCGCCGGCTGCTCAGACATGGCCGCTTCAGCAGCACAGGCTCAGCCTCGGTCCGCACCCACTTATGAGAGCGATTCCCCCGAGTTCGACTCAGGCTAGGGCGCAGGCCAACTCCAGCAGCAGCTCCTGTTGCCAAGGTAGGAGCCTTGTGTTGGCCCCCTGTTGCACCGGCTTCCACTTCATCTTCTGAACTAAGAGTGTCCGAGTCCCCAAATCGCAGGCTTGACGAAGGGGACGATGCACAGTCACTAAAGGAGGACTCATGGTTATGTTCATCTTCACTGGGATGCTGTAAAAGTTCTACTCTGGGACGCTGAGGTTGCAGTGAACTCTCACTGATGTGGGCCTCCTTCAGCGAGCAGTCCGATGGCCCTGCCTGTTGACCTTTTCTTTTTCTGCGCCCAGAAAGGGGTCGTTCAGAGTCTCTGCGTGTGCCTGTGTCCCTCAAGGGTCGATGCCTGGACTCACACAGTTTCTCAAAATCACTGCCCGCCTTTCCAATCACCTCCATGCTATTGGGGAAGTTCTTAGCGCCCTCCATGGACTCTGGGTTCACCAGTGGCTCCTTCAGATGGTCCTGTCTGCTGGCAGGCTCAGATGGCACCTCACTCTTCATTGTGGCAGGCAGGTCTGTCCTCAGAGGGCAAACACCAAGCACATTCACCTTAATTCCTACGGTTCTGCCCACTGCATCTCATAAAACCTAAAAAAAAAAAAAAAAGTAGAAAAACAAAAAGTTAAAGATGCAAAAAAAAAAAACAAAAAAAAAACACCAATATCTTGTGAAAATATCTTATTTGACAGATTGCTGGCATCAACTTAACTGCATATTTGTTTAATATAAAGACACAGCTACTTAGTGCTACCAAATAATTAAATCATAAAATTCAGTACTCCAGTATCAAGTTGTGTGATTATAAGCATCATTTTATTTAACTTCACAACAAATAAGCATACTTTTGTACATTTAGCAGGCACAGAAGAAATGGCAACAAGAAAAGCATCAGATATAACCGAGACTTTGGTAGAACAGCTCCAAAATGAACATTTTCAAAGGTTCTCCTTCCCCATGAAAAGTGACTGCATAAGTGACTGTAAAATAGGAATATTATCAATGCCTGCAACCAATGCAAGAAGAAAGCAAAAAAGGAATATAAGTATGGAGAAAAAAACCCTCAATGCTATGAGTTATCTTTTACCATACCGTTAATGTGATGACTGTACTTTTCATTATTCCCTCTGCACTGAGTACTTCATCATAAACATCTCCAACATTTCACCAAACAAGCAACAGCAAATAAGCCTACAAACAAATATTAACACACCCACGACACTAAAGTTTTTCTGTTTCTTGGTTTAAATGAAGACAGCATCAAAGACACTGATAGAAAGCCGAAAATACATAAACAACAGGTTGAGCCAAACATAATGAGTGAGTCACTACTGATTAATTTGATTCATTTTTGGTTCCAGGCAACACATGAATCACACCAAATCCAAATGGGATATCAAAGAGGCTATCTGCCATTTAAGTAATGTTATATCATGTTTATGTCATAACTTTGTGACACTTTGTGTCATTATTTTGGTCCAATGACAAATATATCCTGAGGAACGGGGGCCGTTAGAGAGTTCTGCAGTGAGAATTTTCACAGTTTAGTCAGATGTCTCGAAACAGAACTAAATTCCTTCCTGAGATTTATGCTTGATTGTAGACACACTAAATCATGTATATATGTGACTCTGTGTGTACTTTCAGAAGACACATGGCTGACTACACATTTTTTTCAGCCAGCACTGATGTTAACACTGGCAGTGATTACAATACTGGGAACTTGTGTTTCCAAACTGCTAAGAAAGAAATATATCTGAGAGCCATATACTGGCAATAAAAGTGGGGGTATCATTTTAATTAAAATGATTTAACAACAGTAGATGAGCTAAATTAAAACAGATGATCCATCCATTTTCTGTAATATGCCTTAACAGGGTTGTGGAAGAAGCTATTCCAGCTGTAATCGGGTAAGAGGAGGCCTGGACAGGTCATCGGTCCATGACAGGAGCACACAGAGACAATTGGAGCAAAAAAAAAAAAAAAGAAAAAGAAAAGCAGACTCTCACCAGGAACCTGCTCATTGTGAGACAACAGTTCCAACCACCACAACACTGTGACTCTCTTATACCTGATTTCATAAAACATTTGATTTCTACTCAGATCACATCCGAAAACAAAATTAATGTACTACTATTTCAGAAATAATCAAGAACAAACTGTACCAACACTGACTATGTTGCCATCTGGAAGTACGAGTGATGTAACACACGAGGAAATAGTGCGCTTTGCTATCCAATCCATATTGCTTCCTGCGACTACATAATTTACAAAATTTAGAAATGTGAATTTTCTGTGTTTTAATGTTAATGAAAAAAAATGTAACTGTAAAGAGTCTGTTAATGACTATCACACAACCATTAATCTGCATCAAAACTTCATATAAATAGATGTAAAGATGTAAAGAAACAAATCTTTGTTTATTAAGAGAATATTCTTCAAGATATACGCTTTAAACCACTAAAGTTTACACTCTCTGTAGCACTATTTCTGTAAAAAATGTAACACAGCAACATTCCTAATCGCATTTGCAGCAGGATTTAGGTCTGCATTAGTATGCAAATGTGTGCATGATGTTCATGTATTTTGCAATGCATTTCATGTACTAGCGCACAGAGAGAGAGAGAGAGGAAAAAAAAAAACACACCAGGCAATTGCCTTCCTTATTCACAGCCTATTTCATAACAGCATACTGGCTGTCACTCGACCTGAAGATGTGACTTCTGAGAATTTTTTTTTTTTTTTAAGCAGGGCTGCTGGGGTTTATGTTGCTGAATTAATTCAGAAACAATGAACAGTATATAAAAATAGGACATAAATAAAACCTCACTGTTATTCTCTGCACTTCAGTGTTAAGTGAGAGTCCTTCAGATGCCACAGAGAAAGCTGCGCAATGACATGCATGAAGAAGGGGCCTCAGAGGAGAACCCTCAAGGAAAAAAAATCCCATAGCATCAAGGCTGAGAGATAAAACTGATTATGAATAAAGAAGGTCGGGTGACTAAAATCGAGAGATTCAACTGCTACTATTATAATTTAAAAATCGTTGGTGCTAATATAAGAAAAAAAAAGACGTGGTTTAACAGAAAAAGGAAAGAGCCAACCAATTCAAGATGTACGACTGAGCCTGTACTGCTGAGCTTCACCGATACCCACCACACTCTCTAAAACGACTACCAACCACTCTGATTAGGCCAGCAGATGAACATCTCCACAGATTTTATTTGGGCTGACATATCCAGCTTGAAACATGGGGCTAAGCATAGTTTCTACAACGCTTAGCAATTACAATAAGCCCAGCTGCTTGTCTGCCTGCCTGCCTGTCTGTCTGTCCATGTCCCACAAACGTCGTGGAGTGACTGAAGCCCATGAAGTTGATGAAGAATCGCTAAAATATAAATAAGCTTTGTTAGCTATTTATGTGATTCTGTTAGGAGTAATGAATCAAAGCGGTCTGCTCGAAATGTAGCCTGATAAATACTATAGACAGAGGACAACAAAGACAGCACGTACCTGGGTCTAAGTCCTTATTTCAAAATGTCTCACAGTCCTTTTAGAGGTTAAAATCCAGAGAAAAATAGCGAGACACCTTTCAAATTGGACAGATAGCTAAATCTTAACCCTACCCGCAACTAGACAGGCCTACGAAGAAACAGCGAGCCGAGGAAGGTAGTGGCTCTGGTTTGTGAAACTGACAAACACAGTCCCGAGCAGAGCCGACAAACAAAACCGAAGGCAGCGGGCCCTGAGTAGCGACGAGCTAAGCTACGGCTAGGGCAATTTCACTGGTCAAATACTCGATTATACTCAGCCATTTTGACTCGCTAAAGAATCATATCAACCTTCGAAAGCAAATACGTACTCTATATAATGTCTCAATTTAACAAGATAAAAATGTCTCACTATTTGCCCTCGACGAAGTTCCCATTCCTGCCTTCCGAGACATCCACTGTTGTTTACCCAGCAGGTTGCCTCTTGGCTGGCCGCTGATAGTTGCTGTGACCACCGGGAGGGGGCGCCACATCCCCTCCAGCCTTCAAGTACTTCACGACATTTTACGACAGCTTCACTTAATCCAATTCAAAGCTATGATTCAAAACAATAGTGTGTGTAAAAATTACAAAAAAATACATAACAACAATATTGATTATAGTTTTGAGTCTATAAGATATCCCAGAATCTCTTATTGCTTAGACTGCATAAGCTCACGAGTGCTGGTTGGTTGTGTTTCACCAGTCACAAAAATTTCTATTTGAAGTACCAGTGCGCCCTCTAGTGGATTCATGCAAAAACTCCACAAATTAGGAAATTGAGTACACAGAAAAGGTGGAATAAGTCCAGAAATCTCTTAATTACTATGTGAACAGACCCCACATATGAAATTCCAAGGAGCATAAATAATTGGACTAATCCTAAATGGCTTTAGGAGTAGCTAATGGTGCTATACAATGAATATTTAACACAGTTGTAATATTTAACCACAGCTGTAATACATAAGTTTATAAAGACCTGATGACAATTCTTTCAAACAGGTCTTAATATAAATTCAGTTATATATTTTAACTAATATTTTTTGAATGAGATTCAAGCAAAAAATATTGACAATGCAGACATGACAAGATAAGTGTAAAGTATATGGAACTGTTTGACATCACAATAAATCCCCCTAAAATGTTTATTATTATTATTATTATTATTATTATTATTATTATTATTATTATTATTATTATTATTATTATTATTATTAT
>JAOWBL010000018.1:10360332-10373861 GCA_028564865.1 Zenarchopterus dispar
TTATTATTATTATTATTATTATTATTATTATTATTATTATTATTATTATTATTATTATTATTATTATTATTTACAGGTTTTCATACAATCTTTCTTAGACATACCAACATGGCATTCCCTAATTCAGTATGTGCAGAACTCTCACTACTGGATCAAGATATGTTTAAAAAAATCTCTTAGATTTTATTAAGTCAGAACACAGTTTTGAACACAGGAAATCACTAAAAGCATTGTGTTAAAAGCAAAATTCCACATTTTTTCACAAAAACTACTATTAATGAGTTTAAAAAAACATAACCCATATAGATTACCAAAAAAATCCAAAGCTAACTAATCACACAGAATATTTGCTTATCCAATAATTTAAAATCCTGAAGCAAATAATAATCTTTTAATAATACAAAATGTGGGATACCTGAGAAACATGTGTACACACATTATAACTGAACTGAATTTAGTTGAATATAGCCTCATTAATACCTTAAAAACTAAGTTTTTTTTGTTGCAGTATAATCATTTAGAAAAATATTAACCAAACAAACAAAAGTAAAATTAAAATTAACATGGGGTGAGACACTTGGTTAAAATCTCCAGAGTTCACAATGAATTTACTAAAGTGTTTTGTTTGTGGCCACTGTCCTGATAACGTCACATGTAGCACTGGCAGCTAACACAGGTGAGCTCTTCAGTTGACAGCACAGATGGAAACACATATCCAACAGTTCTGGGGTGCAGAGGTGCTCCTTCACAGTCATATGACCATGATTACACCATCTGTTGCCAACAAGTATTCCAACCACTCCAAAACCACTTATATCTGTCTAAAGTCTTTAGCTCACCTGTAACATCTGAAATCCATGTGGAGATACTGGAGTCCAGAACATGCTCCTGCAGGCATGTCTGGAAAAACACGAGTCTCCTGTTTCATAACAGCACTATTGGTGGGGTGGTTGCTTCAAGATAAATCTAAAAAAGACCTGAAGGTAAAATTCAGTTTGACACCAACTGTAAAAGTCTGCCACTAGAAAGGTGCCAATAAAGTTAAATAAATTCATGACGAAAAACATCGTCAATATGACCTGACACGCGTCATACAGTTTATTCTCCTGATAGTACATTGCACATTTAATGTATAGTTTTACTTTACTTATTCATGGTCTATATTTTATGTTTATTCCCCTTTTTTGGATTGCTATTTCCACTGTAATTTCCTTTTGTTAAATTATTTGATTTATATTTTATTATCAGAGCATTAAATTAGAATTTCCCTGTACAGAGAAACCTGTTTCCTTTCTGTACATATGACACTGTATGCTTTGAATTGAATTTAACTGAATTGAATTAAATTCAATTGAAATTATCATGCCTATATTTGCTGCTGTGTGTCTCTTTGTGGTTACTTTATGAGCTCTAGTTGTAGAACTTTAGTAACTGCTCTAGTTGTAGACTCTAGTTCTGGTTGTAGAACTCTAGTTCTGTTTCCAGAACTGTAGTTCCAGAACTCTAGTTCTAGTTGTAGAACTCTAGTGCTAGTTGTACCTCAAACTCCAATTGTAGAACTCGAGTTCTAGAACTCCAATCTAGTTCTAGTTGTAGCATTTTCAATCTAGTTATAGTACTAGAGTGCCAAATTCTAAACTCTATTAGTTTAGTGTTAGCACTTCAGTTCAACTTCAGTTCTAGTGTTTGAGTTAAAGTTTTAGAACTCTTGCTTTAGTTCCTATTACGAGTTCAAATTGTAGAACTCTAGCCTCAGTTCTTGGACTCTAGTTCTAGTTCTGTAGTTGCAGTAATTTGTAGAACTCTGTATCTAGTTCTAGTTACAGAACTATAGCTCCAGTCCTGGAATTCAAGTCGTAGTTTTAGTTGTGGAACTCTAGTCGAGTTTTAGAACTCTATTTCTTGGTGTAGAACTTTGGTTTTTGTTTTACAAAATGTGTGGGACCTTTGTAGGGGAAGATGTGTTACTTCCAAAAGAGTTAATCACACGCGTTTAAACTAGACGTGACGGGACATTTTTTAAAATATGCAAAAAAAAAACCCAACAAAAACCCGTGTGTCTTTTTTTGTTTAAAATCTTCATTCGTCGTTTCACTAAGGGGTTATCACAGTAGAAGGCGATGCAGTCTGAGTGCATCACTCGAACACACACACATATACAGACGCACACACACACACACACACACACACACATACACACACACACGAAAAAGAACAGCGAAGAAGAAAATTGGTTAAACGAAACGATCTGCGCGCGCACTCCTTGGTAATCTGGAGGTAAAATGGCGTCGGGTGCCATTTCGGCCGATTGTAAAAAGATTACAGAATTAAGAGTGGTTGATCTTAAATCCGAGCTCAAACGGAGGAGTTTGGACACAACTGGTGTAAAAAATGTTCTTATTACGAGACTTAAAAAGGTAAATTAGTAAATGATTTTTTTTTCAACAAGGGATAAATGAGGTGGATATGATGTAGCGGAGCTAGCTAGCTAGCGCTTATGCTATCTAATGTTTTGACGAGTTCCGGTTATAAACGGTTTTAACAACAGTTGAGCAGCAAAATGACAGCTGGAACGTGTATTCTGGCTTTGGAATTTAAAATTTCAAACCGATTGATACATAGATACACATACGTTTGAAAATAATGTATTATTATTTAATCTAGAATGAGCACTGACACAATGTCAGTAATGTCTTAATGGTAATGTCTTACGCAGCGCTAAAGAGTTAGCGTTATGTTTAAATCCAAGTTGATAAAGCTTACATGAAAAACCTAAACAGAAATGTATGTTCCATGAAAAGAAACTGAGCCATTTGAACCCGTGCCTGTTTGTATTGTTAGAAATGCGGCCGACACAAAAATAAATGGTGCTTATTTCACAGTAACTGATTGGACGGATTGCATGTGGCTGAGGACTCCTCACTTGTGCATTTAAGCATGGTGCACAAGATCAGCGTGTTCACTTGATTATCTTCAAATCGTCTCAGCCAACCGGTGTAATCTTTAATTATTCACGACTTGTAAATGAAATATTTAGTGTTTAAGGACTGCAGTGTTAACTGACCTTATTTTGGGGGTCAGAATGAACGCTGTTAATGCACCTGTTTTATGCTGGTTGAGATCAGTTTTAGGCTTTTCTTTTCTTTTTTTTTATAATTTGTCTGGCTTTTGAGCAGTTCTTTCCTGCATTTGCAAGGAGATATTGCTTATTATAATGTTTCTCAATTCAGGTAGCACCCTAAATATTCCTGGTGCCCCGACATATCAGGTTAAAATAAAGGATCCCCTCATTAGCTCGCCACAGAGGTCTGTTACAAGTATATTAATGATCCTTTCATTTGAGGATCAAAGTAGAGCATTATTGACCAATATGTTGATGGTCATGGCCATCTTTCTTTACTAGAACGTTCACATACTAAAGCCTTGTAAAAGTGTCTATTTTATTGGTAAGCAAAGCTGCATTTTTAGAGTGGTGCAGAGATTTAATACATGAATGCAGGTTTCATAGTGATTCTATTTTTTTCTATACATGACTGAGTCCTTAATTTTTTTTCATGTGCTTGATTTGCAAATGTTTTTTGCTTTTACAAAGCCAGGATGTTCAGCTGTAAAATTAAGTGACGTTGTACCTTTTACTCCCTATGAAATAGGTGTTAAAATCCTTAAATGGTGGTAATTCAGGGTTTTTTTTTTCCAAGGGTTGTATGTCAGTGTGATATTCAGCTTACATTTAGTGCCAATTCATGACAAAAATTATTTCAAGGTACTTTACTCAATTTCTTTACAGTTTCTTTACAATTATACTGTAGTCAACATTTGAAATGGATTAATACATTATACAAAGTTCTCTTGAGTCAAGAATGGATACTGCACAAAATTCTTGCATAATGTGTTTTTGATCCACTTCAAATGTTCACTACTATATTTCAGTTTAACCAATTCAGTTCAGTTAATTCATGTAATTTATTTTGAGTCCAGGTTTAAATTTTATATTCCAGTCCATTAAAAACAATAACTAAGTATTACATGGATATCTGAAGAGCCCTAGTTGTCCCAGTAAATAAAATGTTATGTAACTTGACTGCGCATTACTTGGTTGCAGTTATTCAAGCATATTATATCATTTATGATCCGTTTATAAATTCAATAGAAAAAAGAAAAGGTTGGTTGCTGCCTGAAGAGTACAGATGGCAAAGAGAATTGAATGGGTATAGCCTTGTCTAATTTTACTGTGCAATGCTACACATCAGAGATTCCACACAAATGGCCAAGCACCAACACATCTGACAGTCACATTGAGGCCCAAGTGTTGGGTTCATTCTAATTGAATTTTTTAAAAAAGACCAATATGGTCCAAACACAGATTACAAATTTTTAAAAGGCTTATATATGGAATTCCAATAGACCCATACCCTCTTGAGCACATTGTCCTTCAAGATGAAACACCTTCATCCTCAAAACATGTTCATTTTTTTAAGGCTATAGAGGATGAAGGTGGTGATCCAGAGAACTTTCAGGTCCAGCTTACAAGTGACACAACTAGGAGAGGTGGAAAATCAAAAGGTAATACTAATTTTATTCAAGTCAGCATGACTTAAGTATTACAGTTTTAATGTTTTGGGGGGTTTTTTGTTTTTTTTTCATTTTATTGCATCTTTCAGTGAAGAAAATCGAATCTGATGTGGACACCACGGCAGAAGAAGACACTTTGTCCAAGGTTAGTGTGGAATGCATTTCTGTTGTTTGCCATTTGTCACACTGTATGTTTTTTTTTTTTCCCCACATTTGCAAAAGATGATATGCTGCTGGTGTGTGAATCTTTCATAGGGACCATCTTGTTTGACGTACACTTGTGCAAATAAGCACATTACTAAGGATTTGTTTTTCAGAGTACAATTAAAAAGAAACATAACTTATCAGGTCTTAAAATTAGTTGAAGGCGATCTCACATGAACATCAAAATGCAGCGTATTACATAGTGTAAATATTCAAAACTAAACCTAAATCCAAAAGCACTAACTAAATATATTCTTAGTGCTTTCATAACAATTATGACTAAGTAGCACCCAGGTTCTGCAAATTAATTTTTTCATCAGCTTACCAGTGAGTGTGGCCACCTTTTTATAATGGTCGAGACTTTGATATTGTGCACTTCTGGTGCATTGACACAATACTAGGTGTAAACCATCACCTTAGAAAAACAGTTGTGGCTTGTCAATGTAGGAATAATAATGCCATTACAAGACTTTTTTTTTTTTTGTTTGTTTGTAGTGAAAAGAAAAGTCATAAAAGAATATAGCAACCATCCCAGAAGAGACAATCCTAGCAGGTTCACTACAAGATCAAACTCTGTAGAAAATTTGTAAAAAGAAAAAAAAAAAACACAAAAAAGGTACATCTGGGTTTACAGGCCTCATTTGGCATGTTTAAACATTGGAATTCCTGACTAATGCCTTGAAAAGAATAAACAATAATGCCTTGTATGAAATTGTTATAGGTAGGAATGTTAAGTCATCTCTCTAAGTGTTCATAATATTTCAATGAAAACTTAATCAATTGAAACTTGGAGAACTTTTGTAGTTTTCTGTAACGTACACCATACTGTTAATGTTGACAGGAGTTTCATGTGTTAAAATCAATAATGCCTTTTCAGTGGGGTTGAGATTAGGGGTTTTCTAGAGAGCTTGGAGAACGTGTTAATCATTCTGAAATCTGCTCCTGTATGGACATGGCTATAAAGAAATGCTCACTTTTCGCTCCTAAAGCTGTACCTATTTCTCATCAAGTACAGATTTTTCTACTATTATCATGCTAAAATGAATATGAGTTTAAAATAAGCTTTATCACATAAAATAAGCAAGTCTTTGTGCATTGTTGAAATCTTTTCTGAGACTATGACTTCTTTTCCTGTGGTTAACATAATAAGGATGTATGAGTTAGAGTCCACTAACTCATATATGCATTGTTTTATTTTTTATTTATTTATTTTTTTGAAAATCGATGGGAGTCTCTGTGGCATTGTTGTCTTTCTTTATTTCATGCCAGTTGGATCTGACATGCGTAAAAGGAAGTGGTTTAGCTAGAGTTGAAAACCAGAATGTGGATGGTGCTAATCTCTACCGGAGCAGAGGAGAGGGTCACATGGTTCCGAAACATGCTGTGATGCTTTTGAAACATGCCACGGTGCTTCTAGTTGGGTCACTTGTTAAACAGAGTGGTAGCAATTCACGGTGACTGATGCAAACATAGCCACACTGGTTCATGATATCTCCCAATTGGTACAAATGAGTATGAATCCAGACTAAACTTATTTTAATGCAATTTAAAGGTCTAAACAGATTTTTTTTTGTCCTGCTGTGTTGCAAACTGCCAAATAATTTGGATTTGTATCTGAAAATGATTTGACTGTAAGCGATGGCATTGAAAATAAGACTTAGCCAAAATCCATCCACAAAAATGAGCGATGGCATGGATAAAATGATCACTTCAAATGATTACTGTAAGAAGTGGCTCTACAAGCTATTGAACCTTGGAGCGTGCTGGGTTTTTGGTCAAATAATCCCAACTATGAACTTTAGATTGTGTCGACTTTGGCTCTGTTTATTTTTTAACTTGTCCAACTGAGCTTGTGCATCAGTATCCTACTTGACCAGAGATAGGCTTAACTTGTCCTGGACAAGCATTAATGTGAAGCCCTGAAATAGTTAAAATATGAGATAAGATTTAAGCCTTGATGTTGATAATTTATATAGTGTAACACTAATGATAAGGTACAATATCAGTTATTTTGAGAGACTACATGGGTAGGTAGCTAGCTAGCTATGAGAGTAGATGCTTTCTGCATCTCAAAGGGAAATTCAAAGGTCCAGTAATTTATTTGGCACTCATGTACACATGTGCAAATGTAAAGAAAAGTCATAAACAGAGCTGTGAGTTAATCCTAGATTCCAGTCATCGTAGTCCAACAGAATATAGATTGTTATATTGATACTTTTGTAAGTGAGTAGTGCAAGGGTGTGGTGTAGCTAATGCAGAAACACAGTAGACTATACAAATATAGTAAACTATATATCAATTGAATTACAAGAATGACATGCTTCCTCTGCAAATCTCTAAAGAGAAAGAGGGGGGGATTAAACAAAGTCATAAACCTGAAACAATTAGGCCCCTTTAAGACACATGCAGCTTTTTATAATCATGGTGGCAAATTAACTTCTCAGTATCTGGATATTGATGGATGAATGTTGTTGTTTTTCTCTCACATGAAAGTAGGCTTACTATTTCAAACTTGCTAACATGCTGCAATTTAAACAATAATGTAGGGATTACTTTAAAATTGCCAAAAGTCTAAACTTTGACAGTCCCTTCAGCAGGTACACACAGCTGCATTGAGATTAAGCTCTTAATTATACATCTACTTTTTCAACAGCTCCACCCACTGCCATTTTATCAAACTTCTGCATGCTTTATAATAGTCTTAATGACATGTTCTAAAATAACTATCTCTAGAGGGGCTTAAATAGCTCTTTTGAGCATTTCCTGTCCAGTCATTTCAGTAATATGCTCATAGGGTTTCGTTTTATGTGCTTAAATCTGAGAGAATGTCTTGCTAAGATAGTTGAGTTTGTTCAAATGGTTGCATAATATTGTTCCTAGGTCTTTATTATTGTTGTTGTTAATTATTATTATTATTATTATCAGCATCAAACGGAACAGCATGAAAAAGGTCTAAAAGTGACTCAAGGCACCAGTAGTATCCCAGTAAGCTTCAGGGCCAAAGTGTGTTGGTTTATTTCACAGTAAGGGGGTGAAATAAAGTAATATGGACAACTCTACATCACTGTTTTGGATAACAAGAATAAAATATGCGAGTGGGTTGCCAAATACTTTTGTGTGGCCATTAGTATACGTGGAAAGACTGAGGGAATATCAACATTGTGTGAGAAAACCCTTTAATTTTTCACTTGAAGATTCTAACAGAAATGGGTAAAAGTCTGTTTGGACCTTATGGTGAGGCTTTCTCAATAAAGGGGCTCTGAATTTAAAATATTTAAAATTAAAAATAAACAAACAAAAAAACCTGACAACTACAAGTATACTGGGGAGAAAAACAGTGGAAACATGGAATTAACTTATCTTTGCATTTTCTTTTTCCAGGAAAATGAAGAGTATGAATCAGAAAAGGGTATGTATGCAGGCAAATTAATGACCATTGTTGATATGAGATTCCACCCCCTCCCCCTTCTTTCAAACAACTCACATGTATAATGACATGTTTCTGGTAAAATGCATACAGTTATGTATGTTACGGCTCCATGAGCTGCTGCACTGTCTAGTCAACAGTATGTTTGGAGGAATAATAAGGAGGCATCTCTGAAGAACCACTCCAGGTTTTTACTTTTTTTAACTGCACACAGGATCCATTGCATCTGGGTTATCTTGGACTTTAGGTACCATATTTCTTTGGAAAAAGCATTATTTTAAAGAAAAATTCTGGTTGCATCCGAGGATTTCCATTACCTAGAGCCCTCAACCATCGATATTCTTCAAGCCAATGAAGAATGAATTTCACAAGCTGATATTGTTACATCATCTAAAAGAAGCAAAAACTTGAATAATTTGAAGGATCATCAAACTCTCCTGTTGACACTGTGATTGACTGCATGGACAGACCTTTGACAAGTGCACTGGGCATATCACAATACATCACCCCCTTTGACACAGGAATCGGACTCCTTAATACAGATTTTTGTCAAAATCAAATGGCCCTTGAATATACCTGGAATTTGTCTTTGCTCAAGGACTGTGATGTTCTTCGGGACTTTGTACCAGCATCCATGAAATATGTTCAGAGGCAACAAATCTCAATTTGCTAATACCCAGCTCACTGTATGTCCAGCTGGTGTGTGCAAAGAAGAGATCACGGAGCACTTACAGCTTGGCCCAAGTCTGTTAAGGATGGATTGTTATTCTCAAAGTGATGTACTTTTTGTACCAAGTACTGCTGGACACATTTATGTCAAGTTTGGTTTGATGATTGGGAAAACTTTTTTTTTTTTTTTTTTTTTAAATTTACCAGAACATTTACATTAATTATTGAAGAAATACTGGAAGATTTGTCAAGTCAGATGGCTTCCCACAGGCTGATCAGCTGCATATATTTTGCACTGTGGAGAAAATGAATGAAGAACTCGTGATCTTTTCACTGTAATGCGGACGTTGTTGAAGGATTCGTATCTGGAGAACTGCTACACATTGTATGAAGCACCTGGAACAAAACGTTCACTGTAAAGAATGGCTCAAGTACTCAAGTTTTCAAGAAATGAGGAGCTCTGAATCATCCCATTTTCAGTGGAGATTGTGTTTTGTGTCTACCTGTGGTGTCTGCGACCTCGATGACGGTTAACACTAAATGTGCTTTATATTCTACTTTTTAGGTAGTAACATACGACATGTCATTGTTAAAAGTTGTGTTTTTGCCATGTTTATCCTTATTAAATCCCTCAGATGTAACTGATACAGATGATGGTACTCGTGAAAAATCTATGCCTCCACCCTGTGAGGACAGCCTTGCTCACTCTGAGGCTGAACCAGAGTCAGAACCTGTGGCGGCTGAAGCTGATTCAGAGCCTGAGCCAGAGGTGGATCCAGAGGTCGATCCAGAGGTGGATCCAGAGGTGGATCCAGAGATCGATCCAGAGGTGGATCCAGAGATCGATCCAGAGGTGGATCCAGAGGTCGATCCAGATGTGGATCCAGAGGTGGATGAGGAAGCAGACCTAGACGCAGAGACCGAAGAGGCTGAGATGGATGCTGAAGCCATGAGCTCCTCAAAAGAATTGGAAGATGATCACCTGTCCGTCTCAATCCCAAATGAAGATGCCATCACCCTAGATGTTGATGGCGACGACCTCCTGGAAACAGGTAAACATGTGAAACTTCCAGATTCAGAGGCAGAGAAAGGGATTGATGAGCCAGAGACCTCTGCGGAGATGGATCCAGATGATGACATGAAGGACGAAGAGCTGGAGGGAGAGAAAGATGGTAAGAAAGACGAATCCAGAGGGGACTCCATGAAGAAAGACGGCAGAGACTCCTTGAAGAAAGCTGAAACCGGAGATAAAGAAAAGGATTCTGGGAAGAAAGGCCCCTCCGCAACTGGGGCATCAGGTCGAGCAAAGAGGTTTGTCTTTCTATGTCAGTTCTTTGATACTACTACCAAGTCCTGCTCACTAAGAACGCATCATTGTGGGTAGCCTCAAGATTTTTATTTTTTTGCCATAAGGGAAATGTTCACTGATGTACCTAATCCCGCAATTTACAATTTTGATTTATTTTTCTGAAGTTGGTTAAATTGTGACATATCCTGGAGCTGACAAAACAACTCTTACTTTGTTACTTTGACCTTGCCTGCAGTTTTAAAGCATTTTTCTACACAAGCCAGTGTAAAACAGCTTTAGACTGCGTGATGATCTCCCTCAACCTTTTGGTCAAATGATTCACTGAAGTTGAACAAACCTCTGAAGATTTCATTGGTCCAGGGAATAAATTGGCTGACAGCTTCACCCATCTCACCACTGGAAAAACAATGAAGCCTTTGAGACATTGGTTCAGATCTGCGTCCTGCCTAAATGGATTTTTTTTTTCTTTTTCCCTTCAACCGTACATGTGTTTTATTCTACTGAACATATGCCTCTAACTCTGCGTCATGGCTCTGTTTACTTCCACTCATTTTCTGTGTTTTTGTTGCATCGTTTGCTTTGCAGTTCTTCAAGCGACAGAGATGGAAAGACTGCAAAAGATGAGAAGGGTAAGATGCTCCTCAAATATTGCAAATATGACATCCTGGATAGCAGTTGTCTGACTTTAGTGAACTTGAAATGCCCATTTTCCAATAAACACATCAAATGTTCCTTTTTTTTTCAGCAGCTGTCAGCAGCAACAGCTCTGCTCGTAACATATGGGTGAGCGGCCTGTCTTCAAACACCAAAGCAGCTGATCTAAAGAACCTGTTTGGCAAATATGGGAAGGTAACTAATGATGATAGTTTCAGTTTTTAATCAATCTTGAATTATCCGTGCATCTGTCCACCTTTCCTTTGTTACCCACTTTATCCTTTTCAGTGTCAGGGGTCTGCTGGAGCCTTATTTTCAGTATAAATTAAAATATTACTACAACTTTATGCCTATGAAATGTTTCCTACAGGTTTTAAGCGCCAAGGTGGTTACAAATGCTCGTAGCCCTGGTTCAAAATGTTACGGCTTGGTGACGATGTCTTCCGGTACCGAAGTGGCAAGATGCATCTCCCATCTTGACTGCACAGAGCTCCATGGACAGCAGATATATGTTGAAAGGGTAAAAAAAAAAATTTTTTTAATTAAATGATTAACTGCTTTTGAGAATATTTTTGATATAATTTTGCTGCATTGTTGTATAGCGTCATCTTAAATTGTTTACAGTTCAATGAGATTGTTTTTGCTTTACACTGTTTTCAAAGGCCAAAAGTGATCCATTCAAAAAGGAGCCCTCAAAGAAAGAAATGGAAGATAAAGCAGGTTCCAGCAAATTAGCTGACAAGCGCAATTCCATCGGGACAAAACTGACAAACAAGTGGGTGACTGCAAAAATCCAAATGTTAATCCTCTGTTTATTGTCCACTTAAAACCCATTTAATTTGTTGGTTCTTTTAAAATCAGAACACAGCCACTTTATAAAAAAGAAGAAAAGAAATCTGACAAAATGGCAGAAAAGGACAAAGATTTAACCAAGAAACTTGAAGTCAAAAGTCCAAAATCTGAATCTGTTTCATCTAACTCCGAACAAGAATCTCCAAAAAGAGATGACAGAAAGCATGGACGTAAGTTTTTATTTCATTCTCAACACCAAAGAAAACTTGTTTAGTTAATTAATTATCATGTTTTTGCTTTCTCTGGTTATTTGTGCTTTTCTAGGGTCAAACAGCCCAGGCAAGATGCCTTTCACTCATGTCCAAAGACAATTCAATTTTGGCAAAACAAGACCTTTCAGAAGGGGAAGAGGTTTTGAGAAGGTAAGATCATTTTGTTTTTTTAACTGTTTTGTTGAAGAAAACATATTAAAAGGGAGTTTTTTTTCTCAATATTCATCACAAGACTTAATGATATCCTGTTTGCCTTTTTTTTTTGTTTTTTTTTTTCTCCTTAGCCCTTTTTCAATCCCAATTTTCAAAGACGACCAAAGGGGTTGATTTCTCCCGAAGAGGTAAATAACTAATTTTGTTTTAGACATTCTCATTTCACTTTAAACAGATTTAAGTGTTAATGTCTTAAATTTGTGTTTGTTTTTCCCCCCTTTTAGTTGGAGATGATTAGAGAGAAACAGCGACCTTTTCTTCACAAAATGGAAGATGGTGACATCTTGCCTTTTGAAAAGATGAAGGAGCAAAAGGAGCAGAGAATACGTGAACGCATGGCTCGTCTGGAGCGCGTCCGTAGAGCTGTGGAGTTACGCAGGTAACCTCAAGTGACCTACAGTCAACACATTCAGTAGATTAAATGAAAAGGTTTATATGTTGGTTAGTTTTCCAAGAGTCCTGAGATGAAGTGTGATTTTTTTTTTTTTTTTTTTTTTTTTTTTTTTTTTTTTTTTTTTTTTTTGCTTTTAGGAAGCGTGAAATGGCTGAACAAGAACGGCGGGAACATGAGCGGGTCCGTCTGTTGCGGGAGCGTGAAGAACGAGAGAACCTACTCCGGGAGCGCCAGAGACTTGAGATGGAGAGACAGAAACTGGAGAGGGAACGTTTGGAGCGAGAAAGACTTGAGAGAGAGAGAATCCGCATAGAGCAGGTAGTGTGAACTCATTCATCTGCAGGGCTCTAAACTCCAAATACGGAGTTATTTCTGTAGCAAATCAGTTCAATGGCCTATTGATTTATTTTCTTCTTCTTTGTTCACACCCACAACCCATAGTACTTTCACAATAGCAGCAGCTCGTATTTTAAGCAAAACATTGAACTTAAAAGGCCTCACTCACAAAGCAGTGTCCCAGATTCTAAGTTTATTTCAGGGTCTTTGGTCCAAAAGTCAAAAAATGTAGCTGAAATGGGCGGCACAGCTTAAAAACAAACATACATGAAGCCCAGTCTAATAACATGAGTCATTAGGTTAGGAATTTTCTTTCTTTAAATGAAGGATACCAACAAATTTGTTCACTTGTAATGTTTAGTGTCAGTAACCTGCATAGTGGACAAGAGAACTTATATATGTTGCAATATGAAATTGCATATTTAAAAAAGGGTTCTTTTTGCCAATCTTAACACCAACCCTGACCTTGTGTGTGTGTGTGTATAATATATAATATGCAGAAAGCAGGTTTTCTTTTTTTTTTTTTTTAAAGAATTTATTTTTCTTTCTTCTTTTCTCTTTCATATCTTTAAACACACACACCCATTCACACCCCTCAAATATATATACACACACAGCACCCAAACAGGGCACATTTATAGTACCTCAAGACATCAAAATGAAGGAATGCCATGCAATCACTTAAAA
>JAOWBL010000018.1:10373961-10404545 GCA_028564865.1 Zenarchopterus dispar
ATAAAAAAAAAAAAAAAAAAAAAAAAAAAAAAAAAAAAAAAAAAAAAAAAAAAAAAAAAAAAAAAAAAAGAATTTATTTTTCTCTAAATGTTTTAAACATAAAACACTTGTTTTTTATTTTCTCCCTCTTATTATGAAGCGGTATTCAGAGTAATTGTTATATTTATTCTTGCAGGAAAGGCGTAAAGAGGCCGAGCGCATGGCACGCGAGCGTGAGGAGCTTCGACGGCAGCAGGAGCATCTCCGGTTTGAGCAAGAAAAGAGAAACACCCTTAAGAGAGGGCGGGAGGTGGAAAATGGGCAAGTATATATTTTTCATCAAATTCCATTAAAATCACTTTACTTGTAAAGTGCCAGTTCACATCAAAGTTAGGCACTTGACACAGAATAAGTAAATGGATGCATAAATACATTCCACTAAATTTTCATTTTAAAGGTAGAGATAGTGCCTGCATCATAAACACTAAGTGGGAGCTAGTTCCTCGAGAGGAGCCTGCTTAAGCTGCTGCCCCGTGACCCGATCTCGGATAACCGGAGGAAGATGGATGGATGGATGTAGTCTGATAACTGAAGGCTCTGTCTCCAGTTCTGTTTTTAGAGACTCTAGGAGCCGCAGACCTGCAGTTTGAGAAGAAAGTCATCTTTTGGGATGAACTATGAGTTTCTTAAGTTAAGAGAGAGCTTGCCCCTAAAGGCTTTATATGTTAAAAAAGACACTGAAATTCTATCCTGATTTCAACAGAAAGCCAGTGAAGGAAGGGTGGGATTAAGTCATAAACCGAAGTAGTTTATATGCTGCCATTGACATAGTTTGGAAGTTCAGTTTAATTGGTTGATACGTGTTTTTAAAAGACTTTTTCATACATAGATGCATATGATTTTAATGATTTCCTTCTTCTTTTTCGGGAATCGCTTAAATGTTTCCCATCATTGTTGTGATCAGTAATCAGTTAAATCTTTGAAATATAACCAAAGAAAGCTTTACCTTAGAATTTGCAGCAGGGTTTAATATCAACTATATAAGAACTCCCGTATGCACAATGCCAATATAACTCCAGACAGTGTGCATAAATTTACTGTGGACCAATTAAAATTTTTAAAAAAGGCAATTTTGGTCTAAGTCCAGATGTATCCTGGTCTAGAATTTTAGGTGCATCACAGGAAGAACAAATCCCCCACACCCACATCCCTACCCCCCATGGCACAAGCATAGTCCAAGATGACAGTGTGAAGATTCATAGATCTAAAATTGAGTGTGTGGTTCACTGAGTTGAGAGCACAATTGGAAATTGACATTGTTTTTCTCTCATTATTTTCATGCTGTTTAAAAAAAAAACCAAATAAGTAAAAAAAATGTGTTCTGTAGCTGATAAACTCAGATCAGAGGAGAGGACATTTTGAACATTTTCATAACATGATCTGCTTTTATTAACGGGCATGCCTGCCTGTTAATATGATCTGCAGCAGTTTAGATTTGTGCTGTGTTGGAGTAATATCTGTCAGACCTGGTGAGGCTGGATCTCACTAACCTTGTCAGGTTGGTTGGGGAAAAACATCCCTGTGCTCATTAGACACGACAGCAACAATGTTGGCTATCTGATTAATAGGGAGCATTGCTCATCTGATGTACATTGTAAGATTTTGTTTTGTTGCCTAGTAACTTTGAGGGTTTTGGTCATTGAAATTCACACAAGTTGTAACATTCTGAGTCAATTGTTTGAATAGTAATATAGAACATTAAATTGCATCGCTTTGTAGATGAATGGGGATGCATGATATGGAAAAGTTTAAACCATAACTAATTAACTGCCTCTGCATGGCTGATGATAATTAGTTTGGTATTTTTATGTTTAATATAATCTTATACCCAGGAGATTTAAAAAAACAAAAAAACTAAGATTCAGCCATGAAAAACAAATATTTTAGTAACTCAGGTTTATAGCAGCAAACAATTCCTGGCTCTTCAAATGGTCATTTTATTTTTTGTCTGTAAGATGCCACAGAA
The DNA here is from genome assembly GCA_028564865.1 of Zenarchopterus dispar. Lineage (NCBI taxonomy): Eukaryota > Metazoa > Chordata > Actinopteri > Beloniformes > Zenarchopteridae > Zenarchopterus > Zenarchopterus dispar. The sequence continues at coordinate 10,375,967 of JAOWBL010000018.1, forward strand.
CTTCAAAAAAAATGTTAAGCAACTTTTAGATACACTTGGGGTGTATTATATCAAATACAGAGTCTCGTGAAAAAAACAAAAATTCATTGCAATTTCAGACAGTGAATTTGGTTCACCCAAGGACTGTAGTCTGTTGCTGTGTATAAAAAATAAAATAAAACAACCAAAGGCTCTTATAATTCAAACATTTTTCAGTTCAGTAAATTAAATGCTCTGTCAAATCACACAAGTTTACCCTTCAAGGAACAGGTATAAGAGAACTGTATCTAGTTTATGTGCAAAAAAGCAAAAATCATATTCAGGTATTCTATGAACAACAAACAAATGCATCTATTCAACCTTCAGTGTGTGAGGATGAGATGGGTGTTTGTATGGTTTAAGTCAAATGTTTGTCAAATATTAAATGCATTGATGTAGGTCAACTGTTACTTCAAAAATAAGAAATAAAAAGGATCCTCAAAAAGTGTTTTTAGATTTAACTGAGCACAATGATTTCTATTATTTTGTCATTTATGGCTTTTGGCATTGTTGCTATCTTTTGAAAACAAAACAAACAAAAAAACTTCTACAGTTTAAAAATGCGACTGAATGGGAATATTGACACAGAAAAAGGCTTCACCAAAGTGACAATTGATCACTTGAAATATGACTGGTTGCCTGCCGTCTCCTTTCTATATCTAAGTATCCTTCCTGAGCATGCTTTGCAACCTCCAGTGGAGTTGTCATTTGCTGCCACTGAGAAAATAACCAGAGTGGCAAAGAATGTGATAACTCCAGCGTCATGCTACTGGTGCTCATTTCCAATCAGGCAGACACAGGGATGTGCTTGGGTCCTACCAATAATGCGCAGCCAATGACGTGAAGTCTGTGCAACACAGACTGTTATAAAAGACACTACCCACCAGCAAGCTATTCCACCATTTTCTTTACTTTATTGGATTTCATTTATTTGGCATAATTTTTTTCCCAAATCGACAGATAACTTTACCTATCCGACAAAAATCGTGCATCCTCAGATAGTCATTAATGTTGCTCTGAAGTCATGAAGGATGTCTACGCTTATTTTTCCAGTCGGAGGGATGATCCTTACTGGAATGGGAACAAGAAGATTCAGTCGGCATCAGATGTCCGTTTAAACCAGGGCTCCAACTTCAACCGGCAGCAGAACCGCTTTTCAAACTTTAATTCCCGTGAGAGGGGTCGTTTTCCAGATGCTGCTGACCAGCAACCCAACGCATATGACAGGTAAGTGTGTTGCAATTTCTAGAATTACCTAAATAAAACATTCATCTTTTTTTTTTTTTTTTTTTTTTTTTTTTTAAGTAAATTGTTCATCTCAACATTACCACAAATGTACTCAGTCCCAACATTACAAGCTTGTTGGTCCATATTGAGAGCTATTATCTCACAACTGCATCAAGTAAAACTGAGTTGACTCTAAGACCACTTTCAAACATTTTTAGCATTATGCCTCTTTTGCAATTGCTATTTCAGATGAATACTTGTTTCCAGACCATTGTGTTCTAAAAGAAAAAAATCTGAATTTCTGAAAATGAATCAACTTTTTTTTGAGTCTGCACGATCAGCTGTTAAGAGGCCACAGACACTGTGAATGTCCATGTGGCTTTATGGAAGCCAAAGATGGCTTCACTTTAAGGTTATTTCAGATATCATTAGTGGAGATTCATCCTTGTGCGATCAAACCATGATAAGAGGTCCAGAATGTTGCTGTCTGGTCTGTTCTCTGTCAACCCAGAAAAGCACACGTCCCATCTTCGTTCTGCAGACTTTGTATGAACTTTTTCCAACCCGGCTCTAATAAATGACAAACATCAGTGGGTGAGCCAGTATATGAAGAAGTTAATCTTTTTGAGATCAGACTACTTTGGTGGGTTTCCATTAGTGGGTATTCAGGTTAGTCCCATCCACTGTTGGCACGTATCTCCATTTTTCTGGAAGCATTGCATATTACATATTTATAGTATGTCAAAAATAGCCTAAAAAATCTTGAAAGAAGTACAGACTTTTGAAAGGTAACAGTGATTCTGAATCTGTGCCATTGCTTTCTTTCTCATTTTGTCTAATTTTGAGTCAAACTGTGGTCCTTTTGTTCCAAGACGCAACAGATTTGATGGCGAGCCAGAGATGAAGAAGAGTAGGCTTGCTCCTCACAGAGATGGCCCAGGCTTTGATCGCTACCCCAAAAACTTTGACACAGTCCGCAGAGCCGAGGCGCCTCCTCCACGCGGTGAATTGCGGGATACTGACCGCAGAGACAGAGATGACAGACGCCCTGCACCAATGCATGATCGCCCTTTAGGAGCAAGAGCCACAATGCCCACCATGTCACACGGTCGTGCACCGAGAGATGGAGGACATGGGTGGAAGAATGATGGAGGAATGAATTCAAACAAGCCAGACATGAGGTAGAAGAAGCGTTAGTAGATTTCTTTACAGCATTTTTAACTGCTACTTCAGCTAGATTGTGTATAATTTCTTTTGTTGTGCAGAGGACCCATGCGGATGCGTTCAGAGCGACCAGGCAGAGATGGTCCAGGTCCTGTCCTGAGAGGAGGCGCCTCAGTCAACCGTGGAAGGGCCAGCTTCAGCGATCGAGATGAGCGGAGATCCATAGTGATGAATGATCAGGTCAGCTCACACTCTAGGGGGAAAAAAACAAGTGCTTCTTTTTACCCCCCCCCCCCCCCCCCCCCCCCTTTTTTTTTTTTATATGCCTCTTTTTTCCTGTTTCGTATGGATCTTTTTGTACTAACAGGACAGGCAATAGGCAGAACTGAGCGGCTATATATTGTAGTCTGTCAGATCGTAAAAGAATTTAGACTCGAATGGCACCAGAAACAAGCACTGGATTGAGGGATGGGAGTTTATAGAAGAAATGTTGTACTTATTTTATAAGAACTGAGACCAACTTAAATGAGTATTTGGATACCCACCAAATGTGACAGTTGTGGGTTTAAAAAAAAACAAAAGATGGCTCAATGTACTTTAATTAACCAAAGTCTGAAAAAAGTTAACATTTTAAGAAAATCTACATTTAAAAACAAAGCAGTGATTCTTACATTTACTTTGGTTTGTATTTCTTTGCAGGAACTATAAACCCAAGATATTGGGGGTCTTTTTCCTCATAAACTTTGTGTCAATTAATGTACTTTTTTAAAATTTTCTTTTTTTAGGCTTACACCATCTTTCAAAACAAGTTTGGACAATAAAGCTTTTACTAGTTGGTAAATCTAGTTTCTCTTCTCACTTCTTGACACTTGTATGGCATTGTGACATTGATAGTATCGGGATGAAGATTTTCAGCTAGGTTTTATTTATTTATTTATTTATTTAATTTTATCTGCTAACACACCTTGACATCTTCAGCAGGGTAGTCATTGTGGTCACATTTTTATCCAAAATTCTTCACGCATTCATGGCCTGTCTAAGAGAGACCCGTACCTCTTTCTTCCTTACCCATGTGCAGAATGTGGTTTTATATCATCTTATTGGAAAGTGCATGGAGGACTCTGGAAAAGATGTGGAGGCAGCTGTTCTGTGATCTGGTCTTTTCAGCATTATTGCTGCCATGCCGCTTTAACAGTTTGAGCTCCAGACCAAAGACAAATAGAAGCATCCAAATATCGCTTATTCTAGCAAAACTCTGGACTACTCATTGATCTCGCTACAGTACACATTTCCACTATATCCATCCCAGATGTCTTGAACCCAAAATAGTCACCTCTGGACAAGGTTAGTATAGGGCTTTATTTTACCCAGTAAAGTAATAAATAGCATTTTTGAATGTGGAGTTTGACAAAAGGGTTCCAAAACTAATTACATTTACCCTTGTGGTCAAACCAGCTTTTGATGAACAGCTCTTGATGTGGTGGCGTCTGAGGGATTGGAGATCTTGGAACTGAGACTTCTGTCCTTGCTTTTTATGCCCTGAAATCCCTCCAGATTCCTTTAACAGCGATGTGCACTGCATGAGAAGAAGTCTATAAATCCTTTTCAAATTCTCTTTGAAGAATATTGTCTTTAAATATATAAGTGATTTTAATTTTTCGTTTTATGTCAGTTTATCCATCCACCCTTCCCTCTCTCTGCCCATATATGTCCTCTGTGTTTTATACCAAATGGTCATTATTAGCACCACCTGTTTGAGATCACATTTCCCTTCTTTCATCTCCTTGCTGGCACTAAACGGCCCCTGCACCAGCTGTTTTGGAATGTGTTGGGCCTGACATGCAGAAATGTCTAAATAAACAAATAAAAAGTTCATGGTCCATGCTTTCTGCAAAGAAACATCAAAGTGAATGATTATTGCATTAATTTTTTCCATTCAATTCATCCCAGCATTGTCTGATATAGTGCTTTTTGAAAACATGACCTGGGTTTTTTGGTTTTGTTTTGACTAAAAAAAGGAAATTGCTTGGATGTTATGCATCATGGCACTTGGCAGAAATTATGTTTTTTTTTTTTGTTTTTTTTTTTTATTTATCCAGTCCAAATGTTTTATTTTGCTCTTCAGTGTGATATAAACAATACGATCACACAGGTGGTGAATTCAGCATTTAAATTGCTCTGCACCTGTTATGCTCTTCCTTCACCTAGGATGAAAAATTGTCTACAGTGCAGACATTTCCTGCCATTTTAAATCCATGGAGGCTTTGCCAAATAGTTGAGCGGGATAGGCTGTGGGTGTTTTTTCTCCTAGAATGAAGGAATCCTGAAATCTGTGTTGCCTTTCACCTTTTTCACACATTTTTACTTTTGTGTAACTTCTTGACTCCATATTTGTGTCTGCAGCCATTCACGTCTGGTCGCCAGGTTGTGGTGCAGCGACACAGCAGGGATGAAGGACTGAGGAAGGACTGGCATGGTGGTTCGAGCTCCCAGGGAGGTGGCTTCCCTGACAATCGCAGGATGGGAGACACTCGGAGCGGCTTGATGGCCACTAGGTAGAGCAAATGGATGGATTTAATGAGACTGTTGAATGCTGTACCAGAGGTGCAGGCATCTGAATGTGACTTTTGTCTCTTTGCAGCCACTCCTCATCAGGAATGAGTCGAATTGTACAGATCACAAACAACTCCATTCCCAGCGGCAGCTCTGTTGGTGGATTCAAGACTTTCAAAGGAACGCCTCGACCGTTCTAACAGCAACCAAATGTTGCCGCTTAAAAGAATCTGAGAAGACATTTTGGAACTCTTTATTTTTATTTGTAGAGAAATCACAGTTTTTGGCGGCACATTTGTGGCCATGAAGTAACACTATTTTACTATGTATAGACAAGGTGTTCACCCCTGTGTAGGGTTTTTCCTGGCAGTTTTGCTGTTATTTAACAACTCTGCACAATTTTACTATTTAGGAAGGTATTGTACAGTACTAGGTCTTTGTAACAAGTTTGCAAGTGATGACTTCTTAATGAGCGTTGTCCGTACATTTTCAACAGCGTGGTGTTACACTCAGTTTTCCTCTGTAATACGTCTTATTTTAGTGTACTATATGGAGCCCAGTGTCGAGGATAACCAACTCCATTTGAATGTTTTGCTGAAGAAACTTTAAGTCATACTTGTCGTGGCTGTTTTATTTTATAAAGATTAATGGGATTTGGCTAAAAAAGAAACAAACCTGTAAAAAAAAAAAACAGACCCTGTGTTATTGGAAATGGCCTGTTCTTAGCCCATCGCAAGGCAGCATCATAACTGCAAACAGGTCCGTGTCTCCTAAATAAAGTCTGACTTAAAACTGTTACTGCTCAGCTTTCAGTGGAGTCGGATGGCCTGAAGAAAAAGTTTTATAACTAGTTGTTCTCAGTTCTCAGCCGATAATGATTTTTTATGATTTACTTTTTGCAGAGCCCATATTGTTGATGGGTGTTTGTCTTGGATCATTTAACCTTCCCATACAAGCACAAAGTAATTCAAAATGTTGAATCTCCATCTGGTCAGGTGCTTTACTGTAGGACATTTAAGAGTGGGCATTTTATCAGCTGTGACTCAACAAATACTTTTTTTTTTTAAGGAGGTACTTCTATAATGTCTGTTCGGTCATTTCAGTGTTATTTATTTTCTTCACGCAGTTTTGAAACCTGTAAAGCGTCTTGATATTTTTTTTGTTGGACCAATAAACATCCAGGACTGTTGTGCATGTATTGAGACTCACTCCATCTTCTCCTTTATGTACATATCTGTGTTCGTTCAAGCTCCATTAAACTGAGTGACTTTCCCTTTCGTCTGGTTACGACTGGTGCGTAGTGAACACCTAGCTGAAATCTGGGTTTCTGGGTGAGTGTTAGTCATTTTAAACATTAAATCCAGGATAATTTTCTTGAATACTGAACTTCAATTTTACAATCTTCCTATAAAACACAGTTGCAACAAAGATGTCAGGTTCTAGTCAAGTTTGGGTCATGTGGTTGAAATTCTTAGAACTTAGCTGAGAAACTAAATTATGCACCAAAATGTTCTGCTGCTTGTAAACTGATAAATCTGTAAACTATTCCCAGGTAAGTTTTTTTGTCAGAGCCATTGTACATAAATTCATAGAACGTATTTTGGAAACAAATAGGGACTGGATTTAGAAATATCAAGCGTGTATTTTAAGGGTTTTGATTGAACTTACCAAAAGCACATGAAATTATTCAAAAGAATTGATGAGCAATATTAAGGTCCTTTATTAGCATTTTTAACATTTGAAAAATCTGCACAATTGCATACTTTTGTCACTAAAAATTAGGCAACCCCCCAGAGATCGAGAATAATTAAGATCCAAATGGGTTTTTGTGTGTGTATTTTGATTCTTCTTTTTCCTCTGCAGAGCCCTTCGGGGTCCAACTTAGCAGGAGAAGTAATTTCACAGAGTTTCAAAAGAGTTTAAGCCAGACTTTGTAATCAAGCTGTTGGGTATCTTCAGATTCCCACATAAATTCCTGACATTTGGAGTCGTCTGCAGCATCTGACATTTCCACCATCAACAGATCGTCTGTTCTGGAAACATTTCAAGGTCTTTCAGATTCAGTTAGCATTTAACAGTTCTGTTGTCATGTTAGAGCCTCTAGTTTGAAAATCATTGTGCTTAACCTCTCATCTGACGTGTTCTGTTTCTGCTAGATTACTGAATAAAATAAAGAGTAATTGTGCTGCATAATTTCAAAACAAAGACTACGCTGAAGTTTTCCTGGAGGCAACAAGGACAACAAGCCAACTATAGATTTTATTCTTTTATTATCCAGGTAATTCCTAATCAGGTTGAATGTCCCTCGTTTATAAGGCATTTTACTTTATATATATCTATATATATATATATATATATATATCACTTTATACAATATGTGACTACAATGTGAAAGGCTACATACATTATTTGGTCATTTAAGTAAATAGATAAACAATGATGTCAACACAAATAGTTAACCTACCATATTCACAAACATGTTCCTCCTGCTTGTCTTTGAAATATAAACAACAGGTCGTACAGTGTAAAATTATATTCTTGGGGTAGTAGATAAAATTTTATTGTGCCTAACGTTTCTTTCCACAGTTTACACATGCTTCAAAAAGACAAATCTGGGAGTTTGATATTGCATTAAAGAAAAGATTGCCCTTTAGACAGTTCAGCTCTGGATGTCTCATACAACAAGAATGGATGGTTCCCTCTGTTAAATAAACTTTACATTTTTTTCATGAACTTCTTTGAGAATCTTATGTAGTTTAATGATGGAAAAGACTGGAAAAATGACTACATCAATTAGAAGTGCACCTACGTTTTCTTCTGATGGGATCGGGCATCAGATTTTACTGCATACATTTGCTCCTTTACAAAAATGACGCCTTTCTTTTTGTGTCGTCTAAAGTTGTTCTTTAATCCACGAGCTGTGCGCTGCAACTCGTCCCTCCGTACTGGTGGCTTTTAGACAGCTATAGGTGTACTACTAACCTGAGTAGTATAATAAATTGCAGCAAGATCTATTAATTTGGTACAACCTTTCAACAAAGTACGCCTTTCATTTAAAGTCAAAACATTTGAAAAGCCCTTTTACTCTTTTACAAACTGCTCTTAGCTGATTCTGAGCAGCAGAAACCAACATGAAAATGATTTTGACCAGTTCTTTTTCGAAAAAAAAAGAAAGAAGGTACCCCCCCCAAAAAAAGCAATAGAGCTCTTGCACAATTTATGTTCTATAGAAAATGAGGTATGTTTCTTTTCTGTTAGTGCATATCAATGTAACAGTGCAAAACCAATTACAACAACTATTATGTTTAACGGTCACCTTGTCAAAATACTAATTATACAGCATTTACTCCACCGTCACTTTTACAAGGCATACAAGAAACCACTTTGAGACACCAAACACACAATATCCTTCCGATCTGACCAGTTCATCATATGAACGTGGGATGAAGCAAACAGATTACAACAAAATGATCAGATTCTGGTAATATTGACTGGGATACTTTTGAAATAATAATAATAATAATAATAATAACAACAAGGGCCATCTCACTCTAACACTCTTTTCACTTATACAAATACAAGCAAACATAAAAACTTTTATGAATGAATTTTCATTTTTAAACCTGTACTGGAATGATCAAGCAACATTTAATGGGCTGAAACACATGAGGTTTAAAAAAAAACAAAAACAAAAAACAATGTTGATCAATTGCCTTCCTCGATCTTCTTGCTTTTACCTCTTCATCTCATATTATAAAGTTATATGTATAGAAAAACTGCTATGAAACTGAAAAGTGCATATAACTGACAACATTTCTGTCCAGAGAAATCTTTATTTTTCATCGAGGGCAGCTGAGTCATCTCTTTTAGTGTGTAGCACAAAACATGAGGCTCTTAAATAACAGTGTTACTGTAAATTTCAAAGTTGTGTGTGTACATATATAACTACTTAAAAGCCGTGACTGAGAAAGTGACTGCAGGCCGAGGAAGTGTGCCATGAAACAGCAGATCAGCTGAAGAGACACAGAAGAATATGTCCATCTGAAAAAGGCCTGAGAGTTGTTCTTATGTGGAAAAATGTATGGATTGTCTCAATCTGTTATTACACCTGTTTCCTTGTGTCGTATAAAAATGTTGAAATGTTGTAAGGCTTTACAGATATATACACAAAACACAGCCTTCTTAGGGTTAAACAAATGCTGAGCTCACCCTGCTGCCATCCCACAAAGCTCGTAAGGAAGGTTTCCCACACAGTAGGAAGCCTCCATGTAATCATCCTGTCCCAACAGTGAATCTATTCTCACTGAAACAAAAAAAAAAAACACAAAACAAAACAAAACAAAACGAAAAAGAAGAGACCACTTTACAAGCACTGCAAAAACCTTCTGTGACGACTGTCTCTACGGTCTGCAACAGACGGCTTTAGTCAAGGCATCCAACTGGAATGTATATAAAAGTGTCTCAGGAGGCAGTCCCATGGTACAATAATGGCACAAACCACAAATTATAACGCAGTAGCTAAATATGTACATCATGTGTTTGCATGCTCAATGCTGCAGTGAAAAAAACCCCACAATCTTTAAAGGTGATGCCACAATTTCAGAGTTCAGAATGCATGTCATGTTTCTCCCAGATCAGTTCACCATGTTCAACATGTGACAAATCTGACTTTCAGGCCTGATTTCCCAGAAATAACATAATTTTCAGATGAAGCTCTACAAAGTAGGGGTTAAAAAAAAAACAAATAAAAACCAGACACTGACCAGGTGGAGAAATCTGCACAGCTGCAGTGTGATACAAGGCTGAGAACCTGCCTTGCAACTTGTGCTAAAACTCATGCTCATATCTCGATCATGACGTAACAAGTTTTGTGTTTTCAAATCCACAAACGATAAATGATCTTTCCTTGTTAAGTGTAATGCTGCATGATGTTACTGAACTCTGGCAAGTAACTCGGCTGTGGTGCAGTGGTTCAACATTTTAGAGTCACAACGCCCACATTCTCCAGGATCCCAGAATGCCTTTGCTGTAGGGTTTAAACATATCACCTTTGTGTATAACCAAAATATCTCCTACACACACACACACACACACACACACACACACACACACACACACTACATGTCTTGAGGAAGCTGCCGCATGAGGCTACGAGAATGAGAAATGCCTCCAACTCTAAACTGGGCGCCATTAAACACAAATCCACTCCACAAAACCGTATGCCTCAGAAACAGATTCAAACAAAAGCATAATTAAAATCCTTTCCCTAACAAAATTTCTGTGAAGAATCATAACATAAAAAAAAAAAAAGACATTACATGTCCATAATTTGTGGTAGTAAAAAAAAAAGGAAAAAGCACAAAATATTTGGCCATTTTCAAACTGAAACTTGTTACATCTGTAATGCTCAGTAAATAAGACTTGCACACCACACACCGCTATATTATTTAAACAAACATCATGAAAACAAGCTCGCGTTCACATTCAGACGGAGCAGAATGCAAAACTGCTTTACTCTGCTAAGGCAAATCTGAACAGGGAAAGCTGTGGTGAGCATTGTTACGGAGCTACAGTGTCTGGCAGCTATCTGGCATATTTGAACCCTTATAGCGTTTCAGATGTGACATATGAGGTGTTACACTGACTGCCCATGGGCAAGGAAAAAAAATCCCTTTTCAGCTTATTAAAAAAAAAAAAAAACTCCCAAAAGCTACCTCTTCCACCGATAAACAAAATTAAATCTTGGCATCAGCAACTGAACCAAAATGTGGACCTTTCTAATTAAAAAAAAATAATAAATATTGACCAAAAATACAACAAAAAAACAGGAGCTTATGAGCTGCAAAAAATTAATAAAACTTTTTTTTTTTTTTTGGAAAAGTAAATGGTGAGAGGGTTACACTTTGTTTCTTCGGGTTACCTTTTTTTTCTATAAAAGACCTCACCTCAGATAAATTCAACCCCACATCACAAATATAGTGCACTGTGCAACTTGTAACAAAGTTTGGCCTAACTCTATGAAAGATAAGGGGTAGTTGTAGTTAATGTAGTGTCCCTTCCTCTGATGTCCAGGTTTCACTGAGGATAGAGGATAGCAGGCACCAGTGGTTTGGGAACAGCCAATCCTCCGTTAGTCATGTCTCTCCTCAATCACCTGCTTCCCTTGTTTGCCATCGAGTAAGGGCGGCATGTCGTCCGAGGAGAAACGAATGCCGTCTCCTTTCACACAGATAAGCAAATACACAGAACACGCACGCACGCTCGCACTGACACGCTGTATGTTACAAAATAACACACTTGTCTTTATCTTTCAACTCTTTCTTGGCTTTTCGTTCCCCGCCTGATGACTGTTTTCCTGGGCTAGGTGTCGCTCCGGCTGCTGCAGCAGTACCAGCACCAGCCGCTGCTCCCCTCGCTCTTGCGCCTCCTCTGTCCACCTCGCCTCCCTCGCCGGCCTCCTGCTGGGCCTGCTGCAAAAACCCGGACAAGGGCGCAAAGAAGCGCAAGGACAAATTTAGAGATACGTGAACATTAACGTCCGTCTTCGAAGTAATTGATGTGTAAAATATAAACGCAAACAGAACCGACAAACCATTTAAATCCTATCCTCAGCAAACGGTGAAACAGAGACTCGATCAAATGTGTGGCCTGAGAAAGGTCGGCCAGTTTAGCACCCAGGCTCCTTTACAACAGAGCCATTCTGTTGTGACGTGCAAAATGTGGTGTGAAATCATTTGACTTCACATAAATGGTGCATTCACAGATTTAAGTTTCCCAGAAATTAATACTAATGCTCTCTGTACATCTTAGCTCTTCAGCTGGGAGGATCTGGCATCCATGATTTCCAGGAGATTTTATTCTTTTTTAAGACCACGGGGGAACTTTCTGCTTCACCTCTGTTGATACTGAGAACTAGACCTGGATTTGTTTGTACAGGGACAGACTCTTTACGCTTAGAAGTTCTCATAAGCCTATGCAGTGATTTCAGTTACAGAATCATGTTCATTTTAAACACAGCGGGACCAATGACCATGCCTATTCAATATTTGTTTTCAGCATTATCCTGGGATACAGAGATTCCTCTGGATTCTCAGAATCATTTAATTAAATTATGTACTATAGATGATAATATCCCCAAATTATCTATAGTTTTACATGGAGAAGCAGTACTTGCTTACTGAATAATTTGCTCACATCGTCTTTTACTGAGGGGTGGACTCCTCCCTGTTTATACTCCTGAAAGACTCGGTCTCTGTGCTCATATTCTTCGAGCCAGTCACGTCACTGGTTGTCTGGCAATTAATCAACTTCATTGTGAGGTGGTATTTTTTTTTTAAATGATGCAACTTTAGAATTTTATTATTTTCTGTCACTGTCCTAGCCCATTTTTTTAAATGTCCCACTAGAAGCTCAGCATATTTGATTCTTTCCACTGTCCATCCATTTTCTATACCTGCTGAATCCATCTATAGGATCACGGGGGTCTGCTGGAGCCAATCTTACCTCATGGCAGGTGAAAGGCAGGGGCACACCCTTGACAGGTCACCAGTGCATCGGAGGGCGACATACATAGACAAACAACCATGCACGCTCACACTCACACCTACGGGCAATTTAGAATCATCAATTAACCTAACACACATATTTTTTTGGACTGTGGGAGGAAGACTGAGTACCCGGAGAAAACCCACGCAAGCACGGGGAGAACATGCAAACTCCACACAGAAAGAGTCGAACCAGGAACCTTCTTGCTGTGAAGCAGCAGTGCTAACCACTAAGGCACTGTGCTGCCCTCTTACCACTATCCCATTACATTAATGGGTCCACCTTTGTAATTCAAGCTCTTTGACGCAGACATACATTTATTTCCCAACGGCATAATTAAATTCCCACATTTCTTCAAACTGCTACATCTCCTCCTGCAACTGTTTCAGTCGCTTTCTCTCTCTCTATTCTCACCTGCGCCTGGGCTGCTGCTGCGGCCTGCTCCTGCTCTTGCTCCTGGTAGTACTGGGAGGCACGCCGGTCCTCCTCCTCCTGCAGCTTCTTTGCCAGCTCGAGGTCGCTGATGCCTTCAGGCAGCTGCTCCCACTGCAGGTCTTGGCTTTGCTGCTCCTGCTGCAGCGACAGCGCCATCAGGTAGTCCTAACAGCAGCAGGCATGAACACACACAAACACACTCAGAAACATAAAGGGTATGTCATTATGAAATGTTCATCCTAATGTAAGTAACTGCGGTGTAATTAATTAACTAACAAACCTTCTATAATGGATTATATCCTGCCTATTTTTTTTTTTTTTTTACTGTCATGCGCTTTACTCGTACAAACATGCAAAGATGAGTGATTTTTAGACAATAATGCATGTTTAAAACGTAGGTAATATTTTGTTTTCAACTTAAGATTGTGCTGTTTTTTGTGTGTTTCAATTTTTGTGTTTACTGGTACTAATGTAATGTGTGTTTTTTTTAATTTCCTCTCCCCCAATGCTTTTCTTCTTTCCCGAAATTGACATAACATGAGTACGCAGTCAGAACCAGCAAGCTGAGAGATTAAAGTCTGTCATGACTTTTGTGGTATACTGATCGTGTAAAAATAAAATAAGAAAAGAACATTTCTAATATGAGTACATCAAAGTTTGTGGTAAATTCTTCCCCATTCTGTTACTCGTCTGCATCAGTGCTCAGACCTGGTCTATCTGGTCCTGTTGACCGTGGTACACGGTCTCTGGATCAGAAGGGGGCCGCAACCTGAAGTCCGAATCACAGAAGTTTCCATCTCCATCAACGTTGTGCAGACTCTCCCAGACAACCTTCTCCTCTGTCAGGAAACCCTGGTCTGTAACCAGAAGGTACAGCTGGCCCTAGAAAACAACAGCATACACATTACTCACACACATCCTATTATTTTCATGCTACATACGTGGCTTCCACTGTTGTACACACATACAGTCTGTATTATTATTATTATTTTTTCAGGAAAGTGACTACAACACAATTATGGCTGTCCTGACTAGCGTTATTGGATATACACACACAGCTTTGCTTGCATTGGCAACAACAGTGCTCTCTTTTCAAAATGAAAGTTTGCAGACTCACTTCCCCTCTTGTAGATAACAGGAAAGGTCTGTTCCAGCTGCAGTTATGTGTCTAGCCAGCTGTGAGCAGGAGTTGTTACAGATAAGACACAGGCATTTTTAGAAAAAATACTGATCTACGATTATGTACCTGTTGTCAAGTAAAAACGTTGTTTTCATCAGTTTGACTACAATGTCATAACAAGTCAGTGTAATCACTAGTATGAGAAAATAATGACTGGCTTCAATGGAACAGGAAGGAGAAATGAGTCAAGAGAAGGCAGCACCTGTTTTTCTAAGTCTAATGTAAAAATTATTACATTAAATTAAACATACGATAATAATCAACTAAATAATCTTAAAATATTAATGAAAGGATATTATAACAATCATCTGCGTCACACACAAATCAAGCAACCTCTCTTTTATTGCATTGTTTACTATTCACGATAACAGTAATGGTGGCAGCAAACCACAGTAAAAGAACGGCTTCTTCTTATCTTGCCACTGACTGGTAGGACAGATGACCGACCCATTCTCAGCTCTACACATAAACCTCAACTGTAACTCCAGAATCATGCAAATATGCTGAATTACACCTTAAAGTCAATTTGTTGTCAATACCTTTAAATGCTTACCTTGTATTTGATCATGGTGCTGAAGTGGTTATTCCTGAAAAAGACACAGAGCTCTCCCTCCTGAACAGTGGACGTGAGCTCACATAAGCCGTGATAAGTCAGCTGGGTGGCTGTGCTGCTCAGAAACTGCTCTGCTACGATGCCTACGGCATGAGAAGAGAAGGTCGAAAGACGATGTTGGTTTAGAAATGCAAAATGTGTAAGTTTTGATCCTTTTTGGTTTTGTTTTAGTCACTTAAGTAGAAATTATAACACACTACTGGCCATGGTAAGTTACTTGTATATGAAACAAGAGCCTAATTAATGAGTCACGACTGCTACAATTGATCAATCTCTTCTAACTTATAAAAACTCTGCACAAAGTACAGAAATTTAAAATTTATCATTGCTGGAACAGCTCATTGCAACTTTTATGAACTAAATGTAAGCTGAGAAATATTGGACATCTGTCGGACACGACATGATTCTGCATGACACAAAAAAAACAAAAAACAAACAGTCTATCCTGGAGGACTTTAAAAATCGGTGGGAAAGAAACTAACAGTTGAATTAAATTCCATGATAATCACTGACAAAACTCTGAGATGTTTAGTTTTCTAAAAAAAATTTGAGCGGTTGTTCGCCTATTTAAGCTAATCACCAATTAATCTGCTGAAAAAGCAGTTCTTCAAGGTTTGCATGGACTCCAAATGCAAACCCAAATAGAAAGGAGTAAATGTCCCATATCAGTACATCACTGACCGAGGCCTTGATGCGTTGACTTGGAAGCAAACATTTGGTTGAAAAGTTACAGGCAGCGACAAGAAAACTGAGTTAAAGAAACAGATCTTTTAGTCATGTGCATGACCCTGTTTTAGTGAAACCAAGCCCGGGCTTGGATGCAGAGAGTTTTAGTACTAAGTAGCTTGGTAAACACGTCATAAAATGGGAAGAAAATCTTAAAATCGCTTATCTGTCATTTAACTGAATGACTTTGCCTCTGTTAGGCAAAGTGGAAGGGATGAGAAACAGGTGAAAAAAAAAAAGAGAAATGTCCCACCTTCTCCTGCCAGCTCGCTGTTGTCTGACTGTTTGCAGAATATTATCTTCTCCACCAGCTGGTTGTAGCTGCAGTTGCCGACTGCCTTGACAATGTCATGCATCTGCAAACAAAGATTAAAAACTGTGGGAACGAACATTCACCAAAAGCTTTGGAGTTGGAGGTGATTTACTGAAAGCAACAGCACATTTACACAAGACGTGAAAAGGAGGGAAAAAAACACAATGCTAAAGCTGAATTACTATGGTCCATTTCATTTGATATTTGGCACATTTACCCATTAATATGCTTTAGAGGAAATTTTTACAAGATCTATTCCTGAAGACTGCTCAAAGGCCGATAGCCAGTACACCCTAAGCTGTGCCCCACCAGACTTTAAAAGGAGAAACGGTTTGAGAAACACCAAAAAGACTGGAAGACAATCACCTAGCTTCCAAACCTTTTAAACCCTAAATCAATCGAGTGTCCATGAGAAGATCATCATTTGATTTTTATGTGATACAGGGTAGGCATATCTCCAGAATTTGAGAAAAATTAGATCCTTTATCTTTACAATCCAAAAGTAATTTATTAAAGCAAGTTTGGAGGTCTACCTCCAAACTTGTGAACTGCATATATATATATTTTTTTAAACATCCCCACAGTTAAGACTTTTTTTTTAAACCATGCTACATCTCATGCCCTTATGCAACTCTTTCTGTTAGATCTATTAGTATCTCCATAAAGGAATGGCCAACATCTATTGACATCAAATCTGTTTATATTTCCCTATATTTATATTGCTTCTATGAAGAAAGTCAGTTGGTTCAAACCTGACGCTTCATCACACAACATTTACATTAAAAGTACTGAATCTGTTAGAGATGGAGAAAGTGCATTAAATCCTTAAAGCCTCAGCTTAAAGATTTGGTTGGGTGTATTTAGTCTACTCATACTGCTCCAGGCTGTTTACACACTCTATTTCTTTTCTTTTTTCCAATTACTCGTTAATTGTCCCCTTTCCTTTTGTATAAATACCTTAAAATGCCTTCTTTTGCCATCATCCTGCATAATCATCCTCTTTGTTACCTGCCAACCTATTAACCAGTCATCTATCATGTTAGTGCTGTATGAACAAAAAAAAATGGACCAAAAGAAAAAAGCAACAATGAATTCAAATATCAATGTGCAAACAGCCACAAACAGAAAAAAAATGACTTAGCTTGAAAATATTTCTCTTTTGATAGATCCTGGATGACAAGACGAGAACAGAACAAGTCAAGTTTTAAGGACTTCAAAAGAAAAGATATTCCATCTCACCTGAGGGTCAACAAGCCAGCCATGGTAAAGAGGGATGTCAAGCAGGTCAAACACAATGCATTCTGGGGTGTACTCAAAGACTCGCACCCCTGTGAACTTGACATTTACATCCAGACCTGTCTGCAGCTTGTGCAGCACCGCCATGGCATCACTCATGTTCTGGAAAAGAAAAAAAAAAAGTGCACGTACACAGAAGAGTGAGACGAATCATTTTGGAAAAGGCATATATGTTTGTATGTCTTGAAAAGGAAACACTGTATACATTAACAAGTATTTACATGAGATTATATATCCAGATATCTGAAATAACCCCAAAACCTTAATGTAACACCAATTTTGTCTGAGGTCACCTAAGTTTGAAAATATACAATTCAGAGAGCAGATGAGATGTTCATAGTTCTGTGGCATCACGGATCCAGAACAGAAAAAAATAAATGACAGCCTTCTCATCTTCATCCAAATCAAGTTCAGATAATGCTGTATTTGCTGTACCTTGGATGTGGGTAGCTTAAAGCTGTAAAACTGATCTATGAAGAGATACACCATTCAGACCACGTCAGGTGAGGATAGACTGACCAGTAAACAGAAAGTCTTGCCCTTTGGCTCAGCTCCTCCAATTGAGGTAGCGCCTCACTGCCAACCCAAAGAAGGTATTCCATCCTTTTCTGGCCGACAATCATGGCCTCAGATTTGGAGGTGATGATTTTCATCTCCATAACTTCACTCTTAACTACCAATAGTTCCAAAGAAAGCTGAAGATCGTGGCTTGATAAACTATTAGAACCACATCATCTGGAAAATGAAGAAACGTACTCCTTTGGCTGGAGCCCATCTGCCCTTTGGCACTGCCTAGAAATTCTGTTCATAAAAGTTATAAACAGAAAAGGGGACAAAGAGCAGCCCTGACAGAGTCTAACTCCCAATTGGAAAGTATCAGATTTACTTCTGGCAATATGGTCTAAACTATTGCTCCATTTTTAGAGGGACTGAATAACCCATAGCAACAACCCAGTACCTCATACTTTTGGAGTAACCTCAACAAAGGTCGAATGCCTTCTCCAAGTCCACAAAGAACATGTGAGCTGGTTGGGCAAATTCCCATGCCCCCTCCAGAATTCTAGCAGATGTAAAGAGCTGCTCCAGCGTTCCACAACCAAGACACTCCTACATCCTGAATCTGAGGTTTGATGATCAATCGGACTCTCTTCTCCAGCTTGTTGCATAGATCTTACCTGGGAGGCTGAGGAGTGATTCCCCTGTAACTGGAACACAGCCTCTGGTCCTCCCTCTTAAAAAGGGGAACCACCACCCCAGTTTTCTAATGCAGAGGGACTGCCACCAATGTTCATGTAATGTTGCAAAGGCATGTCAATCAAGGCACCCCTACAACATCCAGAAACTCAGGGTGGATCTCACCCACCCCTGGAGCCCTGCCGCCCTGCCCTGCCATGAAGCTTTTTAACTACTTTGAGAAATTCTGCTCCAATAATGGGAAAGCCCAGTAGTACTCTTTCAGCTTGATGCCTTCTCTTACCTAGGGTGTCCACCAACTGGTTTAGTGATTACTGCTGATAACATTTGTAATGACTTTTTCTCTGGTCTTTCAAAACAGCAGTTGAATTTCTGAAAAGAACAAGTTATTTTACTAGTTTATATTCTGTTATTGCAAGAGAGGATTTAATGAGAAAACCAGCTTCTAACTGCACTGTATGTACATAAAAAGAACCACAGTACTTTACATAGATAAATGCACCACACACCTGAGAACCCAATAAAAGCAGCTTATTCCTGCAATCTCCATTTCCCAGCTGGCTCTCAACCTCTGCTGCAATCCAACTCTGAGATCAAGGCAGTTGTTGCAGCTGAGCCCTGAGCTTGTAACTGTCAGTGATTTCCTCTTGATTCAAATTGATTTCAAATGGAGCCACAGTTTAATGTACTACAAAATACATACTTTGTTTTTTTTTATTTATATTTCTTCAAGTCAAGATTCACCACAATAACATCTAAAACTTATTTGTGAATTTTTGTTTTCTGTGATAACCTGTAATTCTGCAATATTTAACAGAAGTATTATGGTGTGTGACTATTTCCTGTTTTACAGTAGAGATCGTCAACATCCCATGAGCAATGAGCTGCCCCATTTTTAAACACTTGGCGTGCAGGCCTAGGGTGAAAAGCCTGCAGCTGGCTCATCGAAGTGTGTGGATTAAGATGCTTATGAGCAGCAGTGATGACAGGATTTGCAGGACTGTTTAATGGACCAGACCACATCTCATCACTTTAGGGTTGAGAGCTCCGTGAGCAGATGAGCACTTGGAGATCAGATGACTAGTACTACATCCCTCACAGCTGCGAGTTGGATGCACTTCCACAGCGTAACATCAGAGCAGCACTTTTCAGTTACCTCTCTGTCTTTTTACGAAGTGTGTTCTGGTTGAGCCTCTGGGCCTCTCTGCTAATCTTTCTTTTAGTTGACTATTAGCCAAAATGAATGCAAAGACAGAAGCCTGAATAGAAATTAAACAAAGGTGGTTGTTGACAGACTACAGTATAACAAAGCCAAGATGAGGGAGTTGGTTCCCATAATAATTTCTTTTCTTAACACAGTGGTCCCATTTGGTAAGTTTGTCAACTGCTACACAGTTGACAAACTTACTATGTTGTGTCAACTGTGTAGCAGTTAAATAAACACACAGTTAAGTATCATATTTCATACACTTATGTAATAACTGTAAAAACTATAAACACTTTAACTGTCAATATCACTCCCAACAAAAATTTCAATCTAAAAGACAAATGCATCCTAAGGTTGAGATTTATGTCAGTGCAGCATTTGTCATAATAGGAAGTGTAGCTGTTATGTATATGTCACATGCTTGCATATTGCTCTGAATCAACATAAATTAAAGCATTTGAGACACAAGAGAGCTGCTGCTTCATCTAAAGTTAAGATTAGAGGAATGGAGGGTGGTTGAAAACTAGTGATTCTAACCCTGTGGTCCTTAAAGGTTTTTATCGCCAAAAAAAAAATTAAGAAAACAAAAGTGTGTCAATTCTGAGGTTTTATGAATGAAAGGTCATAACCCTCCCAAAAAGAAGATCCTCACAAATAATAGAGGATGAATAAGATGACTCGGTTCAAGGCAAGTTCACATAAATGAATAGTTTTCAAAGCCATGGAAATAAGAGAAAGAGGAACCACAAAACCAAAGACTAACAAACTGATGCAACTCAAAGAAATGACCTCTGAAAGAGGAGATGACGTTTAACGATGAAGTACATCTTCAAAAAAAAAAAAAAAAAATACCAGAGATGATCCTTTGTAATAATAGTCAACATAAATTGATAGTAGGTTGATTGACAACTCTAAATTGCTGGTAGGTGTGCGTGTGAGAGTGTGTGGTTGTTTGTTGTATATGTGGCCCTGCGATGGACTGGTGACCTGTCCAGGGTGTACCCCTGCCTATCGCCTGCTATGGGCTGGGATTGACTCCAGCAGACCCACGTGACCCAGAAAATGGATGGATGGATAAATTGATAGTATACTTCATAAAGATAACCTTTTTTGTAGCAGAGATATTGTAATAGATTATATTGTTTCGTCCCATAACTTTAACCTGTGCAACTGATATCAAAGTCTGTCCCCACACACTCAACCATTAGGCTATAAACTAGGCTGTATTTATTTGTATTTATTTTCTAATTTTAAATGTATTTATTTCTCTGACAGCACCATCATCCTCATCATACTTTTGTCTATGTACCTTAGTTGTTCATTTACAGATATATTTAGAAGCAGAAGACACCAACGATATGTATGGAAAACTATATTTATTTATTTATTACTAAATGAGCAGTATAAGAGCACACACAAGATCAGGAAGTAATGCTTTATGAGACCAATGGTAGGACTGTCTTACAGCAAATAATCCAAAACTAAAACGAGATGTTTCTTAGACACTATAGCCCATTTGTTCAAATGGCTGAACAGTCATCATGGATGATTCACCTTGTTGAGCAGAGTCCACTGAGACAAAAGCAGAACAAAACTACACATTCGCTTCCTCATCCCGCTGGTTAAATATCTAACAAAAGCTAAAGAGCAGCCAGGCAGCTGCTATTTTAATCCAATTGCTCTCCTATGACAGATGATGTTTTTTTTTTTTCAAGCTGATGATATAAATAGAATAACTTCTGTTATGAAGTCTTGCAGTTCTATTTAGTCAGAGAAAAAAATAATAGTGCATTTTAGAACAATTTTACAAGTAACCGAGATTTGTTTGACAAAGATATTCTAGTTTCCTAAAGGCATGCCCACCCCAGACTCCAAGTGTTGTGTGAACCAACCACAGCACTAGCACAGATGGCAAATGGACATGACGAACCCCACATATGTAAACAGCTCCCTGTGCAGTATCTAGGATTAGACCGCCATAATAACAAGGCAGTCCAAATGCTAACCACTCGCTTACTCTAGCTATGCAGGCTGGGGACAACACTGATTTGTTTAAGTAGTATTTGAGCTCAGCTTAAATTTAGAAAACCTATTCCAGTGAGCATCTATGAGGAAACTGCACATTATTTTCTTCCTCTCTAAATGAGGGTCAAATGTGGCTTGAAATCATTCACAGATGTGCTAAGTTGCTGCCATGCAAAAGGAGACGAGGCAAGGCCCCTCCCATACCATAGACAGGCAGCGGTGATGGGAGAAAGCGAGAAGATGGAGATCCATCTCCAAGTGCCTTTCATAGTAAGCCACACAAATGCAGCCTCAGTAATAGCCGGGAGCTGAACCCAGCCATGCGTCTCTAAGCATTCACCGCCATGTGAAACAACATAATCTGACACTCCTGACCCCTGTTGTTTCCTTGCAAGACTCGTCTTATGTAACCTATAGAGCAGTGGGAGAAAGCTTAGTTGCAGTTTCGTGTGGTTTGCTATCAGCTCAATGCCTATTTCCATTTTACGGAACATTCGCTGACCTCTGCTACCTCAATGCAAATATACAAACCTGCATTAGTGTGAGTAAGCAGCTGCACTGTACCGTGTTTCAGCAGGAGACCAGAGCAGTCATTTTGTACACAATGGTGAATTTGCAGATCAATAAAACAGTGAGAAAACTATAGACATTTGCAATGTGTCTATAAGAAAAAAATGAGGGCTTGTGTTAAATTTGTGCAATTATGTTTTTGACACACAGCAGGGGACAGAGAGAGAAGCGAGAGTGAGCTCATCCCAAAAGCCCTGTGCTCCATGTACAGTCAGCAGCTTACCGATGCACGCACATAAGCAAAAACACACGCCTGTTTAATAATTTACTCTGCAATGATTAGGCAGGCCTTACCTGCTCGTAGTTTAGCCTCTGAGCCTCTGATATCTCTTTAGGTTTGGTTTCCAAAATGTAGTCACCTAGAGGGGACAGAAACAGAGATGTTGAGTCATCTGACACAACAAAGCACCTACTACCTTGTTTGGAAATGAAACTCACATGGAGTTTATACTGCAGCTTGAGAATCTCTTGAGAGTCTGCTACATGCTTTGAATTGTTTGTAATTCTCATTTAGTAGGGGTTTTTTTTATATTGTTAGCCTTTTCCTTAAAAAAAGGGTTGTGCCAGTTACAGAGGATAAGCAACACTCTGTCCACTATGGTGTAACTGAAGAGTTCCATCACCTCAAATCTGGAGCGCGACTAGCTCCGGCAGAGGGCCCGGCCTGGCAGATGTCTGGCCCCTGCTGTTTCAGCCTGATCAGCACTATAAACATGCTGCTTTCTAATCTCTGGCATACCAAAGGAGTCTTCACAAAACAAATCTCAAAGATATTTTTATAAGGCAAGTCATAAACATAAGTGACCAACACTCATCAGAGCACAGGTGTAAATTCCAGCTACGGCAAGGAAAGCCATGAAAATATACCCTCTCTCTTGCAGTTTACACCTTATTTTCAAAACCTTGTTCAAGTATTTTTCACAAGATTTCACAGAGGATCATTAATTTAGTAGGAACTGGCAAGCGCATCAGGCTACACTGTCAACAGACTTTTCCAGAGAATTACTCAGAGGAGAACCATCAACCCCTTGTCATCCACATCCAAACAAGTGTAAATATCTCAAGCATCTAGAAGGAGAAAAGTTCCTCCAGGTGAAAGTCTTTTAAGCACTCTTTCTAGTGACTAGAGCTGTAAGATCCTAATAACTAATCTAAAAAGACAGATTTCTCTTTGATGAGAATAATGTTCATATCCTCACTTTTGGTTAACAAACTAAATATAATTTAAACCGTTAATGAAGCCTGTACATGCGTTATATACTTAAAATACAGGAACTTTAACTTCAAAAGATGTTCTTACATGAAGGCTTCAACTTAAAGATTTTACCACAAGTCGAGTTGTTTTCCAGTGGGGTGCCAGCCAGCTGAGTGGTTTCACCACATGTCCACAGAAGGGAACAGCCGAGTTAGAGCAGCTGTGGCTTAGAGCAGATGTCTGCCAATCAGAAGTCAAGGATACCAACCTGACTTCCCCAGTCTACATGTTACAGTGTCCTTCATATCTATGACATTTAGTGTATGACTGATAAAGCAGTGCATGGACTTAATAGATAAAGAGGCAATGTATGAGTGTGTGTCTGTGTGAATGGGTGCGAGTGCATTGTAAAGTGAAGCACTTCAAGCTACAGGCTAAAAAAGTGCTGTACAAATGAAGAGCATTTCCCCCAGCCCAGTGATATCTACTATCAGTGAAGTGGGCCTCACTTAATATCTGTATCTGTCTACTTGTTTGCATCCGGCTCGCCAGCAATACATACCACTGAGCTGCTGACTGATGACCAGCACCCACTTACATACCACTTCTGAGCCTCATCACCCAACCAAACAACGCAAGGAAGCAAGTTTAAAATCTGCCATAAAATTATACCAATAGCCCTGTCCTCTGTGTTATTTTTAGTATAGACATTCCTATGGCTACTGACAGAGCAGAAATGTATGCTAGCAGTTGAACTTCAGAAGAACAACTGCAAATATATTTTGATACTGAAGGATGATTTGAGTTACAAAGAGGAGGACACAACCAGACAGAAGAGATGGCTCCCATTTCCTTTGCAGCAGCAGTTGGCTAGCTTACGGGGAATTCCACTCACTGGAGAGGACATGAAATATAAGAATGTTTTTCAGGATGTCAGAAACTTACTAACATTAGTGGCCTGTTGGGCAACTATGAATCCAAGTGTGGATTCATTTTACACCTCAAGTTTATACACAAGTGGGTCAACATATTGTGGTGAGCTATATTGTACATTTCTTCTATTAAAGGAAACAGAATATTATTACGGCAATTGTGCCTTAAGCAGAGGAGGTCCAGTTTCAATGAGGTAACATGGCTTCATGGAATAAATATTACATTTTCTCCCCTAGGCAGTGATGTGGCGCCAACCCGCTCTTGTGAAAGAGCTGCAAACACTCACCAAGATACTCCATCAGTTGCTCAGCAGTTATGATTTCCATCATGGGTGGCATTTTAACCTGTAAGAAGCATATGCAAACCCATTGGTTCATTAATGTATTACTTAATCAAAAACAACAGAAGAACAATCTAAATATGTATAAGTGGGACCCATATGCTACAGTGCAGAACAATTTAAATCAGTGTTCATTATGTAGTGAAATAAGGTATTTTCTAAAACTAAAACTGAGACATCATATATATATATAAACATTTCCTTTAAGAAGCTGACAGACTAGTCATATCAAATCAAGTCTCCAAACATTTTCCACTGGAGTAAAATAAGGATCAGATTTCTCTCTTCAACTCAGAGTATTTACCTTCCATGCAAGCAGAAGGACATTCATGATTGCCAGTAATGGACACGGTCCATTCTCGTTTTGTGTGATGATCGGCGTGTTCTCCTCCCTCCATTTGATCCACTTAATGTGGTATATGGACTGACCAGCGGCCCGGTCCTTCGTGCAGGAAGTCTTTGTCCCATCAGCTGCGTACTCGCCCTGCAAGGCCAAAGCCAGTCCTCTGTCCTCCAGCCCTTCGCTGTTGAGGTCGGAGCTGGGGCACGAGTTCAGGTTGGAGAAGGACTCGAGGGATTCTATGCTCCGGGACTCTCCACCGAGACTGGGATCGGGGTCACTCCCACTCGGTGGTCCGTCCGATAAAGTGTGGTCACCGGACAGCCCCGACTTGACGTCCGCCGTGGCTGCGCCGTCCGAACATAAATTAGTAGGTTTGGCAACTTTTGTTGGTTCACTTTCTCCACAATTCGAAAGCTCGGTTTTCACATCCGAGCTCTCTTTCGCGGGCGATGAGGACGGGCCATCAGTTGTGTTGTTTACTAACTTTGAGGCACCACCCTTGCTGTCTGCTGCTCCCAGGACCGAGTCATGCCCCATCCCGTTACTGATCTGATCTCCAGACCCCGACCACGATCCGCTCGCATCGGTGTCTTTCTTCCCATCTTCCTGCACAGGCAATACTTCGATAACTTCTGGCAAGTCCGGCTTCTCGGCGATGGAGACAACACTGACGGGGCTTGAAGCACTAACGTTTGTGGTGCTGATATCACAACTAACGTTATCCAAAGTACTGAGAGGAGCCTCACTATTCTTACATTTGTCGGCTGTTCCTTTCACTCCACCCACAGGCGTAGCATCGCCCATTTGCCCCGGAATCGTGGCGCACAAGGAGCTCCCGTCAGCGTCTCGATGCAAGTTTGCATTTTTCTCCATTTCGATATAAAAGCTGTCGACAGATTTTAGCTAAATTGCAGCGGTAGCTTCAGTCCCAAAGACGCCATGACAACTCTGCGAGTGACGTCATCAGAGAGAACTGCTTGCAAGGGGGCGGTAGTAGAAAGCGAACAGCCGGGTTGTGTTGCGTTTAAGTCAACTCGTGAAATCTGAACTGTTAAACGTACGGGTCATTTCAACTGTGGCCTTAACGAGGTATTTAACGAGCCACTTGTAATATACTTCTTTGTATAACCAGGTGAACTAGACCACGGATCAGTGCTTCACCTGAAGCGGTAACAACTAACTGATGTAGTAAAATCTAAACAAATTTAAAATTTTCCCACGCCATGTCCCCTTTTCTGTGCGGTTCCCAAACTTACGAATAAAAGCATGGTTGTGCTTTATTAATATATGTGTGAAAAATTGTATTGGCTGAAACATTGACGGCGTAAATAACTGGGTTCATCTTAAAAATAAAAGTTTAAGTTAGCTTCTCCTTTTACTGCAAAGTGCCATTATGTGAAGTTGCCGCGATAATGAGGGTCTTGTTAGCCCAGAGATAAATTTTCTGAAAAACAGCCTGAGTACCTATCGACTACTATAGATTTCATGAAACCTTTAGTGGCGTTAAGTTTATGCTATTAGTGATTTGAACATTTCTAGTTGCTATTGATTAATGAAGTTAGTGAGTTATGGCTGCTGATACAATAAAGCAGTGTTTCCCAACCCTGATCTTCTGGGTACTCTACCCTGGACGGTTTAGATGTCTCTTTGCAGCAACGCCCTTAATTCTAATAAATGGCCATAATCAGCTTCTCATCAAGCTGATTTATCATTGTGCATCAAGGTCTGCACAGGTCTGGTTATGACACAGACATTTGTATCAGGGTGTGGTGAAACAGGGAAACATCTACAGCATGCAGGACAGTGTGCCCCGAGGACTAGGGCTGGGACACTGCTAGAGAGGCACTTTTGTTTCATGTAAAGATTTAATACACTGGCAGTGACTGAAGCTCTTAACTAATAATAATACAAAAGGGAAAATTAGAGGAACAGGACATGTGTGGTTTACAAAAATAATCCAAAGGAATCAACAGTACTGCACTGTTGTTTCACAGCAACAAAGTTCCCATAACTTTCCATGTTATAGCCATGTCTGTGTGGGTTTTCACCAGGTACTCCAATTTCCCTCTACATTTCAAATGTGTGTTAGGTGGATTGGTAAGTCTGCAGTCTCTGTAGGGCTGAATATGAATGCTTCTTTGTCTGAGAAGTCCTGTGATGGGATGGGCACCCTATAAACAGGTGCACCATGCCTCTTGGCCAGTGACAGGCAGAATAGGCTACAGCTTGCTCATACAACATATAGGAGGTGAATGGGGTGATGTTAATCAACATTACATCACAAAGGAGTACAGATAACAGTCATTTTTGAAAATATAAACACATATATGTACAGAGGGCAATGACAGATCTGAAATGTATGAGTAGCAGTGAAACATCTGAAGAAGCTCCTGCTAAGCAGACCCAGTATTTTGACCATAAAAGAACCATCCATGTGAACATCAGGGGAATGAGGACTAAATTAACAAAACAAAACGAAACTTGAGATGATATGACAAAAATACAGAAAAAAACAGTGATGATTACATCAACTTTGAATTCTAACAAACTATTTTCTTTGCAATATGAACCAAAGATATTTTGTACCTTTTGTGAATTTCAATTCTGTGTATTTCAGGCCTACAACAGAATTCAAATGCAACTGAGAATGTAAAGCTTACCACTTTGTTATGTTGTAATTCCTTCTCATTTCATTTATAATCTGTTCTGTTTTTTTAGTAATATTATTATTATTTCTTTTGTCAGTCATCTTAACGCATGTCCAACATTATGGGGATGTCATGGCATTTTTCATTTCAAACAGTACTCACACATTCCCAATTGAGAATTGGTCAGGAATGTATGGATCAAGTACCCATAGCATGTTCACCCTTAGTTATGCCTTTATAATCTGTTCAGAAAGATGACGTGCATTGTTTTGTTGAAAAATGCATTGATGTCCCCAGACCTGCTGTTTGTTAAATGTCAACTTGAAGATGTGGATGCATCGAGTCAGCGTAGCCACTAGGTGGTCACCAAGCTACAAGGTCAGCCTCCATATGCAGTGTTTAGGAGAATAATAATTACCTGCACTCATTTGTAGTCACCTAAATATGTACACTTAAGGATTTTACTGTGAAGTATTTAAGTTACACCTTAGATATGCACCATCTGCCCTGTGATCTGACAGGGCTTTTTTTTGCAAATTTGTATATATCTGAATTTTTGTCTAACAAATTTGTGAATTTATGGTATCAGAATTTTAAGATTTATATTTTCAAATTTGTAGTTTTATAAGGGCAGAAATTATGAGTTTTTTTTCTGACATACCTGTGAGTTTAGAAAACCCAAAATTTTGTGTTTTCTCTTGGAATTTTAACCCCCAATCTTTTTTCTTCAAACAGCCATACGAGCTTAGCTATCCTCAGCAAAATTTATCTTAGCTAGGTAGGTTTATTTTGAATCTTAATTTCAAATAAAATTTGCACTCTGAATTTATAACTTAAGCTTGTTTTCTTTGTGTAACAGTTTGATGCATTACCACACATCATACTAATTTTGACTCCCCCTTTGGAATGAAGTTTTACAAAACGAGGCCTCCCAAAAAGAATCTTGGAAAGGAGTCCTTAAAAAAGCCAGAAATAGCCTTGGAAAGGTGTCATCTTGAAAGCAGAATATGTTTACCTAATATCTACTTATTTTTCTACATTAATGCTACCATCA
>JAOWBL010000018.1:10420975-10438032 GCA_028564865.1 Zenarchopterus dispar
TATATATATGTATGTATTTCTCTCACTGTCTTCACAAAGGCACACACGAGCATGTTCTTCTCATGTCAGAGATGGTTTTTATCAGCTCTGAACCAGAATTGTTCATAAATTCACAGACAATTTATTGGTCTGTTTAGTCTTAAATTCATGTCCATGACTGCACTAAATGCAAACTAACATGCATGAGCTCCTGTGGCTTCCATGTGCACAATTTCCTTGCTGAGTAAAATCCTACATTATTTCTAACTGGTATCACCAGTTTCATTTTAAAAAAAATGTTAGAAAGGGAAATTAATTATTAAGATATTGGAAATGGCCATCAAAGTGAATAATTTACATATGATTCAAAATACAGTCAGTTTGCAAAGACTGAAAGGCTACATTTTCCTTGAATGGTAGATACTGGTTAATTAATGAAGAATTAAGTTTTTTCTTAAGCTTAATGATTGCTTTTTTAGGGTTCTTAAAAATATATCTATACCTGTGTTATTTGATACCAAGTTTTAACTTTTGCATACACTTAAATTTCACACCTGCTTTTCTTTATTTGTCTGTATTTCTATGTATTTGTTTCAATTTTCATTCATTTTTTTACAATCTGGTAGCAGTGATACAATATTACAAGGCACTGAAACTAACATTTGCTTCTCTCTCAAATGGTATTTCATTGTAATCATTGCTTGCCTGTGTGCGTAAGCATCTATGTATTCAAAATGTAAATCACAACAACACATAAATAGGTCTAAACCTCACCTGATCAACAAACCCGTTTAAGACCGAGAGATGTTCAGCGGGATAAGAAGCAAATATGTTGGCTGTAGCATTTGCACCAGTAACTGCAAATTCTCCTTTGGTGAAGTCCATCAAAGCATCTATGGAAAAGAAGACGCAATTTAGATCAATTTTGTGCAAAAGTCTTGTTTTATCTTTTCTATTTACACTAGGTTAGATATGAAAGCATACAAAAATAATATGGAGTGAATATTTCTTTTTTTAATCAAATACTCTAGGCTGCTTCATGAAACAGACTACATCTGGATAAATTTCACCTATTTTGTGTGTACACCCACCGTAATATAAGCCAAAAACAGCACAGGACCCGGCAAAAGCCCCCAGGAACTGTGCCAGCACATACACAGGGAACTTCTTAAGAGGTAGTTTCCCCAGAATCACCATAGCCAGAGAGACTGCAGGGTTCACATGAGCTCCTGGAACAATTCAACAAAGCCATGAGCCAAATGAGCTGCCTTAATAAGCAAACGGTGAAGATCAGGGTTAGGAAAAAAAAAAAAAAGTTGACTTTATAACTCAAAACACAAATTAGTCCAATTGTCCCAAACAACTCAGCCAAGTATGGTGGAAAAACCTCATTTGTGAGGAACAAATAATAAGTATTTATGCTTGAAGTGTCACTTAAAAGAATCTGAAAAAGACTGGAATCTTGTATTACAATCAGACTTTCCTGTTTATTTAAATTGATTTGTTTTTCTGTCAGTATATCCTTCATCTTTGTCAAATAAAATATAATCCCATCTCTCCCTCTTACACTTCTGTCAATATAGCAGTGTACCCGAACATTTAATGACACATCTTTTCTCACGTACACACTAGAAACTCCTTTGTCATTCGCTCAAGGTTTTCAGGATACTTTCAAATAAGTATCTGGGTTTGTCCGGCTTCAGGTCTGTCTGTCCTAAAGACGCACATTGAGCACATTCCAGTCAAATGTTATTGGGCTGTGATGGCAGTGTGGGGTCATTTATTTAACACTCCGGGATCTTGGCTTTGACCTCGATGTGGTAACACCACTGGGGGTATCAGCCATGCGCCCATTGTTAATCTCCCCATCCTGTTCACAAACACTGACCACGACAACCAGCCAGACCTGCCTGTCTGAATTGCATCTGACATAATCTGCCTGAATCTGCTTAAGGCACACGTAGACTGCAGGTCATTAGAGTGACCATGATGTGTCACACTTACGGTACACTGTCATCTAAAATCTGAGGCTACAAAGTGAAAACAATTGTTTTTTCTTGTCCCATGGGGCCGCTCTGCCAGGGAAGCCTAGAAAGCCAGGCTTGTCACACCTGACCCCCCTCATCTCCTGAGACCCATGCCCCTGTAAAGCTCATTAGTCCAATACCTATGATCATCTTCAGAGATGTCGTTGGACAGAAGCTTCCCACTGAGCTGTGGACCCCAGGGCTGAATGGCCCAGTCATGCAGCAAAAGCTCTACATATATTAACCTTCCTGTCCTCAGGCTTTTCTACGCTTCTTCTGAAGCTTTGAAACTCCTCTTATTAAATGTGTGGCTGAAGTAACGGGCCAGAACGATCAAAACAGCTATCTTTAACAACTTTCTCCTTTTGAAAACATGGTAGTTTCTCAAACCTAAAACACATGACACTGGAATTGACATGAATCTATGCAGAACATACTTTTATACTTAAGATGAGACATTGGGTAAGTTCATCTGCTTATTTTCTTGCTTAGTTTACCTTTTATCATTTGTATAGTCATTACATAACATTGTTTCTTCATAGAGCGTTATCAGTTGCCTTCAGTCAAGAAATCATTCAGCTACGGTCGTATAAAAGAGTAAATAGTTTAGAAAAGTGCCTAAGACTATTATGCTTCAGAGACATTGGTAAAGGATACCACCATGTTCCAGGAGGGTTGGACTCTTTTCTTTCAAACATAATTAATTCCCCCTTAATCAGTTATTATGCCGCCTAATGCCACATTTAATTTTCTGTTTTAGGTTTGATGATATTTCGTCTCCTCCCATGTTGAGTCGGGAGAACTTTCAGCAACACAAAACCTCACTACACCTGCACCGCAGCATGCAACCTCCCCACACCAAACACCTTAATTACTGATTAAATGGGCATTTTTACCCAAGAGCGAGTGTGGGATTTAAATGTAACATTTTGGTGTCAGCGTGTTTGGAGGCATGGCTGAATGTGGACTAATTGATTAAGTGGCAAAAAAATATATATCAGCAACCATTTTTATGATTTTTTTTTTCAAGATAAAAAATGCTATATGTTTGTGAGAATGCATCCTTTTTTTAATTTATTTTTTTGGGAGTCACTATAAATTTAGTCCATGATATACTGACGCCCAGAGAGGAAGAATGATGCAGAAAAATGATCTGCATGGCCACTGCTAATGAACTCATCAGTTGTTTTAAGAAAAAGAAATGAGCTGGAATTTAAATGAAAGCCAGCTGCACATATGTGCCACTTTTACCTGACACTCCCCCTGCCATGTAGACGGCCATCATGACTCCCAGTGTGAAACCAATGTGGATGGTCAGTGGCTCCCCCAGAGCCCCTTTGCTCAGCACCGTCTGGGCCACTGAACCGCATCCAAAGAGCTGGGACACAGACAAGAACAAAAACACAAAGAGTAGAGGTAGAAAGGCTCATTGTTTTTAATTATTCCAATTACCATTAACACTAGCCCTCTTGTTCACAAACAGCCTCTGACTGCCACAGACAATTTGTCCAAGCTGGAGCTCAAAACAATAATTAATCCCCCACTTATTAAGTAAAAGGCACAAGTAATTTAGAGAGAAAAAGAAGTGTTGAGGCGAGAACAATCCTTCAATAATAATAATAAAAAAGGATTGTTGTGGAAGCTGCATCCTTCCTCTGATGTGCCTTAGTGGACATTAAAGTAGACTTTCACAGGTGACAGGTGGAGCGCTCGGTGTGACAGGTGGAGGCCAGGACAGTGGGACACTTCTAGCAGACAGAGTGAGAAGGATAATATTTTGTTCTGCAAAGTGAATCAATTTGTTGTTTAACTTAATAAAATACTTTTATTTTTTTCATAAGTTCACAAAATGAAGAAAATGCTTCAGATATCTATAATTATTCAAATGTTTTTGGACAAATGACATTCAGTTCTGAACAAGTTGTCAAGAATAAAAAGAGTCCTATACTTTATCTGTCTCTTCAACAAACAGATTGTCAGGAGCAAATTCCAGCTGAGCCCAAGAAAGAGACTTTCTCATTATCAGTTAACAGAGACAGCAGTCAGTCCACGGAGACTCAGTTTGACACCTCATTAGCATACTTGTTCACAGCTTTAAAGCGCCTGTTTAAGCTCCATGACAGGTGCCGAGGGAGGTACTCACTATCAGGACAAATATCCCCAGAAATTCCGCCAGGAACTCCTTAAAGATGTCCCGCCTCAGGCCAAATTTCTCCTTCATCTTCCTCCTGCTCTCATTTTCCATTTTTTTTTCTTTCCCTGCGGCTCCTTGATGTCTTCCTCCGACCACAACAAACAGCTAACAGCTATGATGGAGTCTGTGTGTGAGTGCGCGGGCAGGCTGTCGCCTCCCACTCGGTGCGCTCGCACCGTGCAGCCCTGGCCAGGCTGACGGCACTTAAGCCCTCTGCGTCCGCTTCCGCGCACAGCCACAAGGGGGGTCTTCTTTTAATTGCACTGTGGGCTCCACGTTCTTGCACTGGAGCTCACGGGGATCTCGTTTTCACGCGCATCTCAAAGTTTGCACATGGATTTGTCCTCTTGCTGAATAAGTCGCGTGTAACCATTTAAGGTGGCGTTATAAGATCCGAGAGCTTCAGCTAAAAGCATCAACTAAAAGGGTCAGCTGAGATTAGATAAGAACTCCTTTACTCCACTAGAGGTTTTTAGAGAGGTGTTTTCTCACATTAAACTCTCAAATGCGTATCAAAAGTAGCTGGGTAAAAGGTTAACAGTCTTATCACCCAGGAGCTACATTTAAAGTAGAAACATTTATTCCCTGTAATCAAGCTAATGCGTGTGTAAGAGCTGAAAGTTTAAATGTAATTTTAAGTGGTAGATTTTCTTTCTTCATACAGAGAACAAAAACAACCTTTAAGGAAAAGAAACCCTGTTCCTCTCCCAGTCACCATTAACAAAAAAATACAATTTAAAAAAAGGCTAATTTAATTAAACTAATGGGAACAACACTCAATGGAAAATGTTTATTTTCAACATAAATTTTTAATTTGAACAACACCAGTCTGTATTTTAAAACAGGCGTGTGCCTCTCTGTTTGCCTCTATTTAACACAGATTACTGCTATGCTTTGGAAAGGCTGCAGTTTTTAATAACACACTTCAAAGAGCTTAAACCAATGTAGCGTTTAACTCAAATTAAACATTTTTGACAATAAGCTATTTAATAAATATTTTTCTTGTCATCATTAAAGCAGAATGTGAAAAAAAATTCACAAGAAATTAAATTGCACTAAATTATGGACACATAAAAATGAACCTACAAATGAAATGATATATCATTTATGGCCTCCTCCTCATTCCTTTGTTTTTGGTTTCCAGGGAACCAGACTTTCTTGAGCAATAGCCCCCAAGGCCTTCTGATAATCTATCAAGGTGTTTTTTCCCCCTAACAATTTCTTTTAATCTTAACACTAACTTCTAAATCATCCTACAATAAAAAAAGGGCAACTGAGCTCTCTGTTCTAATTTCTTTAGTTTTATTACTAAAAAATGCCATGGATATGTAAGACCTATACACAAAAAACTCAACAGATGCAGCAGAGGATGGTGCATGTTTCAGCTTCAGCGTCAGGTCTTTGTTCCTTAGAAGCAAAGATGATGAGAAAGAAATATAAGATGACTCAAGTCTTTTTGTTATTGTTTTTTAAATCCATTTGGATCAATATACTGTCTCATTATACCTGTTATAAGCTTAAATAACTTGGTTTTAAACATTTGACGGATTAAAAAAAAGTTTTAAAAAATGAATTCTCCTCCTGTGCAGCGTTTGGCCTTACATAATACTTTTTTCTCTGCGCGTTTGTGCGTCTGAAAAAAGCAAAAAGAAAAAGTATTTCATTCCAGGATTTTATCATTACGCATCCCTTCCTGCCATCGTTATTAGTCATGTTTCCACCTGCAGCACAGGATGGGAAACACCACATCCTCACCTGGCACTATCAGGTCCTCAGCACCGCTCCAGGTACATGTGAGGAGGTTTTGGGTGTGTGTGGCCCAGCAGGGTCCGAGGCCTCCTTCCTCCAACAGAGGGAGCTCCATGAATACATTTGAAGCGCCGCTTCGGCTCTTCACACCGTCTCCCCGGTATGTCAAATCTCCCGTTTGCTGTGCTTTGTGAAAAGGTGAGGGGACAGGCTGAGCATGGGATGTTTTGAATTCATTAATCAATGTCACCGTTGCAGGCACATCCCCTTTGATGTGAAACAGACACTTGGAAAGTGTCGCCCATGCTGTGAAAAAAGGCTGACGTGCTGATGGAGAAAAAGCATCCTCCGGGGGTTTGCAAATTATAGACCTACATCTGTCTCCAAACTCCTTTGTCTGGTGATGAGGCTCGAGTTATGAAATCTGATATTTAATCTTTGCTTAACCAAAGATTAAATACTTTTTGAGAAGATCTGCAACTTTTTTATTTGATTTTTTTTTGAATGTTAACAAATATTGTCCCCACATGCATAGTCGATAAATACAAACAACTTCTATATTTGCTCCACACCGAGTGACTTCACTAAAATGTGCGTGTGTGAATTGTTGTGTGTCCGTGTTAAGACGTGCGCGGATTTTCTTTGACTCCTGGTGTTTTCCGAGACAGGCCCCTCTCATTTATAAGTGGTGGATGTTTATTGGGAGGTTTAAAGGAGGCGCTGGGAAGAATTATCACCTGCAGGACAAATCTGTGCCACCCCAACAAGTAGCAGCAATCCCTGTAGTCCACATTTACATAACATCTCAGGCCGTGGGGAGGTTGTGTTAGGCAAATAAGCCCACAGGGTAAAGGAGAACTGAAAGGGAGGGTGACACCTTTATGTCACTTGTAGGAAATAGTCAGTGATGGTGTGACTTTATGTTTGTATGCATTTGTATGATAGTTAAAAAGAAACTTTCTTGGTTTTAATTTAAATCTAAACTGAGCCACAGACATGGACATTTATCCCTAACATGTTAGATATTAGATAGTCCAAGACCAACAAAATATACATCTTGGACTAAGATTATTTTTCAAAACAAATAAGAGTCTGGAGATTTCATTAGAAAACTGCGCCTCCGCAGTTTTGGGGAACTGCTTTGTTTTCCCCAAACTATACATTTTTCAAATCCCTCTACAAAGTACAAAAGGAAAATTAAAAAAAGGACTTAATGCTAACACAGGACCTCGAGTGAATATAACACGGGGGTATTTGGGATGATCAACTCCACACTACAGTGACATTTCTCCACAGGAAGTTTAGGGATGATATTTGTGTATGTAAAACTATGTAAAAGCGTCCACTGTTGCGAAGCGAAATCAACTGACTTTTACCGGGAGTGTGAGGTGGGTGGGGTGGACGTGTTCCTCCTCTTTGACACGCATGGCCGAAGTCGTTTATGTAAATGCATGAATTTCATTTTCAAAAGGACGGCCCTTTCCTTTGCCCAATGAAAATGAACCGCGGCCGACACCTGGCTATAAACCCAGGAAGGGACACAAAACCCCAATCAGAAATCTGCAGAAAAGCACCCAGAGAGGCGCAGCACGCACGCAGGCAGGCAGGCAGACGAGCAGCAGACACGGCCGCGATGACTTCCAGTAAGATCGAGATCCCCGGAGAGGTGAAGAGCGACCCCGCTGCTCTCATGGCATCCCTCCAGCTGATGCCCTCACCGGTGCCCAACCCGGAGATCAAGTACTCAAAGGTCTGTTTCTCGGCGCGCACACACACACACCGACCGCGGCTGACTTTTACCGACACGGCGCGTGGACAGAGAGGTCTCAGCTGAAAAAATCTGTCACAACTTTTCCTGAGTTTGAGCTCCAGCTCAACACGGTGGGATGATCGACCCCGACTGGACGGGATCGCTTTCTTGTAATCTTTAACCGATCCTGCTGCGAGGACGACTTCACTTCAGTCCCGGCATTTCTTTTCTTTTTCTTTCTTTTTTTTAAAAAAAAACCCTGCTTTTCTTGTTGTTTTGTTGATCTAATTTTGCGTTTGCACGTGCTCAGTGTAGACTATAATATAATCACCAATAACTAGCCCCAATCCTTTAAACCAAACAAAGGAGGTGCAGCTTGTAACTTTTCATAAACATTACAGATGTTTTTCATTCTCGGAGAAAACTACCTGCTGAGAGGACATTTAACATTTGTGAAAGTGAGCTGTTGCGCCAGGCTTTCAAATGTTTCTACTTACAGTAAGAGGACCAAAAAAAAAAGGGGAAGAAATAGTAGGTGATTAATACAGTGTTATTAAAGGGTGTGTTCGTGTTTTAATAGACACTACGCGTGAAGTTCTGGTAAAAATGTAAAAGTCACGTGGTCTACCTGTTGTCTTATCTCACATTTATTCCACATTGCACCTTGAAATATTTCACGTTTTAACGCGAGAAACTAATTCATAAAATATTTTGTTTTCTATGGATATTTTTAAAAAAAAATAAGTGGGCAAGAATTAAACTGTAAACTTTTTTTTTTTTGGTTTTTAATTCCACTCCTGTTATGACTGTAAGTGCTTTTGTAGGTTTGATCACTCCTTTTACTTCAAATACAACAAATGACAGTAACAGTAATGCTCAATGGGGGGAAAAAAGGAAACAAATATAATCCAAATTCTCTGTACATGGGCTTTACTTTTAATGGTGTTATGGATGGCAACACATCCAGGGCGGTCCAGTCCAAATAACTGTCAAGGCTTGTGATTTGAATTAGGCATTGTGTTGCTCTTGCGCAACACAAAGTTGGATTAGGGATTAAATATCAGAATTAAAATGCATCTCAGAGATGTGTGTTCAGAGCTGGACTGCTCTGAAGGCAGAAGTGGGTGGGTGGGAGAAAGGAGATGCAGAAACAGCTGGAGAAATTAAAAAAAATAGTAAAAGAAAAAAACTTTATTTGACTCATGATATAAATCAAATTTAAAATATAATAATAATAATTAAAGCTATAATCCACAGTGAAGTTTTTCAGAATAGACTTAACATATTATGGCTCCATGGGTTGAAAAATCAAGTCAGTTACACAAAAGTAGCTTTTATACCGAGTGTTTTATTTTCTGTTTGATAACTTGTCTAAAATGTCTTTGTAGATATTTTTCACACTCATGCATACCTCAGAGTAGACTTTTACGTAAATTTCCCGTCACAAGTTTAAGATCATTTCCCCTCGGATTCTTGTAACAATTTCCAGTTGGAGGTCTCGTCATCGGTTTCAGCAGTCAGGATGTAGCCTGTTGCGGTCAGTTGCCATAGAAATCATCCTCCAGCTTGCAGAACAAGTGTTTTTATGATTGCAAGATGAAAGGGCATATCTCACAGTAGACAGATTAATGATAGTATGGTGGAAGTTCATTCACTGCTGTAATTGCTCCGTGTTAACGCATACCTCAGTGTTTTAAGAGCAAAGGGCACTCTGCCCCTGCTGGACTCTTTAGAGGGATGGTGCATGTTGCAAAGGCTCCGGCGTGTTGGAAGCTTTCCATTTCCTCATGGTGCAGAGTGTTAGTTAAAGGGCTGGAAACAACAGCGTACAGGAGGAAATTTAGGGAGTGACTTGGTGAATTAACCCCCAGGAATTTGGATCATCCAGTCCTTGTTGTCCTGGTGGACATAGGGGGCAGGAGAGCCCTGATTTATGGGCACCCCTGGCGAGGGCTCTCCTCACACCCTGTTCCTGTTCTCCACCCTGCTGACTACATGGGAAACAGTCAGCATTGATATGGGCCTTTTTTTTTTTTTTTTTTTTTTGCAAATATAATTTTTGCATGAAGATACATAAATCTAACTTTTCAGCAACATAAAAGCAACATCAAGCTTTTTTATGTCTTAATGAGACTTAAACAACCTTGACAGTTTTCAGTCCTCATGACACAGTGACTTTCTTCTTGTTTTGCAACAACCCTGCAAGCCAAGATATGGCTGATATATCATCGTGACTTGACAGATGTCTGTCTATAAAAGGGAAACGTATGATAAAACAAGGGGCGAAGGGGCGTTATTGTTATTTATCCTTGTTGTTTTTGCTGAGTCACGGACCGCTCACCTTCTAAAGAGACATTATTGCAGGAAATATCTTTATTTCTGTCCCCGTTTCTACAAAATGAGAACAAGCAGTTTTCATTCACACTTTCGCTTGCAGCGTAAACCATAAGGAAGAATGTCGTCTTTCTATCCCCTACCCCCGCATTTCTATCACTGGTAGGTTCCAACAGCTGGCTTATGAGGCAGAAACAGTTTAAAGGTTGATCGGTGCACAAGGGAAGCCATAAATAAGAGAGCAATCATAACTATTTATTTATATTTGTCCCTTGTGGCAGAAGTGGGGAAGAGAGGTTTTGTTTGCGATGAATAATTCAGGAGAAAGTTTTCCTGCTCTTTCCGGCAGGTGATACTTCTGGCCTTTGTGGTTTTTCACACTGTTCAGTGATAATGACTTGTTAAACCAGACACTCATTGGGATGAATTTTACAAGAGTGAAAATAAAAGCAGGTACGTTGCTGCTCTTTGTTGTGAAACAACAGCCTATGAATGTTCAACAAATGTTAACGTTAAACTTTAACAAATCAGCGCACGTGGTCAGCTAATAAAAATGCTTATTAAAAGGGGAAAAAAACTCTGTGTTTTCAAAGCCTGCTTCAGTTTGGTTTTATTGTAGCTCTTAAAGGATAATAAGACAAAACAGTGCAACAAATCTAGTGAAGTAACAGGTAATAGATTTAAGGCTAAGTGGTCTTGTGAGCTGCAGATCTCTTGATCTCATCAAAAGTTATAAATTTTCTTTGTTGCTTTGCACATGGTGGCATTAGCGCACTTTCACCACAGGAACCTGTGCCGAGTCTGTCTGCTGAGGACCGGTGTTTTTATAAAGCAGTCTATGCAGAGACATTGTCTCAGTTTGGAGGAAGAAGAGGCTCCATCAATCTGTCACTGATTGAGATAGTACAGATGGAGGCTTGGGGCTCCCCGATGCTAGTTGCTGTCCACCGGGGTGTAAATTATGACCCCGTCACACTGTGTGGGTTAGTGGCCCTGCCTCGCCAGAGCCTGACCTGCAGTCCTGGATTTTTTCACTTCAAAACCACCATCTTACTGCGATCAAGATCAAACAGAGCCAAAGTTAGAGGATACTGTGCAACCAAATGATTTATCACGACGAGCACAGCGAGAACCCCCCTCCTGCCCTTCTCTGCCTCCGCTTGCACAATCCTTGTTCGCACACGCATGGCCACATACTCTCCAGCACACATCTCTTTGATTGTGACAGGGCAAGTGTGCACCGCCATTAATGTGTCCATTGGTGTGAAATGCCCACTTGTGCAGTGAGTGTAAATTATCATCTTAGCAGACGTGTCAGCGTCATGTCCCCTTTCTCTCAGTCAGTGTTTTATGAAGACTAGTCACAGCGAGGTTATCCAGTAACTTGACTAAGGCCTACTTTCAGTGTGCAGCCTTCCTGACACAAAAAGTGTAAATCCTTTCAGTGCCATACTAAAGATAACTTGACACCATAAATCTATAAGACGACAGTCTTCCTCCTGTGGTCACGAGAGACAGAAAGGATTTCCTCAGTGTTTATTTGTCTGTGAAAAAGTACATATCTTTATAAATCATCTTCTTTGTCTACTGATCCCCATCAGTAGAACTATGGAAAAATGATCTTTAAACACTCCCTTGACCTGACATTTAAAAAAATGGCAAAGTCCACAGGAGACCCGCCAAACCTCAGATAGTTAAAAAATAAAACAGGGAGAGAGAAAAAAATTATCAGTAATCTAAGGAGAGGTCAGTTTTATGTGTTTATAAAAAAATATGGGTGTTATTTTATGTCTTTTATTAAGGTTTTAGTTCAACTTCTATAACATTTTGAAGTAACAAAAAAACATCTAAGTTTGTTGAAATGAAATGAAAGTTTTTGCATTCAAAAAATACTGATTGTATGAAATACTGACTTTAAAAAAGTCTTTCTTTATTTACAGTTTTAGAAACCTTTTTTTTTTTTTTTTTGAAACATACCAAGAGAGCTGAAGAAGTTTGAAAAATTAGTTTGAATCTCTCATAGCTCTGGAGTCAGCATGAACAGCTTTAACCCATCGCCCACACGTACTGACGGGACAGAGATGTTTGCCAGTCAGTGACAGCGAGGTCGCCCTCCCCAAAACGCAGGAGTGCAGAGTGGCATTGTCTATGGATGTGTGAATGAAAAACATGAGGGCCCCATGGTGTCAGACATGCGGAGAGGAGCGGGAGAAAAAAACACCAGCTGGTCTCCACTTTCACATGCTCTCCTCACTTGTAACTGTAGTAATTATAAAACTTGTGAAATCCATCCAGAGGCAGGGAGGAAATAGAGGTCTACGATAGGGGAGGATATGAAACTTCCTGCGCAGACAAGAATTGCAGGTGCCCGTACAATTCGTCTGGCTGTGGAGTCTTGGCATGTTGCGTATAAACACACACATATACAAAGCTTTACACACATGCCCTTAATAATACCCCCATCCTCCTGTTAAAAAAAAAAAAATAATAATAATAACACGTGGAGCTTACATATTCATTCATCAGTCAGCGTCTGAATTGTGAGAAGAAAGAAAGAGCCAAAGAATTTATGTTTTTGGTAGCATGAGGTTTTATATAGTTTTTTACTTCCTATTAAAATACATTCTAAAAACAAATTAATGGACACAAATATCAATTAAGTTTTTACTATCATGAAAAAGTCAAACAAAAGCTGTTTAAAAAATATATATATATTTTTACTGCTGAGGAAGCAATTTGCAGTTAATTTAAAAAATGTGCAGTGAATAAGGAAAAGACACCAGCCTTCGAACCTGGGTGTTTACGACATGTCTCATCTTTTCATTAAAGCCACGGTGAAGCTCACAAGGGAAGATGTGACTGACAGCTTTCAGAGAAAAGCTGGGAGCTGCTAAATGTTTGCAGCTGCCCTGTGACCCATGCAGAAAGTCTTGACCTGTATGCTTACTGCTTCGCTCTCATCCACGCCGGGCTCCCTCGTTATGCGTAAGGCATCACATATCACAGCTTTATGTCAGCTTTAATGCTTGTTCAAATTAATGCAGCAGCAAAAGAATTTTAGAATCAAAACTTTTTTTTGTTGTTTTTGCCTGCAGTTTAAACAAAAGTATTATAAATGCAGAACTGTCTTAATATAATGCTCATTGCTGTCTCTGGATACGGGGTTATTCTGCATACTGAGTGGCAGCACAGACTTTCATAAACATGAAACTATCATGTGAAGTGATAGTAACAATCCTGCAGGGAGTGGGAAAGAAAACACCATTTGTCATTTGCAAATGTGCACCCTTGCACTTGTTTTTTCATCCTTGCGTTCTTTGCCCCATGTCCAAATGATTCTAAAAGCAATTTTAAGAAACCTTGAGAGTTGATTTACGACACGGGCCTGTCATCTTAATCAAGTCTCTCAATGGAACGAGACAAAAGTCTAACACCAGCCTGAGCCCAGCGAGAGGGCCGAGCCAAGCGGCGGCTGACAGTTGTCCTTTTCTGGCCGTGATTTAGGTGGGGCCTGCTCCACTGTTGTCCCGCTTCATCCTTCTTTTGCAGCATCTAGTGAGAGGGGTTACACCATGCATAAAGCTACCCATGGTCTGCATTCTTGCTCGGACCGTTGAGGCTGTCAGGGGTCTCTTCTGATTTAGGGCGCCCGCTTCAGTGGCCCCTATAAATTTAAAAACTAATTCAGTGCTCCCCGGGACTTTTTGTTTTTGTAGCAGGCCCTCTGCTCCTTATCATTACTGACAATTTTATGAAGTGCTCTTAATGAGCAGCAGATTAAAGACGACCCCTGGTAAAAAAGGCGCCTGAGAATACACGGGTTGGATGGGAGTGAAATCCATTGTGGCTTCTTTGAGAACCAGCACGGAGGAATCCTGGAGAAATCTGTCTGTGGAGTGGGACCGAACACCTTAAATATCTGCGCATGTATGTTTGTCCAACATAGAATCGCCATTATAACCCAGTCAGCTTTGTGACTTCAGCAGTTTTCAGACTCCTTGTTAGTTTATAACAACCCAAAAGTAAACAGAACAGTTTACAGCCAATTAAATAGTACTTAAAACCCTGAGTTTATGGTGGGAAATATGTTAGAGGGGTTTAGGGAGGCTGAGGCCTCTGGGATACTTGAATCCAGCTCTCAGGTTTGCTCTCAGGGCATCAGAGTGGAAGGATGGTAAGAGCATATGTATACACAGAGGTATATGTGCCAGCAGATGCTCTCCCTGCACTCTATCTATCAGAGCGACTGACAGCCATTAAAACAGAGCGTGAGGAGTCTGCCTGATGAATCCAAACATGTCAGCGAGGAAGCGGATCTTTGATGCTGCCTTGAAAGACACACCTTGCATGTTGCTTCACCTTCCATCCGTGCGTGAAGTTTATAGCTTAATAATTCTCGGTTTTGTGGCTGGATAAACATTTATATTTCTTTTGCTCTTAAAAGGTGTTGAGTGTGTCCTGTTTTGGAATCCAAGGCTGTTGTTTAACGGAAGACTTGCTTTAACGCATCACAGAAACCAAGCGCAGCACGTGTTTTATGATCTCGTAAACGAGCAGTGATGTTGTGAAACGTGTGTCTTTGTGCTTGGAGGTGGGTGGGTGGGGGTCTGGTGTCTGATAGGGATTTATACCCCTCCTTCCCTCCCTCCCCCCCAACACACACACACACACACACACACACACACACACACACACACACACACACAATCCACCCTACACAATGCACACATACCCCCACTCCTCCCCCCTCCCCCTTTGTCTGGATGGTGGAGCACTCCCCAGAGAGCAATGCTTGACAGGCAGGAATCTCTGTCCAGATTTCCAGAGATTCTCCCGGATCGCTTACACAAGAGCCTGGACGTGCTGGGCCGGCTGCCTGAGAGCCGTTGGCCTTTCAAAGCCTACAGACACGTTACTGTGGCTCAAACAGTGTAGTGACGAAACTACTTAAAGTGCCACAAATATTTAGCAGTCAAAAACAGTTCTGTGTCTTAGACACAGGATTTGCAAGTAGTGTTTAATGAGATATAATTTGTAACAATCGCTGGTTAATGCTAAACATGGAAAATGTCTATTTTGCAGATTTTCATCAACAATGAGTGGCAGGACTCTGTCAGTGGAAAGGTCTTCCCTGTCTACAACCCTGCTACTGGAGAGCAGATCTGTGAAGTCCAGGAGGCAGAGAAGGTAAATAACCGTCACAGAAAGTCTCAGCGGTAGAGGAAGCACATACACAGTTTACTCATGCAAATGCAGCAGGACTTTATTACATAAATACTCTATTTTAGTGCACACTCTGCAATTTAAAAAAAACTACATTTTATATTTATGTGACAGGATGGCCTCAGAGAGTTTGATATTAGGATGGCTGATGCAATTATAACAAAGTTTGGAGATGAAACTGGTCACAAGAGTCCTGTGATGGAGTGTTCATACAGGCTGCGGATGATGCACACATGTATCAACCCTCACAAACATCAAATAATATCCTAGACATCATTATAAATCTAAAGTAGTATGAAACACCCCCACAAAAATCCACTTTCATATTTCTCATCATTTGATAGTTTGTTAAAAATGGAAAATTCCTACAACTTAATGTTCGGCTTTTAGTTCTTTCTTCAAACGTGAATGCTAAGTTATTTACTAAAACAGAAGCTGAAAATGAATCAGTCTTCTGAATTTTGTCAGGTCACTAAAACGGGTCCTAGCAGTAAATACTCACGCCTCTGACAGCTGTGGAGAAACATGTTTCAATATTCTGAGAGACAGTGACATAGTTGGGTTAAGTGATAATTATTGGATGTTTTTTTTTTTGCCTTAAAGGCCGACGTTGATAAAGCGGTGCAGGCGGCTCGCCTCGCCTTTTCTTTAGGCTCTGTTTGGCGAAGAATGGACGCATCTGAGAGAGGAAGACTACTGTCCAAGCTGGCTGATCTGGTGGAGAGGGACAGCGTTTATCTAGCAGTGAGTGGATAAATATTGTGAATCTTGAATTAATATGAAAATTGATTAATGTTTGTCTTATAATCGAATTAATGCAGTGAATTCATTCTATAAACATTCTTCTTAGTTTTCTTATATAATTTAATCATGATTTCATCCTCTTGGATTCCCAACTCACCTTACGCATTTTTTGTCCTCTCCAAAGTTCTCTCGGTTTCTTCCGTGTTTGAAAATACAAATATTTGCTTTGCCTTAAAGAGAACTGAGGGGCTGTATTTGTAGTTTAATGTTATCTTGGTGTCACATTTCGCCCGTGGGTGAGTGTAAAGGATGGAGCG
Organism: Zenarchopterus dispar; assembly: GCA_028564865.1. NCBI lineage: Eukaryota > Metazoa > Chordata > Actinopteri > Beloniformes > Zenarchopteridae > Zenarchopterus > Zenarchopterus dispar. The sequence goes on from JAOWBL010000018.1 coordinate 10,437,293, forward strand.
GTTTGGAATTATGTGAAGATCACAAGGTTATATCACATATTTCTCAAACGTTTCCCTCGTCTGTCATCAGACCATCGAGTCTCTGAACAGTGGGAAGCCCTTCCTGCCCACCCTGTTTGTCGACCTCCAAGCAACCATAAAGACTCTGAGATACTTTGCTGGATACGCAGACAAGATCCAAGGCACCTCCATCCCTATGGGTAAGAGCTCCCTTTCTTGAGTACTACAGCTGCATCTCAGTGAGCCAGACTAAAGACAGACTGGTGATAAGGCGAGTTTCTCATTTTGGGGATGGACACAGATGTAGATGAGGTGAAACAGGCTGCTTATTAGGAATTGGTCAAGACTTTATGCATTTATATCTAATCAAAATAGGAAAAAAAGATGAAACACCTTTTAGAAAAAAAAGATACAAAACTCTTTTTTTTTTCTTCAATTTCTTTTTTCTTTTGATCTTTTGCAGATTTACTCTCATTACATGACCTTCATGTTTGCACAAATCAGTGCATATTTCTAAAGATCACGATTTATTCGTATATCCAAGCAACAAATACTGGAAAACATTTAACAAAAAAAAAAAAAATCTTAATGTGAGAAAACAGCTAGTGATGGTTTTTTTGTGATGTCGGTCAATCTCTATATTTAAATAAGATTTTACTCAAATTGTGTTTTTATTTTTATATTCTGTAAAGTCTTTAATCTAAAATCTTAAAGATCAAAGATTGTTAAAAGTATCTGGT
>JAOWBL010000018.1:10449874-10484096 GCA_028564865.1 Zenarchopterus dispar
AATCCCTCCAGTGAGTCTGTCCCAAGGCCTCCTTCTAATGGTACATGCCTAAAACACTTCTCCTGAAGGCTTCAACCAGGTGTCCTGACCCCAAGCCTGAACTATCTCTGGTGGTTCTTTTAAATATAATTGAGTAACATAAACATAGATGATGGATGGACAAAGCACGGAAAGCAGTTTAGTTTTATTTTATATATTTTTTTAAACCAGCCTTGAAGCTTTTGGCTGGTGAAGGTGAGTATTGCAGTGTAGTTTACTGGTCACTGCTGACAATCTGCACTTACATCCAGAGTCATCATGTAGATTCTGTAGTAGTTTTAAAATAAATAAATCAAAAAGAAAAAAGCCTTCCCACATTTAACATTTCTTGTTCTCCAGCCCACATGAATTTGCTTTTACATTTTGTTTTACATCTTTTTTGCAGTTTGTATTAATTCCTTTATGTGTAATTTGTAGCAAATAGAAACCTCAGTTATTGATGTGAAGTTTTGGCTTTTGTGTGGATTAAAGAAATAAGATGTAAAGGATAATTAATGGCCTTTAAAGGCTCTGATTGTTTTTTTGTTTGTTTGTTTTTTTTTACTTTTAGCTTCAGCTAAATCACTGAATGTTACACTGCTGGCTTCAGCCACAAATCTGGTTTGGTAACTTATTTCCACCCCTTGGCAAGGAAGCAAATATATTCAAATGTGATAATCTATTCTTTTAAAGAACAATGCTGACTGTTCTGCAATTTTTGCCTATCTTCAAACACTGATAAACCCCAGTATGCACCATAACTAGCCACTGCACAAGTTCTGAACATGTATTTTCAATTCTTTTCAGCCCCTTTTGTTTTCCACTCATGTATTCATGGTTTTTTAACCTATTGTGAGTACTTTAATCATGTTTGAGTTACTGGATATCTAGTATAAAGTCAATTTTCCCTTCATGGAGTGATAAATAAATGAAGATTTCTTAACTTAAATCTGTAAATGTAAAATATAGTGGCTGAAAATGGATTACAGATGTGAGTCTCTTGAGCAAGAGAAAATTTTCCCAAATCTTATCTGTAATGCTGCTCTTAAATGTATTATTTATTGTTCTTCATTTTGGTTATATAATATAATCAATCTTGATAAGGAGTGAAGGGAAATAGGGATAATAAGAAGATAAGGACAAGCCACAGGCAAATCCCTTGTCATTTTCCGTATCAGCACACAGGACTTGTTTCATACCAGACATAAAGTCTCACAGTTGGTCGTGTCACAGGACACCACCCACACACCTTGTGGTCGCCTCTTCCTGCCTTCCACTACATATCAGATGCTGTTCCAGGCTGAAACATTTTGTTTTCCTTTTACAGTTTCCAAAAACATGTAATGGATATGCATTCAATGTGTATACAGAGCTCGTGTTTCAGCTGGCCTGCCAGTGCATTCCTTGTTTGGAGCTAAGCAACCTCTTTAAGATATTTTATGGCTCCAGCTGATTTAATGATCTGGCTGCAGGCCCATATCAGGCCTGACTAAATTTCTGATTTTTTTTTTTCTCCTCTGCTAGGTAGGCAAGCTGATCCAGGAGGCAGCAGGGAAGAGTAACCTGAAGAGAATAACACTGGAGCTGGGAGGAAAGAATCCCAACATCATATTTGCAGATGCCGATTGTAAGTTTTCAAGTAATGTTTTTTTTTTTTTTTGTTACTTTGTTTGCATGTCACCCTCACTTGGTGGCCCGCCATCTTAAATATTGTTGCAGTTACTTATCCTGAGGACCTTTCATCTAATCTGATTTAAAACCACGATCAGACTGAAATCTTTACTGAAAAGTTTATTCTTGCTTTGAAAAGCTCTGGATGGATGCGTTTCTTATAAACTCTAAGTGGCTCGCCAAACTGAGGGTGGGGGGTGCTTTCAGATGCTTTCAACAGCAGTGAGAGGTACTCACTGAGGCCTGTAAATCAGGAGAATGGACCCTGACTCAGTCGGGTGCTTCAGCCGAGACCCATAAATCACAGGGGTGTGTTAACCCTTTGTGTGCAACAGCAGGAGCCTGTCTCTCAGGTGTTATGTATCAGAGTTGCAGACGAAAGCCTTAATAAAACCGCACAGAGCTTTTTCTAATCAGATGAAAGTTTTTGTGGTAACGTAGATTAAGTCAGCATTAAGTCCCGAATTACTTCGCTTGAGATGATCACTTTTTGTTTAGAAATGAACAAACAGCATTCTAGTTAATGATTAGTTCAAATCTAAATATTAAGATCTCCTTTGTTCTCCCCAGTGGATCTAGCAGTGGAGCAGGCCCACCAGGGTGTATTTTTCAATGCGGGCCAGTGCTGCACTGCAGGCTCTCGCATCTTCGTGGAGGAGCCCATATACGATGAGTTTGTCCGGAGGAGTGTGGAGCGAGCCAAGAGGAGGATAGTCGGCAGTCCCTTTGACCCCACAACTGAGCAAGGCCCACAGGTGAGGTGAAAGGATCCACCTGTGTTCAAGCAGAGGTTGTCTTTGTGTTACCACTTTTATCTTAACATTATTGTTTGTTATTCAGAAACTTCCTTCATGTCTGTCCACCACCTCCGCAGATCAGCCGGGAGCAGCAGAACCGTGTGTTGGAGTACATCCAGAGCGGCATCAGTGAGGGAGCAAAGCTGGAGTGTGGAGGCAAAGCTGCAGGCTTGAAAGGGTTCTTCATTGAGCCCACGGTTTTCTCTAATGTGAGGGATGACATGCGCATCGCCAGAGAGGAGGTATGACTTCAAAGAGTGGGAATTTTGACGTGTAATTCCAGTACAGCTAAAATGTTTATATCTGCATGAGAAGCAGTGATGGAAGATAGTGGGAACAGGACTCTGTTAATGTCAAAGTTCTGATTATAGCAAAGTATTATCACCAAAATATATCAGAAGTAACAGCAGTCGTTGTGTAGAGTAAAAACTGTTTCAAGCATCTCCATAGTAACTTCTTCTTGTTTATGTACTAACACATACTTAATGATAATGGATTTAATTTTGAACAAATTAATAAATCACAAGGTTGCCTTTTAATTTAGCTAAATTTCTTTCATTTTTATTAGAATTACAAAAAACTAACAGTGTAAAATAAATATAAAAAATACAAAGAGCTATAGTGAAGTATTTAAATATATGTATAGTGGATGATTAGAGTGTCAAAAGTAGAACTAATATGAAAAAGCAAAAAGACATAAATAAAAGAATGGAAATAAAATTAAAAAAATGTTTGTGGCATTCTTAAATGTATGTGATTCGACTGACAGTTTTAATGAAGAAAATAAAGGTTTATCTTTACGTTTATACAGTTTTAATTATTTTTGTCATGTGTCTTAATTTGTTCATATAATTTTTAAACTGTGACAACTGTTAAAAGAACATTTAAAACAACCCTAGATCCTTAATTAGGTGGTGTGAACTTTCGTTAGGGACCATGATAAAGTGAATCAAAGCAGTTTTGAGTTAAATGTGTTTATAACAAACTGGTAATTAACTCCCAACTGGGGCAATTGGCCTATGCTATTTCCAACCTCTTCCAAGACTCAAAAATGTTATTTCAAATCATTTATAGTGTGGATAGAGTCCCTAAAGACAGTTTAAAGTTGTTTTAATCTTGTAAGTGAACAGAAAATGCATAAAAAAGACTGAACAACCATCATTGAGGCCTCAGTTTGTAACACATCAGTAATCGACTTACACAGAGTTGTATGTTGCTGCGAATCATACACTTTCTCACTCAAAACTGCTTCAATTCATGTCATTTTGGTCCCTTACAGTTATACTCCTTACCAGCCAATAATTGAGGTTGTTTTACCTCTGGAAAGTTCAAAACTTCCAGAAACTCTCATTTTAGACATCAGCATGTGTTCTCTCATGTGCTTGCAGATTTTTGGACCAGTCCAGCAGATCATGAAGTTCAAAACAATTGAAGAAGTGATAGAAAGAGCCAACAACACAGAATATGGTTTGGTTGCTGCTGTATTCACCAACGATATCAACAAAGCCATGACTATTTCCACAGCCATGCAGGCCGGCACTGTCTGGTGAGATCCAGCTGCTGCTTCCTTCACTCCACTCAGCAATATTTCTTCATGTGGGATGTATCAAGCATTTCAGTCATCCAAAAACTGTAAACTGGCAAGGCGCCACTTAGCTTATTATTACACATACCGCAAAAATGTTCCTTCTTTTTTTCCCTCCATTTGTTCCCATAACTCAGACATGTGAGATGTTGAAACAGAAGTAATAAGCCGGAGCAGGACAGCAGCTCAAACCTTTAACTGTAAATGTAAATGAGTACCTCATTTAATCAGTTTTTTTGAATGAAACACGTGAATTCTCACTTGTTGAAGTCAGCCTGATGTTTTGTTGAACGTGCTGTTAATTGTATTCAGATTATTCTTAGTAAAGGCGGTGATGTCTGTAGCTGACCAAACATTCACTTTCTTTTATGTCCTCCATCCTTGATGACACCAGTCATCATCCCACTGTCACATATGCAGAACATGTAGTTACTGTTTAGCACTTCATTAGTAACTATCATGTTTCTTCTCTCTAATTTCCACCTTTTTTTTGTTGTTGTTTCTGGTTCCTCTCCTCAGTAGTCGTTCCCATGCAGCTGTAATTTAATAAATTTACAAATAGCCTGACAACGTTCAGCTGCTCTTGCTAAACAGCAACAGAATTATATGATCAAGTTCAGAGGGTTACAAAAATAGCAGTGATTATGGCAGTACATTTTTACATTTTCCTAAATGCAGCTTAAGTTACGCCAAATGTTGTAGCAAGCCACAAGAGTCAAGGGCATGAGAGTGATCAATGTTTTGTGTATTTCCCAGGATAAACTGCTTCAACGCTCTGAGCACACAGTGTCCATTTGGAGGATACAAAATGTCTGGCAATGGTCGTGAATTGTGAGTACTACTTGGCTGTGTGCCCATTAAGTATACACAAATTAACCGCAATATCACTAATACTGACTTTGTGTTTTGAAAACCTACTTTCCAAAGTTGCTTAACATTGCATAAATTATTATCTGAGAGGATATAGCAGTATTTGTCGCTCCAAGAATCTCCAGCAGTGTGTAAAACAGCATATCTAATTGCTTCTGTTAACATGACAGTTTAAACAAAATAAACAGCATCGTTCCTATCTTGTGTTTCAGGGGAGAAAGCGGCCTGAAGGAGTACTTGGAAATTAAGACCATCACCATGAAGATGGTCACCAAGAACTCTTAAGGCAGCTTCACTTTTCTGGGAGAAGGCAGTGTCTTCCTCATCCCTGCCTCCTGTCAGACCGTCCACCTTGGCAAACCACAGCAACCATCAAAACTGCCTGTCTCCATGGTAACTACAGGCTGTTCTCCTTCACTGCCTGTAGCCCCCTTTACCCCCCCATCAGCTCGGCCCAGCAGTCAGCCTTTTCCTGTCCAGCTATCTCCAGGTCTCAACTGACAACCACTGAACAAGCACCGACTGTGTGTACCTCCTCCACTAAATACCCAAAAGCACTCAGAGACGATGAGGCAGGCTGCCCCCAATACCAACACCCGTTACCATCTACCACACCATCTTCTCCCCAGATGCTGGACGCTCAGAGACTCAGTCGCCGCACTTGCAATAAGCCCTTTTCTAGCTACCTAACATGTTTTTGGAGCCAGTTTTTTCTTTTTTATTTGTACTGTGCGGTATGATTGTCAAAACCTCACGTGTCATTGTCTCATTCAAGACCACTGATGTTGTCGGCCTCAGACATGAATGGATAAAATGTTAATTCAGAATTAAAATTGATTTCTAATTGTCTGTGTTTATATTTTAGCTCATATGACCTAACACTGTATGTAAACCTCTGACCGCCATGAACGTGAAAGATTTTAAACTCTTAAAGCTTTTTACTCTCACCTGCTAAAAGAGGAGTAGATGTATTTTAAACTTTATGTAACTGATTTTCATTGATGTCCATCTATGTTAATGTTTATGTTTATACAATCATATGCTATAAAAATATAAAATGACTGTAGTTTTTTTTCAGTAAAACATTTTTGTTCCCTTGATAATGTTTGAGTGTTCACTTCATTGTTAGAGTTCAGTATCCACGGTCCAGCTGTCTTTTCTCAGGAGATCATAACTTCGCTATCAGAGATTTACAAACATCCCTTTCCCAATGTAGTTTCAGCACCAGTCCACATAACAGATCCACATCCAGACATACTTTGGTGAGCTGTATTCAACAATATCATGTCATACAAGTTAAAATTTCATCTAATTTAGTTCAAGTTTCGGCACAAAATATTTGCCACCACTGACAAATGTACCATATGTGTTTTGCAAACAGCAGTACCTGCGTTCATCGTCCTGCTGCAACAGACGACTGCTTCTGTACAGTCTGGCTCTCAGTTGGGGGTCATCCCACTTTAAGCCTCCATCTGGCTTTGGGGGTGACCTCTCCACTCCTACGATCCCGCATCTCCAAACATTTGTTTGAATAAGCCCAACAGTGACCAATAAAATGGTTTTACCGAAGACGGAAAAAAAGAACAAATCATTCATAAGCCACTGGCTCGATCTAAAAAGTTACATCAACTCTTTTTTTTTTTTTTTTACAACACCTGGTGTAGTCTCATGTACTCAACTGGTCACATGCTTTAAATACAAACATGCTCACACATACACATATATTGTGACTTATAAACTCTAATATCTGGTCTTACTCACGTTTTAAATACTGGTTGTTAAACTGACTTCAAAAAGTGGCACAAAAAATTAGAATGAAAATGAAGTCCCACTACGATAAGTTTGCCTCAAAAAGGCTATTTACAATAAATACACACAGAGTCTGACACTAAAATGCTCAGTTAACAAAAATGTGTGAAGTTTTAATGGTGGCTGGATAGAGAAATTATGAATTATGCTGTCACAACAAGATCTAGTCATAAATAAAACCTTCGTGAAAGTCATACAATTTTTTTATAAAATAAAAAAAATATGAAAGATCTTATGTAAAATACTTTGAGAATTATTTGCATATTGATAGATTCAAAGTTTTGAATGACACTTGAGAATACATTATTTTAAGAACTTCAGTATAATTATTTTTCAACTTGTTTTAAATAATTAAAACAAGTGCTGGCAAATTTCCAGTGTTCCTCTTTGTTTCTTAGTATTCTGTCAGTGCCACCTACTGGACAGGTAGGTTCATGACGACCTCAAGTTCAGAAGATTTATATCTTTTAACCACATTTGACTTGTCCACAGTTAGAAATACAGAAGTCACTATGTTTCAAGGGCTTCAAGTGTTAAAAGCATTGATGAGTGAAAATGTTACACAAAGTCATGCAACACGCTACATGTCACATCTTTGTATGCACACTTAGAACTAAAGGTGCTTTCTTTATATAGGCTGTTGAGCTCTTTTGGAGTCTGTTGGTTACCATATACTTCAGACAGGAGACACTCAGGGCCTATAGAAAGGGAGAAGGGTGGTAAAAGCAACGACTAAAGCCATCCATCCACTTTCTATACCCGCCTCATCCTGTTCAGGGTCACAAAGGTCCTGGGGCCCGTTCCATCTGTCATTGGACGAAAGGTGGGGTACACTCTGGACAGATCACCAGTCCATCAGTGGGCCACACAGAGAAAAACGAAATAACTGACCTTAGACACTAAGTTTTACAGACAAATGTAGAATAATTCACTTACATATATATGTGTGTGTTTTTGGACTTGGAGATGAATTTTGGGTGGTCTTCAACAGTGGTCTTCATTCCTGGTCCTCGAGAACCACTGTCCTGCATGTTTTAGATGTTTCCCTGCATCAGCACACTCTGATACAGATGACTGCATCATTAACAGACATGTGCAGACCTTGATGACAAGCTAATGATGACTATTAATTAAATCAGGTGTCTTGAAGCAGAGAACCATCTAAAACATACAGGACAGTGGCTCTGGAGGACCAGGAATGAAGACCGCTGACCTCCAGTAAACCCGCGCAAAAGGATAAACTCCAAATAGAAAAAAATCACACGTGACATTTAAATCAGGAGCCTTTTTCCTACGAGGTGACAGTGAAAAACAGATCTGTCATTCAGAACAGTCAGGCTCCCTACTCATGTCTTAAATATGATTTCCTTGTGAACACAAATATTTCATTCGGTGTCATGTTTAATAAAAGGCAGCCGAGGATATGACCATGGAGACGAACTAAACACCAGAAACATGAGTCTAGTTGGGGCTCGTGTTGAACCTGAATGGATGTGATGACAGTTTACTTGAGCTGTTTCGTTGCCCAACAAATTTAAGTTATCAGTGAACAGTTTCCCACAATTCCCTTCCCAGCTGGGGTCCGTAACCTTTCCAAAGTGAAGGTGAAAAATTTATCTCCTTATTGGAGCACTTTGTTAACGCAACAGGGAATGTCAGACTAAGGATAAACGCTCTCAAGTCAAAAGCACATTCATGACACCCGTTGGTGTTGTGACTTATTTAAAATTATATTTTCCACCAGGATCCAGAACATTTTTAATGTCTAGGATAGAGAGGAGTAAAATGAACTCATAAGTTTTTGACTTTTGATTATTTGTGTCACTTTTTACACACTAACTTCCTGGGGCACCAGCAGCATCACGTTTAGAGTATTTTAAGTGAGAACATACAAGAATGACAACAACAAAAAAAAAAAGATCTGACTTTTGTCAGATACTGCCTCAGACAGTGCAATTTAAACTACCTTATTTTCTTAGAGTCTGTAAAAATAACCCTAAAGTCAAGGACATTGACTTGGAAAGCGACCACATACTGACTGGGACATTCACCCTTTGTCCAGATGTGCTCTTATCCTTCAAAAGCTCTGTTTATAGCTTCTGCTAATATTCCAGCAAGATAGCACTGCTTTTCATATATTCTGTTCTTTTATGATATTTTCTCCCACACAGGGATGTCTTCTAGCACCTGGGTAGTAAACGATGTCTGGGATTCTTCATTTTTCACTGAAATCGCTTTCTTCAGAGTGTTGCATAGCGATTGCATTTTTACGGTAAAATGTGCATCTGTGTGAGAGTGTGTGCGTGATGGGTCTAAGTTGTTTCATTAAAATGCCGTGCAAGCTTTTCTGCTCGTATTTCTGGTTTCTGCGTAGCGTGAGTCAGGCCTCGTAGACTGGGCAGACATGGGGAGTGGAGACTCTTTAACACAGTGATGCTGTGGGAAGTTTATAGTGCATGAGTGGGAAGGTGACATGACTGCTCTCACTGGGAAGAAAATAAAGTAAAAAATGAGAGTTTCTTTGGTTTTGTCTAAAGCTAAAACCAAAACTGAGTAGACACAATCAAAAGACCAACTCTGAGGTAGAACATAATTCAGCATCCAGGTTAAGTGTGTGCAATCTTCTATAAACCACAAATGTTGTATGGCATACAATTTATCTTTTTTTTTTTTAATGAATAAGATTTTATTTATATGTCCATAGCTTATATATAACTTCACTATTAGCAGATGTTGTAAGGAAGATAGATGGGAGGGTGCTTAGTGAGTCATCTAGACAGAGGAAGGAAAATGAGGAGACTTGGTGGGGAGATGATGAGATTCAAGAGAATGAGGCTTCATTTTCTCCACTTATTAAGGATCAGGTTCGTAGGTTTTAAAATATCCCTGCCAAAAGACAAACAAAGTACACTGAAAACATTTCAGCTATTTTCATTTTTAAAAATAGCCACCACGGTTTCCAAATCTGTCAACATAAATCACTCACAGGCCCATGTGTACACTGGAAGATTCAGTGTGTGTTGGAAACGCCTCTCAGACTGATCATAAACTCACTGAATGCAGAAATATATTACAGTTTCAGTCAAAGCCAGAAAGGTCACGTGCAGAAGGTAACCAGTACTTTGGTTCAGTCTCAGGTTGGTACAACATTTTCTGTGGACATTTACTGCCCACTAATAACTTTTTTTCTTACTTTAATTTACTATAATTACAAGTTTTGTATTGATATCATTTATTTAATCAATCTGACCACTAATCAATATGCTGGGAAGAAATTTGAGGTAAATTTGAAGAAACAGCAACTCAAACAAATACAGTTCTTTTCTCTTTATTGTGCTAAATGTGTTAAATGTCATTAATGGCCATCAGCAGACAGCGTAAGGCTGAAGTGGGTAATTCTGAGTGACGTTGAACACTTTTTGTCGTATCTGGTGAACTCCACCAGTGGCAGTATTTAAACTGTGTTTACAGGACTTAAGAAATAAGACCGTATCAGCTATTGATTTATAACTGCTGGGTTCATTCGACATGAGAACACGCCCACCCACACCTCCACACAACAAATTTCTCTCTCAGGCTGATCAGTGACCCCTGAAGAATACGTGCTTCAGAAATGTATTTTTGCATTTTTGGATCCAATGCTACATGTGTTATTGAGTGACGCAAAGAAGAAACTCTTTCCAATATAGTGTGTATTTTTCAAGATCACCGGTACCTTTTTTTAACATCATCACTTTTCAGATTATTCAGTATTGTGATGAAACTGTGACCACCTGTGTATTTTGTAACATAGCAATGTAAAAATCTGTTTCTGTTTAACGTCACTATAAACTGTTTGTTCACATTTCTTTACATTAGTATTTTATCCTTCATTTGGCAACGACACCATATTTTGTAGTTAATACACATGAACAACGATGTTCACTACATCTGCACACTAGCTGCTGGCTGCATTCAGAGGTGCGTTAACACCACAGTGAGTCTGATCGGCGTCCACACCAGAAGTGGTTGTCATCTTGTTACATTTATAGTTTGTCTAATGCTGTCGGTCAGATTTTGTTGTCTATACGTGCCCAGTGTAACCCTGAAACCACTGAGTCACCGCCACTAACCATCGGCCTCCCCACATGCCTGGTGACACTTTAACCAAACCAGTCACAGCGTGAGAGCTGAAAACCCGCTGGTTTCTTGTTGCAGTCACCAGGGACTGAAGCCGCAGTCTTTATAATGAAACATGAAGCTGGGCAATTCCAAGTCATTCATAATGCTGCGTTTGCTCCCGGCGCTTTTTTTTTGTTTTCATGGAAAATGTTATTTGGTTATTTCACAATAAACTTCACCTTACAAAAAAAAAGAAAATGTTATTTGGTGAGCTATTTCAGAGAATACATTCAAGAGGATGCTATGACCAAAAAACAAAAAACAAAAAGGCATTTACTTGTTAAAAAAATTAAAAGTTGTAGCTTGAACAATCTAATTTGATACCACTGAGTGTCTGATTAGCTTATTTGTTTTGCATTACTACTGATATGTAGTATACTACACGATAAAACATCAAAATGGTGAGTTTGATTTCAAGAGAACTTCATGGCAAATCATGCGAGCATGTTAAATGTTTACATGAAAAACAGTTATGTTGGCTGTGAGGACTGTGAGAAGTTAATGTCTTTACATGTAAGTGCAGCAGGCAGGGTCAGGGTCAAGTGTACGTTGGGAAACAAGAGCCAGCCTTGGACAAAAAGCATGTGATATTTGTATTCAAACCTGCTTAACTTGAGAAAAATCAAATGTGTCTCAGAAGCTTCTCACAAGTATTGGGTTCACTGCGGCACTGCACTTGATCCTATGTGCAATTTGTACCACATCAGCTTATTAAGACAACAATAATAACAGTAATAAGACCACAAGAGAGACAGAGAAAAGATACAGTAGCAACCTTTTAAAATTAAAGGTTAGTGCTGCCCTGTCGTAAGTACATCTAGATGATTAATAAGTAACTAACACCTTCAGTCTAATTCATCCCATAAAACATATTTTGCATTATGAAGTGATATCCTTAAATACTGGTCAAGCCTTTATGGGATAAATAATGTCTTGGATGATTCAGGGGACGTCTTGGAATTACTCCAAGGTTAAGTGGTAATCCCATATCCATCAACACTTGAATCCCGATACCAATGACCTGGACTGCGTATTTATTGAAAGGAGCACTTATGGAGCTTGATAAGTATCATTCACCAGCCATTACCCTATGCTCAGAAGGATGATCTATGGAAACCATTTGCATGCTAATCTCCCCATTCGTTCAACAGCCTCAAAGGTTCAACAGTTTCTCAGTTTTAACCCCTGAGATTTAACTTCCTCAAGAACAGAATAGACCAAGTGATCGATGGGTTTTCCATGGTGTGCCAAATTCATTCTTGGACTAATAAATTGATTCATTCAAACCATAAGGACTTAAATGAGATAGTGACATTTCAGCTCTTAATGTCATAATAAAATTTGTGCTTTCCAGATACATTGTGGGCAGATGGTTGTAGGATGACACCTATCAGACAGACCCAAAGGGAGGTTTGATTTCTTCCCTCCTCAAGGCAGAGATGTCCAACTGCGTAGGTTTGGCTTGTTTTTCAAACATGTTTTCCCATTGGCAAATAAGTATCATATTTTATATCATCAAGAACTATTTGTAAAAGTTGGGAGTGGTGTTAATTTGCTCACGAAGGAATACTAAAAATAACCTCGAGCCTGGGTCCAGTATGATGTCAGAGTTATGGACATAATGTTCACAGTAACTGATGATATTGAAATAGTTTCCATCTGTCCATCTGACTGACTCAGAGGCGGATGTATGGGTGTGAGCTACGCTACTCACGATTCACTGTGTATCTGTCTGTAGCATGTTTGATCACAGACTGAAAAACCAAAGTGTAGATTTTACATAGGTGTTTACCTGCTTAGATAAACAACCTTGAAATAAACTACACTGTGGGCTCTATTTAAAGTGATCACTTTAAAAGAAAACAGCTGGATTAGCGTTTTTGGCCCTCGTGCCTCTCTGCAATAGAAAACTTGAGTCAATAGACTGATTTTACCAATCAGCTTTTATATTTTATAAATACTTTGCCTGCGAGCTCCCTTACCCTTACTGTCCAGGATTTTCTTCAACACTTAAAACCCCGAAGAGACTCTGACAAGACATGTTTATGTATTAAATTCTGAAAGTGAGAGAAATAAATATTTCGTCGAACACATGACTCTGCAGACTAAAGCATGCAAACGCTGAAGTATGAAAATTTCAAAATGTTTACAGTAACTGTGTGTTTGGATGTTGCAGCAGGCTGGATGTAGGAACTGATCTAATTTATGTGCTACAGAAGTATTTGTTTGATAATCCACCGCTAGTGACACAGCTTAGGAAAGACAGTTGTAGTCTATATTGTTGGTGACTGACTTTCTAATGCCTCGCAGGCATCATTTAGGATACATTTTCATTCTTTCTGGAGAAGAAACAGTAGCTATGGCAACACTGTATGTTGAGTAATGCTTTTACTTTTAAGAGTCTGCTTGTTGTGGTTAAAAACAATGGTGACAAAGTTCTTTCTAAATCTACTAATTATGTGATCATTTATTCAGCTACATGGCCAATGTTGAGTCAAACGGTGGTCTTGGTTAATTACAACAGCATTGCAAAGTTATTTTAGTTCACTTACTTTCTGACTTCATGTACAGAGCGGCAGCAGAACAAACTGAGTCATCAAAAGCGTCTGACAGTCACACATTTAGTAGTAAAAGTCCACAACAGTGAAGAAGGTCACTCACAGGAACTTATTAAAGTCCATCAATTCATTTTCTATTTCCTGCTTTGCTCTGTTCAAGGTTACAGAGAGGCAGGAGTCAGTCCTAGTTGTCATCAGGTGAGAGGTGAGGTACAGGTCCAGTAATCACACACACTCAAACTGGTCAAATTCACATGTTTCTGAGCTGTGGGAGGAAGCCAGAGTACACTGGAGGAACATGCAGCCTCTGATGTTACCGCTGTCACGGCACTCCAGTCAAGTCGTCTTTGCTGAAAGGCATCTGAACTTCAAATCTGAACAAGCATCTGTGTAGATTACATAAAGCTCCAGAACAGGAAAGGTAGACTTTAATATGTGATGCGAGGCAAGACAAAATGTTGCCGTCCAAAGCTCAGCAACTGAAAGTAGGACATCATTTCCTATAAACACTTAAACTTTGGATCCATTAGTAATTCTTCTCATACTTTTCTCATATGAATCTGCAAGATGATGGAGGAATACCACAAAGATATTCCTGCCTACAGCTGGATATAGGTCATTAAAGAAAAGGGCCCTACCTCAATAGAAAAACAAAATAGTGATGCCTGAAAATGTAAACGATGCAAGGCTTAATACTCAATAAGCAAAATTTTCCAACAATCAGAGAGGTTCTGTCTTGAGTTGTACCGTGCCATTTGACCCATTTCATTCAGTCATTCAAAAGGATCATGAAGGACACAAAATGAACTCTCACACAATACATTAGGTGGTGTTGATTTTTCATTACTGATGATTAAAAGCTCACATTAATGCAGCGAATGAATTGGTGTGTGTCCATCCAGCCATTTGATCCGGCTTCATCCATTTTCAACAATGTGTTTCATCAATGCAAAGCCATCTCAGAGGAGGTTTCATTTAATAAAGCCGTAACATTTAACCCCAAAATGACAACTATTACTCTATACTGATAAATCACTGCTCATAATCAGAGATGCCAAAGGAAGCAGCATCCTGTCCGTGTGAGCCATTTGGATGTAGTGAGTATGCTTTTAGGGAGAGAAAAATGAAAAGAGAGTAAGGAAGATTTTTAAGCCAATCTGGGTCACTGCCAACCTGCCTCTAACCTTTGCTCTTTTGGTTTGGGAGTTAGCTAGTTTCCTTTTTCCTCTGACATCACTCTCCGGGATCCACACAATGATAACACAGCCCCGATTGCATGACATTACTGCTTCCTTCAATGCATGTGGGAGAATTGAGTTAAAAATCCCACATGGCTACAGGCTAAGAGCAGTTTCCAGCAAGCACCAGCTGCACAGCTGGTGTCTATGGGAGAGACAGACCGGATACACAAATTCCACACTGTTATGAGGCAGGGAAATACATTTCCTTGGGTACGTTTTTTTTTCTTTTTTAACTATATACAACCCTATGGTGTTATCTCAAATGTTACCTCCTCCTGCACCAAAAATATGAAAACAGTACAACACTATTCATCAAACATGTGCATGATTTTGCAGATGAACATGTGCACAACACAGCGCAAAATTTTCAAACTTATTTCAAGATGTTTTCTCTGCTGAGTAACGTCAAGCAAAGAGAAGCATGCACACACAAACAATGGAAATTAATATTTAAACCAAGCACTCTTTGCATTTGCAAAGTCAAAAGTTCTCCTGTAACTTTCACTATGTATTTTTGCTTTCCTGAACACATTTATTGGGTCTTCTGTTCACAGTACAGCTTCACCTTCAAATGTGACATTTATAGGAAAGTACTGTGCCTTTACAGTCCAGTAGATTTGACTGCAAACAAATTGAATTCCTTCCTTGCCAACTTTCAGATCTGAACCCTCTGTTATCTTTGTAAACTCGCTTTACGTTCCAATAAACCTTACAGAGCATTTAAACACTTGCATTTAATATGTTGAGATCCCGCTGACTGTAGTTCTGAATTTGATATGTTATTTTTCTCCTCTTCTTTTTCCATGCCGTAGACTCTTATTTGTTGTTGTAGCCTAGTTTAGAATTATGAGCCAAATACTAAAATAAAGCACACACAAAGAGGAAAGAAAAAAAGTGCACCTTGTGTGATTTTTTTCCCCCTCCTCTGTTGTAATGCAAGCCAGATGTGACTGGGACCATGGAAACAGGTGATGATAGCATTGCACTGGGATTGCAAACAGATGTAGAGAAGCTTGAACCTATTCTTGTGTCACTGCCGGGGTCATAAATAAAGATTTTTTTTCCCCCTGTGATGAAATGAATTTGGTATAAATAACACTACAGCAACTTTAAGTGCTGTGTAAACAAAAGGAGGCCTCACAAAGAGCTGAAGAAAAAAACAACAACAACATTTTCTTAGTGTCTGTAAGTTTATAGCGCACTTTGAGTATAATTATCACATGATTTTTGTTGCAATAGTCCTGTTGCTTTTTCACCAAATTGGACTCCACAGCTTCTCCTGTTCTTTTTTTTTTTTTCCCCAGGTCTTCGTAACTATGCGGTACCAAGATCTGCTTCACATCAGGTGAATATACTGCTGGGAGAAGAATGTCTCCGGCAATCAACACTGATGAAACAGTTGTCAGAGCTGTCCTGGGAGACAGAGGAAAGCCACTGTATGTGTTGCGCTAGCTTCGTCGAGGAAGAGGACACTGTGCAGACCTGAGCTGAATGGCAGGCTTGCCACCCCTGAGAGATGGTTATTTAGTAAGTAATTACGCCTCATAGTACTGAGAGAAGCGGTGATAGTCCCACCCAGCCCCCCACCCCCTTTCTTTAAAAAAAAAAATAACACACACACAACCAAAAAACCAGCAACACTGTTAATCTTGTGACCTTGCCTCAGGAAGTGACATTTTCATGTTAAGTACTCAAAACCGATCTGTCGGGACCCCGGGAGTGGCCAGACCAAACATAAATTTCAAAGCCGTGCTCTTCTACATCACAGCCACAATCTGCATTTGACTGATTCAGGCACAGATTTTGATTGTCGCACACCAGAAGGAAAGACTCGGTACTTTCTTCCAACTGCACAGAAGGAACAAACATGCAACATGTTTTCATGACCGGATCAGCCAAACAAAACAAAACCTCTTTTTGAATGTCTATTTCAAATCTCTCCATTATTAATTTATAATGTTTAAATCAAGAACAAAGAAAGGATATTATTTGTATTTAGTTGGACCTATGGTTTCAGGTTCACATATTGATATACACTCACCAGCCACAGGTGCACCTAAGAAAGTACCAGGTGAGTGCACTGACATTTTAGAAATATGATAATTCCAAAACAAAACTTCCAGCTATCAGGATGTGCTGTATAATCCCAAATCTGAAAATTCAGGTCAATTTTCAAAAGAAAAAAAAAAGATTAGTATATTTATTTTATTTGGTTTGAATTTTCTTTATTTGGAGACAATATGAATCCAAGAAATTTCATTTTTCTGTACTTAATACATATTCTTATGTTATTTTTTAAATCTTTGTTGTTTTTGACTTGCATTATTTGTTTGCATTATGTTGTGCAGGAGTCTTGCTGTCTCGCTGTTCTCTGGACAACGACAATAAAGATTTGAATTTGAAGAGTTTCAGTTGTTGTTTGTCCCATTTTTCTAGCAAACATGGCTTAAGCAGAGTCCTCTTTCTTCCTCACAAGTCTCCACAGATTCTCAGTTTAGGACCGGTCAGGATGTCTGGATGGCCCATTTCAGAGTATGTGGTGCCCATTTCCTCCAAAAAAGATCTGCAGAGCTGATTTGTTTGACAACTTTCCAGTTTACCACTCTGTGGTGGTCAGATGCCTCTGAGCCCAGAGACTCTGCACAAGGTTAACATAGAGCTTATTTTTCTTTGCATAAAAAACTTTTAAGTGGCAATTTATACAGTATATCAAGGAATATATTGTAGTGTTTGACAAAGCTTTGCCACAGTAATCCTCTCTGTGTGTGGCCATATCAGCTACTGATGAATGACGGTTCTTGACGCAGTGTCGTCTGAGGGATGAGAGATCACAGATGTCCAACTTAGGCTTCCCATCTCATCATTTACACAGTTAAATTCCTGCAGATTCCTTGAATAGTTTACGGTATTGTGCACTTTAGAATAAGAACTATGCAAATCTGTCCCTCTGCTGAAGTTGTACAGAAAAGATTTTATCCCCAACCTGAACTTCGTATGGTGTTTCTCCTTCAGTTCATTGAGGTTTGACGGCATTTGTTTTAGCACAGGTCCCTTAAAGTCCCACCATAGTCATTTAGTTGGGTCAAAATGTGAACTTTGAGTGGGTTTTTGCAACACTTGATTCTTTTCTTTCGAAGCCTTTCTCTTGTAGTTTTGCTGGCGTGTTAAGGATTATTATTTTTTTGAGTGAGCCAAGCTGTAGCTCTCCAACAGGTGGGTGAAAATTTGACTGTAATATATTTCATATAGGAAAGAGTTTGTGGTTAACACGGTCACTACAGGTGGCCAAGTTCTGTGGATGAAAAACAGGCTCAAATCATCACTCCTTCACTTTTTGAGTTTGACACCTGGTATCAGGTGTTTGTGCTGACTAGCTCCATTTGGGTTTTGTCTATCCTGGTGCTGTGAATTATGGCCAAGTATCTCATTTTTGTCTCATTTATCCATACTCCAAAAGATTTGAGCTTTGATGAATCTTTGCAAATCTATGCTGTGCCACAATGTTCTCTTTAGAGAGGAAGGGATTTTTCCTGACAACGCTTCTGAACAAGTCACATTTGTTCAGTCTTTTTCAAGTTCTACTGTCATAAACGTATTTAGTATAATGTGTGAGATGTAGCACTTAGGGTTTTTTGTTTGTTTGGGGTTTTTTAATCGTTGCATGACCTGAACTTCCAGTGAAGTTGTTGAGACTTCGAGTCATGGGAAGATTGTAATCTTTGCCGGTGTGGAAAAATGAATTCTTAATTGTTTTTAAACAACTCTTCCCAGATTAATGGGCAGCAACACTTGCTTCTCTAAGATCCTTGCTGATGTCTTTCTTCTTTACCTTTGTGTTGCTACACACCAGTGCCCAAGCTCAGTAGTATGCTGAGGCAATGTCCCCACAAAAACACAATTTTCCCAAGATCTTTTTGTTTTAAAAAGATTTTTTTTTGTCTAAATATATTTCTAGAAATTATGCTGTGGTTTCAGCATAATTTCTAGAAATATATTTAGACACATACACACCCTGAAAATGACTAAAAAAATCAGGTGTACTAATACACATAACCCTAACCCTGCCACAGGAATACACTAATAAAGCAGAAGAAGGCAGGAAGCATATGGATCTGTGTTCAACCTCTAAACACAAGAAGAGTTAAGGATTAGATTAGATGTGAGCTATGACATCATTTTGTTTTTCAGACTTGTTTGAAAATGAGTGTAAAAACTATTTCACATCCAGGTCTAAAAACCTTTTTCATGTAAATTTTTTTCCTCATGTGTATTGGGGTGTAAATCATATGTTGTTATGAAGGTATTCACACTTGCTGAGCAAAAGTATCAAAGTCAGAACTTAATTCTTAGTGTTATGTTAAACATCAGAATTGAAAGATGGTGTACTCTGATCCTCACATGTCTAGCACACAGGAAATTTGTAAATAAAATGAATTAAACTATAATAGCAAATTATATCTCATGCGCAGTGTATTTAAAATAGGGCTGAAACACAACAGCCATGCCACAACATGTGTTTAAACGGTTGTTAAGATGTTTCAGAGAAAAAAAAAAACAATAATTTGAGGAAGTTTCAAAAGGAGTGAAAATGATCTTATCTTTGCCATTTTCCAGACTATTCCCACAGCAACCACAAGAGAGCACAGCTGGCTGACACACCCACTCACCGCTGAACCTCCTTGGTGTCACACGCAGGTGTAAAAGCCTGGGCCTTCAGCACGGATCCATGCTCTCACAGCATCAACCAGCCACCACAAATGGGGCCTCCCGTTCAACCATTTGGGCAAGAGTACTTTAACAATAATGGACACTTAAGAGAGCGACACCTTGGCCCAGCATGCTGCCACCTGACAATGTGACAAATACTGAGCCCTTAAATCATTAAATTACAGAGTAAAATGATTTATTGGTCCCTGGATCAGACAGCGTTATCCGGGGAGCTTTAAAGACTCTCTCTGCTTTAGATTTCACACATTCTGTAATGTGTTTATGCAGCTGGATAATTTTATTGGAGCAATTGAATTAAGGAGTGATAAGTAAGTTGCAGTACCATGCTCAAGGGTACACTAGAAATGCTACACCTGTCAAGCTATGAAACATTATGTCCTTGCTGCAAGTAAATTATCCTTATTTAACATAAAAGTTGGTCTGTTGGTTTTATCTTCCAGGTTCCTGAATTTACTATAGCTTGGAACATCTAGGGATTTCTTTATAAGGTCTTAAACTTTTATCACAGTCTTCTTGGATCGTGCATGGCCTGTAACACAAATTTATTTTGCTCTTGAGTTTTTTCTCCTTCTGCGCCTGTAGATTACCTGCTACTATGGTTAAAGGCAAAGCAGTTCACCGCTCAAAAAAGATCGGCTCAATTCATTTAGCACGCAGCACAGCGTACTGGGAGTGGAGCTTGTCTCGGAAGATCAACGTCTTCTCTTTTGTTGCATCAGTCATGCAGCTTCTTTGTCCCACAATGGCATTGGGGAGCCTGGTGGGGTGGTGAGGCGCTTGGCTGGAGAGCACAGAGGACCACCTGACCACCTACTGGTGCCCGGGAAAGCAGACACACACACACTGCTGATTGCGTCTTTATTTGTAGGCTGACAGGAGATTTGTCTGGAAGTTTCTTTATTTCTTCTTCTTGCACTATAGAGCAAGTTAACATGCTTTATTCCACTTTGACATGCAAAACCACAGACACTATAATGTGTAATAGGCTCTAGCATGTCCCACCTCGCTGCTCCCTGCTTAGAGGATTAATTGTAACACTAATGTACAGGCTTCTCTCTAAGTTTTGTTTGAAATGTTAAAGCTGTTATCCATTATTAAGTCTTCACATTCATGAAATGTACCTCTTTTTCCATTTGCAAAACTATCCACCCTCATACTGCATTTCCATCCAGCTCATCTGGCATGTTATTGTAATTTGTAAATGTTTTGCAGGTTGGTAATATATTGTATGTCAGATAGGACGACTGTGGGTGTAGAAGTTTCATATTGATTTGTTTACACTTGGGATAGTCATGACTCATGTTATATCTGCAGCGAAGAATAACATTAAAACAAATTTTCAGGTGCAAAGCCGAAACTTTTGGACCAAGTAATGAACTCAGCGATTTTAATGAAGTGTTTTCGAATTTTTCTTT
Source organism: Zenarchopterus dispar (assembly GCA_028564865.1). Taxonomy (NCBI): domain Eukaryota; kingdom Metazoa; phylum Chordata; class Actinopteri; order Beloniformes; family Zenarchopteridae; genus Zenarchopterus; species Zenarchopterus dispar. The sequence goes on from JAOWBL010000018.1 coordinate 10,470,728, forward strand.
TTTTCAATTTTATTCTGTTCTTTATGGCACGAGATTCCCCCAGCATCCCACATTTCTGCAGCTGCGGTGATACAAAAACCAAAGGGTGTATTACGTTTGTGTTTCTCTCATAGCTTGGTTAACGGCAGAGGAAGAGAGACCAGGCTTAAAGGGGCAACTGCTCATTCTCATTAAAACTAGGTTGCTAAGACAAGATAGAGAAACAAAATAAACATCCACCAGTCGCACCATTCTTCATCCAGAACAAGAATGCAGAAGCTGTGGGGGCTGATGGGATCCAGGGGCCTGTTCGTGATGACACTCATGCTCTGTTTTCTCTGCAGCGTCTCAACCTTGACGAAGTCCAGCATCAGTGGATTTCTCTCTCCCTCGCTGATAAATACACACAAACTCACACTCAGCCCATTTGTTTTCTTAAGTACTTGCTAAACGCAACAACCTGATTATCAGGAAAGAAGTGATTTCCATCCTTTTTTTTTTTTTTTGCAGAATACAAGAGTCTATAAAGGAAAAGCTTCGGCTTGAGGGCTTCTCGACATCGTGCCAGCTTTGTGAAAGTTTACCAGTGTTAACAAACCAACCGGAGAATCCAGGAGATTCAGAAAATCGCTTCATATCTGACATTTCAAATAAAATGTCAGGAAAAAAAAAATCAACATTAAAATTCATTATCTTTGATTTACTAAATAAATAAATAAAAAGGAATTAAAAGCCTAAATTTAATATAGTGTTTTAGTTATACTTTATTTATTTTTAGGATTTAAAACACGATTTTTTTCCCCTGTAACTAACAGGTGGGAAATGTGAGTTAGAATATAGATTATTTTATTGTTTAGGATCCTTAAAGACATTGAGTTTACTGGAGTCCAGTGCATGAAACTGAAGTTAAAACAACGCTCCCAAAGAACTTCCCCCACTCCCCTCCCTTCTTCTTCTTTTTTTTAAAAAGTGCATTTATTCAGAATTGCCAGCGTTGCTCTTTCTACAGGTCTCCAAAAGGCTGGTTATACACTGTCTACACGCATTACTCCCATAGTCTGTTGAGGGCTGATCCTGTCACCCACATCTTTCCTGCAGCCGGGCCACCCAGCCTGGATGTGGCTCCAACATGTCATCCCTCTGTGTGGTCCTTCACAAAACAGAAACAGAGAGACAGAGGAAGCACAGCAATGCCAACTAAGAGAGAGATGTTTTTAAATATGACAGTGTCATCTCTGGGAATGGAGCTTCGAGAAGAGAAAGGGAGGACGGGGGAGAAAAAAAAGGGAGTGAAGAAAATTTAAGTCTGTTCTCAGTTTCGTGGTGCAGTAAGGTGATTTTCAGTGTTTTAAATAACGAGTACCTAATCAAGAGCAAACTGTGTGTTATTTCAACAGGTATTGAATTTATTTTACTTTCCCCCTATTTTAACCAGATATGATTATTACTGTCCCTCTTTGTCTCATTTAAGACATAAAAAAGTAAACGCTCCAAAAATACAACGTGAAAAACATAACAGAAAAATATTAACTTGTACGTGCCGGTGAAATCAGTCATCACATTTTGCTTTTAAGCCAAACAAAGGCAACTGAAAACTTATGCGCCAATAAAAAGTTGACTTGTTTCTAAATGCCAAAAACAGCAACCAGTTGCACTTATGCAATTGTTATTAATCATGACTTTATTGTTTTTCTGAGCCAGAGAATAACAAAGAATCCCCTAAAACTTTACAACAAAACTATAAAATTTCTGTCAGAGAAAAAATAGAACATGTTACAACAGATTTACAATCACTTATTGTTTGAAAATGCAGAAAGTGACCGCAGCTTTGCAGCGGTCCAGTGCATTTTCTTGTCTTTTATTGCTAATTCGAGTTGATATACGAGTCAGTTGATGGATATTAAATAACCTTCACAGCCATCAGGCTCATTTGGAATTTACAAGATAAAGATCTTTAGGTCAGATGATGGATATCAAATGTCTTGAGCATGTTTTGTGTTTGGGAAGCGTATTGGGGGGCTGAAGCAGGCCTCCTCCATGATTTATGCAACACTACAATAAAGTAAGGAAAGTGGTGGAAACAAATGATCTGCAGGGCACGCAGATTGTCTGAATATCTGGGCTGCAATGCTGTAATGGAAATCTTTTCTCCTATTTTTACAGCTGAGCTACCCCGGGTAAATGGAAAAAGTCAAAACTAAGTACTTATTTAAACATGCAGACTATTTTTACAATTGATACGAGGTGAATCTTGCAGTGGGATCAAAAGGTCAGAGGAGGTGGTAGGAGAAGGAGTTGGGTTATATGGATGAAATAATACGTACCTATTTTCACTGACACAGCATCTCCAAACTGGAGGATCCAGTCTGTCATTTTTATCTGCACTGATTAAAAGCACCAGTTTTATTTGAAATGAAGAGCTTCCTTCATTAATTACAGCAGACATGTCCCTCCGTCACACTTTCTGTTGTCACAATAGCACCCAGAGCTTTACAAGTTGTTTAGCTATTTATCATTTTTATTATTTTCAAGTATTGTTTCTTAATTTTTCTCACCATGAATGCAATACTGAGGATGCTTTGGAGAAGTTTATAGAGGAGCCAGTTTTTCAGGTCATTAAAAAAAATTTTTTTAAACAAAACTTCATTCAGCTATTCAGGGACTTAGCTATCAGGCTAACAATACTATGAAATAGGTCTTAAAAAATAAAAGTGGACAAAACTGTAAAAGATAAAACCTGCAACTCAGGTAATTAATGCATTTTATATACACCTGAAACATTTGCAAGGGGTCACCAGTATTTTGAAACACAAAAGTTTCAGTCTGAAGTCGTATGTATTTATAACACCTCAACCCACTTTAAACTTCTTCTCTGTTTTTCACTGAAAACAAATCTTTGATAAATATCCCCCCCCAAAAAAAACTAAATGATAGAATGACAGTTTATAATAATTTTCTGTGGAAAAACAAATTAAAATCTGATATTATGTGGTTAAAATTATCTCACAATAAACGTTTTTACACCTTACAGATATAGTCAATTTGGCAGTGGTGGAGGACCTGAGACCAGACTCAAAGACAAGACAACAGAAAGTGAACAACTAAAATAAATATTTATCAGGCTCACAGAGTAGACCAAAAGCTTTGCCGTGAGAGGGAATTTAAAAAAAAAAAAAAAAAGCACAGGGTAAGGAGAAAACAGAACTGATCTGACAAAACAACAATGACAATCTGACACTGAACAAGAACATCTGGGAGTATACAGTCACGGTGCTTTGATCTATCGGGAACTGGTAGTTTATTGGCAGATATGAATCCTTAATAATTTAATAAGTTGTAACTAAAATGTGACCTCGGAGAAGCTGATTTATTTTATTCTGCTTTTCTTGCACTATTTTATTTTATCTTAAGAACGGAGAGTAGAGCTGAACCGCCTCACACAAGGAAACTTGTCAGAGGGAAACAAACTCCGAACCGGAGTGAAACTCAGTAACTGTTGTTTATATTGAACTATTAACAAATTAGGTACCTATTTTTACTTAATTTTAATAACAACCAAGAAAAACATACTTGCCTCTTTGTAGATTACCACAAAGTTAAAGAGATCTCACATTTTTACATTTTACCTATCATACACCCAGGGCCGACAAACTCCTGGTCAGACTTGGTACAGCTCTCTGTCTTCACGACACTGGATTTGACCAAAGACCACACGCAGATTTCCTCGTCTCCTGAGTCAATGACAACACCCGCATCACATTGTGGTATCTTGCTTTACAACCTTTTAAGTTTAACGTGGTCTACAGGTTAGGTTCGCAGATGCCTGTGGTTGACTTTCTCTCTCCCAGCATTGTCATTTGCTTTTTGTGTCGTGGTGGTTGTGATCCAGGGTTCAATCGGGTGGTGAGGATATGTCCTGGTGGGGTGTGGTTGCAGCTCAGCTGTAGTGGGTCAGGGAACAGCGTGAGCTGTATCCAGGTGGTCATCACCTGCCTTTCTTTTCACGGAGTGGCAGCTGGGACTAGAAACAAGATGGACATCAGGGCTGCTACTGCTACAATCACTCCTTCTCTGAGGACTTATCAATAAACCAACCTTGTTGTGTCGACTGTGACTTGTGTACTCTTACACCCCGTTACTTTCACATCAGACAGTTGCACCGACTGTGAATGCATCATCTCAGCGGACAACAACCTCAAGTTCACCGATTAGACTAGAGAAGATGCAAACTGTAATGAGCTGCCTTTGTTGGATTGTGCAGTCACATGGGGGAGGAGCGGGGAATACCGGAAACTTATACACACAGACCATTATCTGCATTTTGACTCACACCACCCACTGTAACACAAACTGTCCGTCATCAGAACTCGCCATCGGGTCAAGAATGTTCCTCCTAAGGGAGACAGAAAAGAGAAGGAACACAAACACTTCAAAGAGTGGTTCAAACCTGCGGATACAAAATGGCTCTTTGTAAAGTCAGTAAAGAAATCTGGAACAAACAATCTCAAACATAGAGGAAAAGAAAAACAGCCGCAAAATGTTGTCATTCCAAATGTGGCAGAGAAACTAAAGATCTTCTCCAAACACAAGAGCCCAGCGGACTTAAAATCGAACAATACCGTCAGACAAAAACGGTTCACCCTAAAGACAAAACAAGCAACAAATTTAACCAAACAGAACGGTGCAGTGATGAGAGCGGAGAGCTTTACATGGGGGAAACTGAACAACAGGAACTCAGGAGAACCAGCTCCTCGAGACCCAGTGGTCAACCTGCATCTCAAGGATGAGGGACACTCTTTTGAGGACAGCAATGTGTACATTCTGAAAGGACAAAACAGGTGGGTTGAGAGACGAGTAAAAGAAACCATCTCTGTTGAACCGAAAAACAGAGGAAGTGGTTTCAGGTTTCATCAATCCAGCATTTACAATGCAGCCTTGACTTTCTGTCACAGGTGGCTTCACATCCATTCACACCTTCATCCATGTAGCCAAACATCTCACATGCTGGCCAGGTAAATAATGAACCCACAGTACAGGGACAGGTGGATCACTGATTCACATGTAACTTCAACCACTCACAAGATTGAATGGCATCTAAGATTTACACTCCTCACCAGTTAGAAACTGAAGTCGAGTTTGAACTGAAGAAGCTTTTTGGATGAGAAGAGAAATCTACCTACAGCAGCACCTAAAACCCCACCGAGGAGTGCAAGTATGTGATAGTAACTGTATTTGGTTTAAAATCTCTTTTTTTTTTTAAATCCAACATATTACACGTGACAACTACAATTATTACCCAGGTAGACACCAACATAGATGAGCAACCTGTCCAAAGTGTAACCCTGTCTTTAATGCTGGGATGGGCTCCAGCAGACAAGATTTTTTATGTCCTTCATTTTAGTTTTATTTGAAGATGAACATTTTGGAGTGCATTAACAACTGTATATTAGCTTTTATATTCAATAAGTTCCTACATTTAATAAGTTTGAAGGTGCTGTGAGGAGGAAGAACACACGATGTGCACTCAACAGGTGGTGATGCCAGTGGTCTGCGAGGATCTCACCTTCAGATCATTCTTTGATCCACACCTCTGGTTTAGATGAGGCAGTCACATGACGTTCTCATCTGTGCAGACTTGGAGGAGTCGGTGTATCAGCTTGGAGTTAAAGGTGAGAGATGAAAGCTCTTCAGTTACTTAATGTTGTTCTTTTGAGTTCCTTCTTTTCACTTTTCAGATGAAATGTGATGTTGAACTCCAGGAGAGAGTATGCAAATGAAAAAAAAGAAAGTTAAAGGCTGAGCAACCACAATCGAGGTTGAGGTTTAACCTGCAGCTGAAGTTCAGTCTGAGCTCAAATACCATCTTCAAAAAATATCACGTTAAATACTAAACATCTCTTTTCTTGTTTGTTTGTTTGCAAAAGCCGCTTAGCCGAGCAAATGACTTTTATTCATCAGTTTAATTTCATTTGAAGGAATATTTGTTTACTTTTACAAAGTGTCGTTTAGCTGCAGTGGTTTTGTAACTTAACTTTGGCTGTCCAAGTGGGACAACTGCATGTCTCTTTACACCACTATGTAATGCATCAATAATGATGACGCTAGCTCACAGAGTTACAGAGAATATCCTGGAATAAGCGACGTAATCGAGAAAGTAATCACAGAAGAAAAAGTGAGACAATGACCAAGGCAAAGACCAAATAAAAATAAATCTTATACTATGTTGTAAAAACAACTAAACCCCCGCTCTTTACAGGGATACCCAAAGTTCTTTTTAAATTTAATATTAGCAAGTTTTAACAAGAGTCTAAATAATTTCTTTAACAAAAGGAAATATCTCTCCTGGTACGAAGATTTTGGAAATATTTATCCCATTTAGGCCCATACTAACAGGCAATCTGGAAAATAAAAATACCTTTGTTTCACAATATATTTGTAGAGATGTGCATCTTTCAGTAGTAGTAGGTTTAAAAACAAAAAGGTATTATGGGGAAACATACTGTCAGCTCTGTCAGCACCATCAGACCCGGCTGTGGTCCTCAGTAGGAGCTTGTACCTGAAGAAGATGGGACTCAGAGAACCTACTGAGAACGTCTGGTTCATTTAGTTTGTGTCAGCACTCTGTTCCACGTGCACGGATGGTGCAACTCCTGTAACCTTGGATACAATACAGGTGCACATGCACAAGTAAGGGTTATGCATATGCAACATGTACGTGTGACAGCTCTACATGACAAACAACACGGCAGCATGAAACAGAAATTCAAAAACGTAAGAGCACCTTTTCTGACAAGAAAAAAAAAACAGCAACTCAAAGTAAGCAACAAAGTTAGAAATATTACTGTTATGTATTCTGTGCAGCCTTCAGTTGTCATGCAGGAGTGTTGTATACTGAGGTGATGACACATGTACAAACAACAGTCATGCTCTAGCACAGTTGATATGGGAGTGATGGGAGTGCAGCCTAGTGGAGGAGTCAGAAAGGAGGGCCATGGCGCAGTCCGGGGCCACACACAAAGTACTCATTCACAAAGTAGACGCTTAGCTTCATTAGATGGTTGACGATAAATCCTCACATTTTTGGTGGACGTGATACCACTTTTATATGAAAAACAATTTTTAAATGAACTCTGCTGACTCTGAGGTGTAAAAGGATTTAAAGATTATAGCATACTTCCTGTTTCTAGACAGTTTAACGGCAAATCAGCTAACAGTGTGCTCATGTTCAACTCCAAGTCTTTCAGACTGTCAGTTGAAATTTTCAGTTTAGGTTTGAAAATATTACTTTGTAAGCAAATTACTGACTAAAAGAGCCATCGGCCCTCAGTGTTTGAATAGGACTACAACGCATATGAGGACATTTTCATCACAGGGAATTATATACCTGCTGGATAAAACAAATTAACCTGTCCAAACCTGCAATGATTTAACATGTTGGCTGTTACCCACAATTAAAGTATAAGTCAGTGAGTGGAGCTGAAAATATCAAGGTGTTCAGACAAGATGTGGGAAAGATCCAAATGCAGGACATTTGGAGGCAGGAGAAACAGTAAAGGTTTTTTATTTAAACAAAAATGTGCTGCTCTGGTAGGTATTCAAGAAGATGAAGAAAACTAACCACTGGGAAAGGAGCTAAATGGCAAAGGAAAGCAAAAGAGGAGAAACACAAGTCAATGTATACTCAGAGAGGTTGACAAGACACAGGCGGGAACAATCAAGAAATATGAGAGCAAGGGAAGCACGCTGATGTGGACTCTCACTCGAGGTAACTCTCAAAGCCTTTAAATAAGGCAACTGGACATCCTTTTCTTTTGTTCTTGAAGATGTCTCACCTTCAGTTCAGCTGATGAAGACTTCAGGATAGAAGGTGAAACATGTACAAGAACAAATGAAAAGGAAGTCTTGACTCAAGCTTTAAAGTGACCAAGGGAAGTCAAAGACACTCAGAAACAGAGTTTCAAACTAAAACAGGAAGTAAAGCAACCAGGACTAAAAACGGACACAGAAGAATATAAGAAAACAAGACTTAAATCAGCAGAACTACGAAAAAAAAACCCTCAAGAAACTCAAGAAAAGAAATCCAAAACCACAAGACAAGGCATGATGGGCAAGCAGCTGAGCAGCTTTCAGCCACTAAACTGGTCTGCAGAGACTCTGCTGATGTTCATTAAAGTGAACTCCCCATCCTGTCCCAAAACCTCAAGCCTATTTTTCTTTCAGTTTCCCTTTCCTTCTCACTCTCTCTCTCTCTCTCTCTCTCTCTCACACACACACACTAACTCACACTTTACTCTCTAGTCTAATGCTCCTCTCTAGTATGTAAATAACCATCCCCGTGTGGAGTATTTTCTTTCAAAGCTTTCAATGTCAAATTAAGTTCCATATGTTTGTGCCCAACAAACTACAAATGTCTGGCCTAAACAAGACTGTGTTCCTCATCATTTGTTGTGAAAACATTTCCTCTGGTGGCCTCCCTGCCCCCAGCCTGCATTTCCCCCACTGTAAATCATGATAAAATGGCTTGCAGGTGTCAGGATTAAAGAATACTCTCAAAGGACTTCGGGCCACAGACGCAGACACAGCTGCTGCTCTCCTTTTGCCAGGTCCTTTATTGCTATTTGTTTTCTGTTTAGTGTGATGGCTTGTAGTACCAGTGCTGGACGAAAGGCCGTCCTCCAGAGGGTTGAAACAACATTACATGGAGCTTTGCCATAACTTCGCAGACGTATACAGTTACAGTTAATCGAAGGAAAAAGCATTCAGCCATCCCAGTTTCCAGTACATCTCCTCCCAGTAAATAGCTTCATATTTGCTTTGATTTTGAATCTTTAATTGTCCATGATGAAACATTTATCGACGGAGAGAGCAGTGCATGTGAAGTTGAAAGGTGTGATCTTCATCTGCGTACGTGCCCTACGTAAATGTCAATCTTGTTAAAGGGTAAGAATGAGATATCGCCTTACTCAAGAAAAAGAAAAAAACTCAATGCATATTTCTTTGCTAAAAAAAAAAAGTTTTTACAACTGCAGCTGCAGTTTGAGCCTGACATTCAGTTTTCTCCTCTGCAAAAATGCAGTATACAGCTAGATAATTATCAAGTAATTACTACGCCCTGGAAATCTGTAATGTACCTAAAAAAATAGGTAGCAATAGAGCTGATTGTAACAAATGGTAACAATCACTTCTTGAAATTAAAGCTGAACAGAAAAACCTCATAAACCCTCAGCTATTAGTCACTGGCTGCCAATAGTCCGATTTTCCTCAAAGTTTTTTTTTTTTAATAAAAAGTGAATGTAAGAAATAAATAAACTTTGTTTTCTTTACTCTGTGTCCATGTGGCTTTTTCCTGTTTCATAAAAACAAAAAAAAAACAAAACATGTCACTCTTGAAATAACAGCCACATCATATTTTTCCAGTCAAATATTTAGTTCATTTTTTTCTGTATATTGAACTTGAGAAAAATATTACTTAAATCATTATTTTAGCAGATGGTATTGTGAATTGGAAATTGACGTATGGAGAATATGTTACCCAGTGACTAGTCACATGAAAATGCCATTTTTTTCTGAGATAAGCTTTAACAAAAAAATAAATAAATAAAATCACTGGAGGAAAACCTCAGCATCCTGACACATGATATCGACATTCATCAAAAATGCAGGATGCTCTGGCAGAAAACCACATCTTCAATCAGATGAGTCAGCACTTTTCAGTGCTGAGCTTCGTCTTCGGATCAGAGCACAAATCCATAAACATAAAAGAACATATACAACACAACCAGATGGGGAGAAAAAATCCACAGGACCTGACTCTTTATCTTGAACACATTGACTGTTTTTGTTCCTTCTTCCATTTTCATGTCAGGAACTACTTTGTTGTTTGCTGCTCCAAAGTTTCATTTCTGCTTCAATGCTTCAGTCGGGTGCCGTCATTATTAGTTATGACCATCTTTAGCTTGTCTGCAGGTTGCAAACAATACTTAAGGTTATGTAAATAAAATGCTTCAATGCATATTCCAGGTTCAACTTTGACCCAGGGTGCTTACCATTATTGTACAAAATCTACCTGCACCTTCAGAAGTTTTAATTGACATTATGTGTGTACGTACTTCAGATGGCAAAATGTGCTCTCTTGGCTGGTTTTGTAGTCTGGTTCTCTCAGAGGTTTCTTCTTCTACTAGCTCTCAACTTCACCTCTGTAATTTAAATGTAAAAAGTAAGAGCAGATCTTTTATTCGTGGTCAGTTTACTCACAGAGCGGTGTCCCAAGATTTCCATGGAAGCAGAAGCTAATGCTCATTTGAGCTATAAGTGTTCCTTGATTTTATCATCTGTATCAAGGCTGGGGTATTTGGATTTTTCCCGAACATAAAAAGAATTAAGCAAGTTTTAAACAAATGTTTGTTTTCTCTGTTTAAATTGGTGACACAGACTCATTCTTCAGCTGAAGCTGGAAACGATCACAGCTTCTAATATAGACATTTCTCACAGCGGTCAGTTTGATTTGTCAGGTGTAACTAATAGTGTTAATGATGGCTCTTTTCCATTTAGGTGGCCCAGTAAGCCATGACAGTGAGCCAACTTGCACAATAGTAGAGGCCTGAGCCTGGCACCGGAGCAGCCAAATGAAAACCAGCCAGCATTAATGTTATTAGCTACACCTGTGTGCGGCTGTGAGAAACATCCCCTGAATAATGAGCGAATGACGAATTGTTCCATACAGCATTATAATTACTCATATCATAAACTCTAAGATCTAACGCCAACTACCTGTTGAACACAGTTTAATCTGGATTAAACTATAACACATCAGAAGTGTGTAGAGAAACAAAATATCACTCTTAATCAAAGAGACTTAAAAAAAAACAAAAAAAACAGCCTATCCTCTGAAACCCCTCTGACACCAAAGTGGGAAAGAAATATTAACAGCTTTAGAGCGTTTGACGTGCAAGAGAAATGAAGCTCTGCAGATCCGCCTGCTAAGTGCAGTCGGATCGTTTGTAAAAGTTGGATCATTTATGTAAAGTCTACAGCTGTCCCAAGTCTTTACCAGACACACTTGACGTGCACGTCTGACGTAAAATAGACATTTAGAGTGCCTGCCTTGGCTTTTGGAGTTATGATGGGTGCACATCTACTCGAGAGATTTCTGAGGATAAAAATAGACCTCTAGAAGTAAGCAAAATAGGATTTTTGTCTCAGATTGAAAATTCAACTCTTCATTAAGCAACATTGAAATGTTTTATTATTTTTATGACTGAGTGATTTATTCATTCATTCATGTTGTATCTCCCATTACGTAAAGCACAAAGTGATAGTATCTTCATCTTTGTGGTTTAGAGTTCTGATATAAATTAATGAAATTTGAAAAAGCTCATGATGCACACAGAAAGCCTTTATACACATGATGTAATACCAGATGTAGAAATGGTAACAACCAGTCAGTAAACGTACCTGCAAATGTCTAACATTTATTATGTCATCATCCAGCTTACAGATAGTTTGATGGAAAACAAATGAAAAAAGTTTTTTTTTTTGGTTGAATATTGAAGGAAAGGGGCATATTTTGAAGTAATATGGAGGGGGGAAAAGCCTGAGACTGATATCTCAAAGTGAAGAGTGACATTTTATTAGTGAATAATATGAATTATCTCTATAGAGTAATCAGTCTCTGAAGATGTTGAACCAGGTTTTTTTTGGTGGGTGGGCAGCTGGTGGGGGTAGGGGGCATGGTTTCGTTTTTCATCTATTATTACAAACACAATTGTCCTGGATCAGATCAGCTTTCCAGCAAAGGTTTCAGTAGTGATATACATATAAAAAGGTTAACCACCTTTGTGAAACTAAATAACTCAAAGATCAATCTCTGGTTTTCTTACTGATCCACTAATCTCCGTGTTTTCTGCATTTCAGAGCCCCTGACTCACCTGTTTCATTTTCAGAGTTGTCTGGGAGAGACAAATCTTTGTCATCATCATTCCCACTCTCATCCCTGTCAGTAAAGATCTGTGATATAATCTGAAACCCACGAGTAGCAGCCCACTTCAGTGGGAGCGGAAGTCCACTCAGCCACATGTATAAAGCATCACGCACAAAAATTTGCTGTAATGTATCTAAATCATATTTATGTACATCAGTATGATTATTATTAGTAATAATAGTAGATTTAAAAGAAAGCAGGGTACGCAGTCTTGAATGAAAATTTCTAAAATCCACCTCTGTGTGAGGTATAAAGGAAGAGGGGAACATTACAACAGGAAAACCACATAAAATAGGGATCTAACTTTGAAGTGGTCATATCAAAATTACAAAGAAAATTACACAGCTGACTCATATAATGCTCACTACCGTTTCCCATATGACTCAAACCTTACAGGTATCACTTTTGTGTGTGCAGATGAAAAGCTTGGACCAGCTGAGCACCTGCTGTGTGATGAAGAAAAGGAGCTCTTGAAAAGAGCAGTTTGTTATTATGTCAATTCGTGGCTATTTATTCATTAACCTTTAGCTGTCCAGAATCAAAACCAGGACCAAAACAACAAAATATTGGTTTTAAAAACTGCTTGAGCAAAATCTTACATCTTACTTTAAGACCTAAGTACTGAATATGTCTACACAAAACTATTGTCAAATGCCTTTCCTTTTCTTTTGTTATTTATTTATTCTGCTATCATTTATGAAACTGTCTCTCCAGCATGGCACAGTGTTTGTCAGCCATAAATGAATTCTCAGCATCTGCAAACTCCCTCAGAAGGTAGTTTTTTAGGAGCAGCTCCAGTGCAGCATCATTTGTAATCAATCTCTAATCAATAGATCAGAGATCAGTTAGGCTCATCCTGCACATACATTGGTGTAGTTTTTTTCTGTTGTTGTATTACAACTTAAAGTTGACCAAAGTTTTGTGTGGGTTGTGTTATTTGATTAAAATAACTTTGAAGAGGTAAATTATTTTTAATTGTGAAAAAGACAAATGAGTTAATAAATAAGGAAAGGAATTGAATGAGAAGACTAGCCCATCCAGGATTCAAACCACACATCTCTTTTCTAGCAGCTGCAAACGCGACTCAATCTCCTTTTACATTAAAATGTCTGACTTTGATTCAAAAGTAAAGACATTTAACTCCGAATATTATTTTGATCTTGATAGCTAGAGTTCACACCCAAAACAACTGCAGTTGCAGGGCTTAAATCTCTGTCCACCATTTTTATCCACCTCATCAGTTAAAATGATATAAGGCCACAACTTTCAAAAAATGGCATGTTTTTTTCTTTGTGTTTGTTTCGATAACAGCAGCCTGTGGTGTCAGTCGCTTGTTTTCATCTCTTTAATTACTTTGATGAATTTGACATCTGAGATGGGAATAAATGTTATAATGCCAGATGGATCTTA
>JAOWBL010000018.1:10484196-10498531 GCA_028564865.1 Zenarchopterus dispar
TACAGATATATATATATATATATATATATATATATATATATATATATATATACAGATATAGATATAGATATAGATATATATGTGTATGGACCTGTTCAGGTTGTAGCCCTCCTCTCACCCAGTGCCAGCTGTAATAGGCTCCATGGATACGATACACTGGCCATAGAAAATGGATTGATTATAGATTTCACCATTTACATCAGATGTGCTTTCTTTTGGTTTCATGTCTAAATCAGTGGTTAGCATGTTATTAAAACTGGGCATTTCATTTTACAGGACTTGTGGAAATATTATTACACTTCCACAGTTCTGAAATGTTTGCCACTTTAACTGTTAATATAATCTTTAGGAGTGTAGAAGGAATAAAGTAAAGATAAGATGCATGTTTGACTGTGCTTTGTTGTTAATTCTTGTCTTTCATTCATATGTTAGCTTGTATAAACTTGATAAGATGTAAAGAAGCTGACATTTTTTTCTATGAAAAATATTCTGAAGTATTAGCTGGCTGAGAGCTGGATGTCCATGATAAGCTGCTCTGGTGATGAAAAGTAACTGAATACATTTATTCTAGTACATATTTTGGGTCCATGCATGTATTCTGAAACATATTTGATTTATTCTGTGTGGAATCATAATATATTAGTCACGGGAACCTGACTTTATGCATGAAAAGTTTATTCAAAGCTAATAGTGCTGCTCTTTTACTTTTGGTTGATTGTCACTTCTTTCCTGCAGAGATTTTACTTGTACTGAAATATTTTTACATGGCTCTTTTGATACTTTTACTTTGTTAAAATGAGGAGAATATTTCATCAGCATAAGGTAGCTGAAGCAACAGACATTCGCCAAAACAGGAATTCAAAGATGTACATACCAATATTCTGAACTAGTCAGCCCGCAGAAAATGTTGGCTGTTTTTATGGAATAAAAGTGAAGTAACTGTTTAATCTGTCAGCTGTGTTTCAAGCCCAGAGCATTGCTAATATACACAACCAGAATGCTCCCTCTTCGAAGTATGAAAGTTGTCTGTGCCTGTAGGTGTTTACCCAAAACATTTTGCACACAGAAATGTTACATCTCAGCTGGAATGTATTTGCTCAGCAAAGGAAGTCATCTAATAAGAGGGTGTAGCTGGCTGTCTGTCTGTCAGAGAAAACAAAACATTAATAAATAAATAAGGAAAACAGTCTGGGCCTCCCACTCCCACACAGTCTCATCTGGTTCATCATACTTGTATCCAACCATCTTATGGGGCCAGAGCTGTTCTGCACTCCAAAGTGCTACACAGCAATCAAAAACACCTGGCCTCGGGGCTTGGAATGGCCACAACATTACAACATATAAAGGAGCCAACTACTCCATATAGAGGCCCCATAATTGTTGGACTGAACAGGATTTCTGTGTTTGTGTGTGTGTGTGTGTGTTTTCTTTGTGTAGTTTTACTATTCTTGTAACACTTACGACCCGAGGCCAAATTTATCCACCGAGGGCAGATTTTATGAACATAATTTTGCAAACAAATAGGAACTACCTTCCCAGAAATTCATCCGACGCTAATGCAGCAGAGCTGTGAGCCTCTGCTGGGCATGGGCAACAAAATGTCCCAGAAGTGATTTCAGAGCACTCAGATAACTCCCTCACACCTTCAGTATTAAAGGAAAAAGAAAAGGAAAGGGATTTGGCAATAGTTTTGTGTGGACATATACAGTATTTAGGCCTTAAAGTAAGTTGTAAGATTTTGCTCGAGCAGTTTTTAAGACCAATATTTTGTTGTTTTGGTCCTGGTTTTGATTCTGGACAGCTAAAGGTTAATGTCACAAACACTTTTAGCCAAGAAATTGAACCTGAACGCAGTTTTAATTCTTCGTCAAGGCCGATTTACTGTGCACAATACACCCAGATGATCAACCATGTGTTCACTGATGACAGAAAACACAAGTCAAGAGAGCACACAGATGTCCGCAGAAGTTGCATAAAGGAGAGTTTTCTGTTATAAAAGCTTATGACAAATTAAACAAAATAAAACAGTGAGGCCTAAAGTTCCACTAAATGGAAGATGAGGGGAATAAACAAAACAAATGTGAAGTGTAAAAAAATAAATTAAAAAAAAAAAACAGCTTCAACAGAGGAAATAAAAGTTGAACAAAAGTTCATTGTTGCTGTAACATTAATGGGGATACAAGAATAAGAATTTGCCTCCTCATTATGAACAAACTGCCAGGCAGGGTCTCTAGTTTCTCCCTCCTGCCGGGCCCTGGCACCCCTGCAGCATCCCCACAGAGACGGCTTCCTTGCCGTGATGAGCTTTTGACAGGCCCCAAAAAGCCTGCTTAACACCGTGCCAGGCCAGACATGGAGCGGCTGGGATGCTGGCAGCTTCTTGGCCCACACCGTGCATCACGGACCTCAACCCATTTCACCCCTCCTTCTCCTCCTCCCTCTCTCCGCCCTTTCTTTTTAGTGCTTCAGGATTGTTATGCAAAGCTAAGCAAGCGCAGACTGTGGGAGTGCTGTCAAGCGCAGATGTATGCACATCATATTTCTACAGACTGCTGTCATGTTGAGAAATGTTGCTTCAGGCTGCGAGCTGTTATCAAGAACAGCAAGGTGCACGGCTGTAGCCTCACCTGGGACATGCACCGCAGCTTCAAGACACAGGAAAAACAGTAACAGGAATCAAACGGTAACTTTAGCTCTTTGTTGCAAATAAGTACTGGCAGCTGTTGATCCTTCTGATTCCCTGTCAGCAACTGGCTTCAGAATCAGGAGCAAACTTTAAATACATATAAACTCCTCACAGCTGGATGGCCATTGATAAAATGAACAAGTTTAAAACATTGACGGTATTTCTTTGTGTTAGTAAATGAAAAAAGAAAGAGTGATATGAAATTGAAGTTAAAGCCCAATCTGTAGAGATACACCACTGCCATCCAGTGCTGACATGTGAGTACTACTTAAAAGGGATAAAAGTAAACACAAAGTCCATCTGCTGCAAGACATGACTACACAAGGATAACTCATTACCGCTAAACCATGCCTTTTCCATTTGTGGTGAGTTTTATGGCTTTCGAACTATAAACATTGTTCCAAGGAAAAGGAAACACATAATGCTTGTGTTGTGACATTCTTATCTTACAGAAACTCTGTGGGCTGTTTAACCGCTCTCACATTAAACCTAACAGTTTGAAAGGAAAGAAAGGAAAAAAAAAACAAAAGAAACAAAAAAACTGGTGGAAAAGTAAGGCTACAATAATCAAAACAGCAGTGTGTACAATAAAACAATACTACATGTGGATTTTTATAATACTGCATTATTAGAAACAGATGTCCTCTTTCTTAAACAAAAAGACGAGAGAAAAAAGAAATAAGTGATGACCAAGATGATCACACCTATTAATCCCAAATCTTTACAGTAATTTGGAGGAAATAAAGAGGAGTCTGTTGCGAAGCATTTAAGACGTGGGTAGATGTTGGGCTCTGTGCCTTAAACTTTATTTAAATGTGTGAAACAAGACACAGCTGCTAAGACCTTCACACATTTTACCAAGTGTAAAACCAAAAACCCGCAGTGGATACAGCACAGCCAGCGGCCACACACACTCTTACTGTGCTCACAGATCTGAAAAAGATGATTTAGGCAGATGACTCCTGTAACAACTAAAACAACAGAGAAAAATGCATTCAAGAAAATATCTTCTCATAGGCATATTTTATATAATTTATGATGATTATGTGGCATAACTTTAGAAAAGATGTGATTTGAGTGGTGGAGGGGAAAAAAAACGTCACAGTTCAGATCTTCAGTTTTCAGATCTTCCAACGGAAAACAGAGCAAAAGACGATGATATCTGTCCTACACTTCAAAGCAATGTGAATGTCAAAAATATGTTTATTAGAAGACCGGAGCATAAAGTATTTTCATTTTAAAGTTGTCAAAAGCACACATTTAACACAGATGCTCTTTTAAAACAATGTCACAGTTACATCTGTTTAATGTATGATGACATGGATGGCACTCAAGATGGGGAGTCACATGACTGTTAAGTGAATTCGAAGCATACTTTTAAAAAGTTTATTAAGTCACAAAGTAGTGAGGCTGAGTAGTGTGATCATTGCATTATTAGGTCATAAAGCTATGTGTTGGAGTAAACAGAGCAGAAAGTACGTCTGCAGCTGGAGGGAGCGTTGAAAACAAAACAAAACAAGAGTCAGTCGCATTCTTACGGCACTTTCTGTGACTGGATTTAAATAAATGACACGTGAGTTGTGTTCTCAGACACAATGTCCCTGTTTTGTTTATTTTTATTTGTTTATTGTTTTTTGACTGTACTTGGCCACAAAAATAAAGTCTTGTGGGGGACAAAAGTACAGTTTGTTTTAGTTTTAAAATTTTGATATAACAAAGAAATGATCTGATCGCTACCAGGTCTTAAAATTAAGTAAATAAAACCTCGGTTGAATAATAACATAACACTGTATAATATGTTGTGTCATTGTTTAAGTTGTTTAAGTACTCCCATGATCCAGTGGCTTGTAAACCACTTCAGAGGGAGTCTCTCACATTGTTGTGGAGGAGTTTTTGATCCACTTTTCGTTTATAACATTGTTTCAGCTCACTGAGGCTTGTCGACATTTATGCACATTTTTGCACACATAACATCTGAATCAGGTGTAGGTCTGGACGTTACTGACCCATTGCAACACCTTGATTCTTTTCTTTTTCGGTTATTATGTTTTAGTTTTGCTGGCGTGTTTGGATCATTGCTCTTTTCATGACTCAGTTTCGACCAACATCTGACTAGAAAACTTTGGTATGCAGAGGAGCTCATTGTTATCTCAGTGTCTGCAGGTGTCCAGGTCCTGAGTTTGTGTTGTTATGCCGTGTTTGGCTTTCACTAAATATGGCGCTGTGCATTATGGTCAAACGACCCCATATTATCTTCATCAGTTCAAAGATATTTTTTCCAGAGGTCTTGTGGTTTATTCAGATGCATTTTTGTAAATCTAAGTTGTGATGTCATGATCTTTAAGCATTTAGCAACCCTTTCAAACAAGCCATAGTTGTGCTTTTTTTTAATGTACTATTTGACTTGAAGCCTGAGATATCTGTGATGTTGTTTTGTTTTTTTAGATAGCCACTGTGTTTTCCTTCACTTTCACTTCTTGGCTAAGATAGGTTAATTTAAGGCCTGAAAATCACCTGAGTTTATTTAGATATCCAGGTGTGATATATTATGTGCAGTCATCCTTGGTGTCTCCAAAAAGAAAAAAAAACATCTACGATTTATGTCCTGCACATAATAAATTGAATTTGCTGTCCTGTGACAGAGATAACTGTTGGACAAATTTTCCAGCTTTGTTTAGTTTTCATTTCTGTTAAGTTATTAAATATCTTTTTATGCTACCAAACAGTGAGCTATTACAACAGATGTTTGCTAGACTAGGATTCACTACCCAAGAGCTTTTTCTATCTCCTGTTAATGCATCAGTTAGCTGTTAAAAGTAAATAAATTAATTAAAGGAATCATATTTTTTTCATGCTGAAAAAAGATTTTTCTTCCCCTTTTCATCCATCTTTTGAAATCAAATTTCAAATAGAAACTTTAAAAAAACAATAGATGAACAGTGAAGCAAAATGTGTAAAGTGATGAGTTAGATGCAGTCTTTTCATATTAATGTATACAAATTATGCTGATGATAAATAGTTCTTTTTTTGCTGTTTTGTCAATATTTTTTCTTTCATATGAGATGCTACAGATCTTGAGGTTTACAGCATCATTTTATATGACATATAAATGTGCCACTCAAAGCTGCAGTGAAACAGATGTTGTCAAAAATGAGCACTTACATTTTCTCTTTCCTCATAAAGGTGTAACTATAGTTGTTGCTATAGTTGTGTTGCTATAGTTGTTTATAATGATAACAGATTATACTTTTCCTGACTTTCAAGGGCTCAAATTTGTCTTCAACCATTATATATCCAGTTTTCAGGCTGGCTGGTTGTCATTTTAAGAGATTGATTGCATGGTGGATTAAACAATAAATGTAAGTCTCGAAAGAACAGCTATGTCAGCAGCTTCCAGAGATTTAATTAATTAATAAAAATCAAGATCAAAACTGCACAATATGGCACCTTCAAGAGACTCCCATGACAATCAAAGAAGCAATGGTGAAATGTAAGGAGCAAGTAGAATATCTACAGGTACTCTCCAGCTAGAGCTGTCGTTGAGTTCATGTCTATATTCAAACACTGGTGAAACCGTGCCAGCAAGACAGAAACTGGCAGCATCACTGAGTTCGATATTTCCCATGTATACTGAGAATTTAAACTGTGCAGCAGAGAAACTCTGTTCATACGTTTGACAGACTCACTCTGAGCGTCCACGCCAGCATATAGCAGATTTCTACTTCATGCTTCTCTGGACTCGAGGAGTTTTACTCTGTTTATGTAATCATCGGTGTCATCTGTGTATCATATTTATCAGACAAATGCAAGCAGGAAACATCCTGAGCACGTTCACATGCAAGAGGTCGTGCCTGTTCAGTGAACATGTGGATATGCTGTATATATACTATGTAAATATAGTGTGTGTGTGTGTGAGAGAGAGAGCGAGAGAAAAGAAAAAAAATCTTAAGAATGTAAAAATGCTATAAATCATTCTTTGACTGTGTTTTGCTACCAGAACTCACTTCCAGACACCTCAGTCTTTCTTTTTTTCTCTCTTCAGCAGATTAACACACTAGTGGGGGGAATATGTTCCCATCCACATTCCCAGTGAGACAGCTGCAGGATCCTTGTGAGTGTTGCAGTCACATATCATGCTTCCCGAGGCAGCTAGCAGTCATGACATGAGCGATGAGCAGGCTTCCTGTCACACATGCACATTTCATGATGAGATAACTGGAGACTTCACCACCTCAGTCCTGTCAGGAAAGTATTTATTTTCCCTGTCGCCCCGTCAAGAGGACACACACACTTGTAGCACAGCAAAGTCATTCATCTCATTTGCATTTGAAACATTTGTTCAACTTTCACACTTGAGACAAATGCAAATGAGCACCATTGACTTCCTTTCACTGAAAGCATCCATGTGGGGACAAATTCAGATGAATTATGTTGTTGAAGGAAAAGAACTTCATCTAAGGAAGTTTCTCAGTAACAATGAACATCCATCCAAACTGCTAAGACATTTAAGTCAAGACCAATGATTGCCGTACACAGAGCCATGTCACCGGCTTCGCTAAAAGAAAAAAAAACTTGATTTGTTTTGGTGCAGCAAGAGGAGGGAGAGCTGGTTCAAATTGGGATGAGAAGATAGGCTGTAACCATATCTGCAGAGAGCTGCTGTGTGCTGCATTATTTCATCTCTTCTTGTGCCCTGAAAAAATATGACAAAAACATCAGAGAATGGAAAAAGCATGACCTCAGACTTTGTAACCTGGCAGACATAATCAAATCATTCTGCCGAGGGCCTAACTCGTGTTTAACGCCAGTCTATACATCATACTGTATATCTAATTTAAGGCCGAGCTGACTGGTCTTTGAAGACACAGTTTTGAAATCACATTCCAGTTTCCACTCCCAAACAGCAAATTATTTCTACTCCCGCAGGACGTGTGATTTCGGACTCGGAGTAGGAGCAAATCACTTGCAGACTACTTCATGAGGAGACTATTAATCCGAGTCGAGGGGTCTGGGATTCAAGCTGAAGTATAAACAACACTCTTCACCAATGGAAAACGTAAAATAATAATAACAATACGAAGAAGAGGAAGCTTTGACAAGAGAGTCTGCTTGATTTCCTTTCAACAACATCCTCATACATTCAGAGATCAGTTTGACACGAGATACCAGAGGAAAGCAATGGCAATATGTGCCCCATAATTGAGAACAGTCTCTGAATTTATGTAAGCAAGGTAAGCTGTAATTAATCCCAGCACAATGAGGATACTCTGTGGAGCGTGCTCATGTATTTGTTATGGGACATCACCATGGGACCACTCTGGAGCCCATCAGATACAGTGTCTAAATACAAAGCAATCAAATGCTTTTTTTTTTTTTTAATTCCAGCCGTTCTGTCTCTCCAAGAGATCTCCCATCAATGCCTCAGAAACAATTACTGAAGGTTATCAAAGGGCATCTACCACCAGGCTGTGACCCACATGAACCCACACTCATTTCCCCCAAAAAGGTGCCTCAGCGCCTGATTTCCTCCTCATCAAAACCCCTGAATCAGGCTGTTTAAAATTAAGATGGTCTGCAGTCCTCACTGAGTGTTGGAGGCCAGATGATGGGAAAGGCAAGGCAATTTGGAGGGATCACAAATGTAGCTGGCACTTCTTATCTACCACATATTAGCAGAGTTGAGAAATGGTGTTTGCCATATTGAATTATCCTGCTGCCGTCCCGTCATCGCCTGCCATTCCCAGCAACAACATGATCCAAATGCAGTCCAGATGTCTCAGCCATCAAGCCTTAATAACTCACTACCCCGCATTAATCTTATCAAGCGTGTGACAGATCCTCGCCTGATAACATCTCACAGGGTAAGTGTCTGTAGCTGACCATTGCTTCACTAGAAAAATGGATGTATAGTGCCTTCTTAGCTTATTTTGCACATAAATGGGATAAAAGGTTAATAACAACACAGATCAAGTTGTATTTTATGACAGAATTAAACATAACACTGTTTATCCTGGAAATAAGATTAAAGATGGTAGTTGACATCTAAAGAGCAATTCTTACAAGTAGTTTTGTGACATTCCAGGTGAAACATATTTCTCAAAAGTATATATGTAGAATTGACATTTGCTTAGATATTACTTCCAGGGAATGATGTGCATTTAATCCCTAACAGATAAATATATTTGTGTTAAACAACTTTACTCTTCATTTGCACAATTGATGCACCTATGCATTGATTGTGCATGATTTTCCTGCACAGTTATTGCATAAATGGTGATCAATAGATTTAACATTAAAGCAAAGCCAAGGGATAATTGCTGCTCTAATATTTGTGCAGTTTTAATACCAGGCTAGAGCTCAATCCTCAGTCCCACAACTGCGTGATACCTAAAACACCACAATCTGTGGAGGCAATAAAGTGCAGTTTGTAATATTATGAGGAATACTGAATGTGACCTGAGGGTGTTTCATGCAGGGGAGCACCGTAATGTAGCTGCCAGCTGCAAATCTTACATGTTCAAAACAGTTACTTTTCAATAAATACAGAAATGTTATTGAGTAACTAAACACTGCTTCGTCTAAGCTGACAACGTCAGGCAACATTAGTGGATTTAACTTCATCCTTGAGCTGCACATCGTCCCAGCTGGATGTAGTCTGAAGTCCAGTGGTGTTCCTGGAGGATATGAGGATCAGATTTATGAGGTTCAGCCATGAACTTAATAAAATCTCTCCTTTGTTTCAGACTGCTGACACACATAAAGGGTGACCAGTAGCAATGAAATATGAAAAAGAATTTTTTTAAAATGACAGAACAAGGAGATATGAGGTGTGCACTCAACTGTGCTTTTCCAAAGTGGTGCACAATGACATTTTTATTCATCAGAAGAAGAGAATACAAATGAACATGTTCAGATGGACATTTAAACTTGTAAATTATTTCCTTTATGGTTCTGTCAGTCGGACAGGCCATGTTAGTCAAGAAAAATTAAAGACGACCTTTTCAGAATAATTTTACACACAATATCTGCACTTTCAGGAAAAGTGACCCCAGGCATCCTTATATAAACATTTGGGTGATCATATGTATTTATGAGCTTATAATTCATGTTCATTCTGAAACAAATATTAGAAAGTCAACGCTGTTTTCTGGATAAAACTGTAAACGCTCACATTGTTTAAAAACAATCAGCTCCACTCATTAATGAGCTTTAAGTGCATATTATTATTAACACTCTCAAAGTACAGCACTCCCAAGCTCTAAAAACGATGATGTCAAGACTTGGAAACAACTCAACACAACACTAAGTGAAATAAAATTAAATGATCTAGTTTCCAAACCAGACACTCAAGTTTCTGAGCTGAGTCTGATACCGACTTTTCCTTTACACCAAGGTCGTTTTCTCCTCTTGGACTGAAAATCCTGCCTGATGGGTCCCCATCATGACTTCCAAAGGCTGTTCCCATCAGGGACAAGGTTACACCGGTTTCCCCAGCCGGCCCTCCAGTTTCAGTCCTCCTCAGAGGAGAGCTGGGCTCCTTCATCGTGAACTTCTCTGTAGGCAGCCATGGGGCCACCGTCAGGAGTGTAACTCCCCATAGAGATTTTCAGTCCCTCAGACAGTTTCTGGGCTGCCAGCTTGGCCTGCAACTCCTGAAATTAAACACAAGACCAAGGGAAATCTGACATGAAAAGGTTGGTAAAAAAGAAAAAAAAAAAACCTGCAGTACAGCCATGGCTATTAAAGTGTGGCTGATAATAAGCCTGTCTTTAAGCTGACAACAGGACGCCCTTTTATGGTTGGCTCTGATTACTCCTGATGTGAAGATACAGTGTCTGAATGCTGCCCTCCAGAGCCCATAATGAGAACTGATGCTGATTATAAACATAATTCAAAAACAAAGAGAAAAGAAAAGTGTCACAAGTTGGTATTTTATTGATTTTAACACTTGAATTTAGCTGAAAACACTCCACCACAACAGCATATTTTGTATTAGGTATCAATATTTATTAATTGTTTTTTTCTGTAAGGAAGTTTAAAAGAACTACTTTTGAAATATCAAGCTACAATCTTGAGTTGTATAATGACTCATTATAAAGTCCTGGACCTCAAGTATTAACCACCAAAACAAATGCATTTCTAGTTGTAATAACATTTCAGTAAAAACTGTTTATTGCTATTTTATCCAAAATGAATAAGAACTATTACAGTTTAGAGTTTGTTTTTTACTTGAACATAATATTGAATGTGTATCTAAATTAATCAGTTCCTTTATCGACTAAATGGCAAATACAGAACAGCTTCAGAAATGCATACAAACACTTTTTTATGTTTCGAGTTAAAACAAATGCAGAGTCATCATCAGCTGAACCAGCTCAATGTTTGATTTGTCATTGGTGACATAAGCAGGCAGGACGAGGTAGTGGGCAGTTGAGTGGAAACTGATGGAGGATTACTTTGAAGCACAGATTTACATTTCTTTTGTGACTGAAGATATTAAGTGTCGAGGAACAATGAGAGAGTAGTAACATGATTCCTGCATGTTTTAGTGTCTCTAAACACAGTATGTTGTACTCAGACTGGACTGTAATTTTGTGTCTCACCTGCAGTGGAAACTCTACATGCACATGCAGTTGGTTGCCTTTTGTAACTCCAAGCTGATTTTTGTACTTACAGTTCACAAATGTTTATAAAATGTTACATAATATTGTCATAATCAATTCCACTCTTACAACAATGCAGAATGACAACAAATAAATATTTGGGGAGCCGCGTGGGCAGATCGCAGAGGACACGCGACGCACCCATGTTTTTTGTTTACGGCATATTAAGAATCAGGAGACCATCTCCATGGTGATAACCGTTTTCACACTGATATCAATACCATATGTATTTGGAAATACTCACAATGTCAAAATGAGAATGTAAAACACTCATATCAGCAGAAAATGATTTAATTATGAGGATGAAGCAGCAGCTCTTATCAGTAGACATTTGTTACAAATACTCTGGAGAATTTGCTGGTGTATTTACCGGGTGGGACTCAAATCCTCAGATATCCCAAAATTCATTCATTAGGTGGACTTTTTTTTCCTCTTTCTTAGTCACTGGTGGTCTTGAACATCATCTGCAGCAAATCTAAGTTGCTGAAAGCTCTGCTTTGTAGCAGAATTTAAACTGAGTAAAAGCGGAAAAATGTTAAGCTCTTTCATTACATTTATTTTTAGGAAGGTAAGGTTTTTTTTGTTTGTTTTTTTTTAATCCAAACTGTAAAGTTACTTTACATCAAGTGCACCTTTGTTGTCCACCTGTCAGTCAGTCTATCCCACATCAACTCAGCTCTCATGCACTTGTCTGATTCAGTCTCAAACATGAATACTGCATTAGTTCTCTCTTGTGCATCTGCACTCTTCTTATTTGGTTTCATGCACTTATTGAACGCATCACATCATACAGCTCCAGCTGTTAGAGTACCAGATACTTCTAGAGCAACTCTAGAAAAAAATCAGAGCTGCAGCTCGTGTGTGAATACCACTTATATTCGATGGTCATGTCCGTGAGGTTTCCGCTCACTCACCTGCTGCCGCTTGCTTTGCTCTCTCAGGAGGACGGCTGACTCTTCCAGGGACAAAAGTTGTGCTGGTCTGTGGTGGAGAGGAGGGAGTTTGGCTGCAGTGATGTCATCCAGATGTTTTCTGTCCCGCTCCCTCCTGGCCTGAGCAGAGAGCGGCGACATGCTTTCAGAGGTAAGGCCAGGTGATGAGGATCCTGACGGATCATTTCTAGGCAACCTGAAAACGTCATTAAGTTATTTACACAAGCTATGAACTGAAAGAAAAATCACACATTTTGATGCATAATGTTACGAATTATCAACATTTAAACAGAGGTTTAGGAAAATGATAATGAAACAAGGTCCACTCACAGATTTGGTTTGAACTTTTGCTTCCTGGGAGCTGAGGATGTCTCTGCTTTACTCAGGACAGTCATATAGTGAGGTGCTTTTGGTTGCTGCTTTTGGAGAAAATAATTGTCTTTTTCACTGCTGATTAATTGTTCTTTGGATTCTCCAGTACTAGTTTCATACAGCCTAACCCGGTGCAAGGCGTCCACAAGTTCCTCCTCTTTCATCTCTTCAGAGGACAGAGAGATGCCAGCAGCAGCTGTTTCCATAGTTTCAACAGGAGCTGCTCTGGAGACAAACTGATCCTGTGGCTTGTCCAAAGTTATATTTTCCTGCACATCTGCAGAGACAGATGAGGTCTCCCTCTCTTGTACAACATTTCCCACAGAATCCTCATTTCTCTGGTTCTGGTGCAAGGATGCTGGTGTTGTGGAGAAACCACGCTGCTGGTACGTGAAAGCCTGCTGGTATTTGGACTGTGTCTCTGTCCTGGCGGCGGTTACCAAGCTCTGCCTCCTCTCCTCTTTATCGTGATGTTGAATAGCAAGACGCACATTCTCTACAAAGTCTTTAATCTTTTTCCCTTTGTCAGGAAGAGTCTGTAACAATTTCCTGCAAAAACAAAAAAGCGATCAGTGCATGATAAATATTTAACCATCTTTCCATATGCAGTTAATGACATTTGCTTAACGAATTAACATTTTTCTTTACCTCTACCCGAGCTGGCCCAAATACACAATTTTTATGAAGTTTCAACATCTAATATATATTCTTATATGAAATTATAATCGCTTATGTTTCAGCACTATTGGTTTATTGCTTTTGTCTTTTTCTGATAATGTGAAACACTGGTATATGATAAAGTAGTACATAAAACACATTCTACCAATAGAAAAACAAACCACTTGCATGACTTTGTCAACTTTGAGACTTTTTTGAATTCGTTTATAGTTACCTGGAAAATCAACTGGTTCATTCAAGAGTACAGCTCCTACTTTGCACTAACACATAAAATTATGTTTTATATTTTATTATAAGAGACTTTCTTGATTAATACTATGGTTTTACCTGATTTAATCGCACAGAGGGATTATAGTAGATATTAACAGTTTATTACTCCGGGCTGAATAGAAACTGGGCGCAACTATTACACTATTCATGAATCGGCAGTTAAGTTGATCTGCTTATAGAGACTGAAGCTGAAACTTACTTGTTAGAGAGGATCTTTTGGTGCCGGAGCAGCAGCTCCTGGAGCTCTGCTTTGCTCTGGTTGCTCAGGTCTCCTCTCTGAACCTGGCGCTCTGTCTCCGTCCACGGCGAGGACATCACAGCTAGACGCCGACCACAGCCGTGGCCATTCACAAACTAACGGTTAAAAGTTATCGAACTCAAACCAGTAACAGTTGGCGTGTAATTTATTCTCAACCAGATCCAGAAACCGATTCAAGCGGTTAGTTTCACGCCGCTTCACACATGACACAACAACATTTCAAAGTAGTCGGACTTCTTCTGCGTGTACGGAAGTAAAATGCCGTAAGTAGCCCTCTACTGCCACCACTGTTCAGCACTCTGTATGGCACTCACCAGTGTTAAAGCTGGCTGATTTGCTGCCCTCTGGTGGCTATATATATATAAACATATCAGCTCTCTCTCTCTCTCTCTCTCTCTCTCTCTCTCTCTCTCTCTCTCTCTCTCTCTCTCTCTCTGTCACCCTCTCTCTCCTTTTCTCTCTATAGTTTTCAAAA
>JAOWBL010000018.1:10519468-10531132 GCA_028564865.1 Zenarchopterus dispar
TACAAAATTGAGCCTGTTTCTGCTTAGGAAGCTCTGTGAATTGCAAATTTCAAATGTCCACATGCTCTTTCCAGCAACTTTCTGTGATACTTGTTATTAAGACAGTTTACGTTCATAATTATAAGTAAAACACGGATTTGCCTACATTTTATTAGCAATTTATTAGCATTTTATTACAATTTATTAGCAATTTATTACAATTTATTAGCAATTAGTAACAATTCAAACAAGTCAAAGACTCTTAATTTATTTCATTTTTGCTCAGCTGAGGAAACAAAGACTCTGAGGAAATCTTCCTGTAGTGACAGCAGGTCCAAGCACACAAGCCTTCAAAGCAGGTTTGTCCTGCTTCACTCAAACATTCAGCGCCTAAGGCATCCACCGGATGTTTTTTCTGGTGTCGCTCTTAAAATTGTGGTTAATGCCATCAGTAGTGCATAAATCCAAAACACAAAACATTAAAGACGTTGCTCAAATGTCAGATGAGAAGCCAGGCCACTAAAGAGGAAGGTCAAGTGATTTAAAAAATAAACCTTTCATGTTATCTGTGAGCTGTATTCATCAAGAGATAAATACAATCATTCACAAAACTGAGCAAAGCTATTAATCATGTGGGCAGAGGTGTGTGAGAGTTAAAGGGTTTAATGGCTGGAAGACTTCCTCTTTATGTCTTTTTGGGTCAGCAAAGGTCTGACAGCTTGACTGGATGATAAAAACCAGCCACCGCTCCAACACAACTGTTCACTTCTTTATTTTCTTGTACAAGTCACTTCACATAGATACTGGCATGCTTTTTTAGTCATAATGAACTTTTTTACTAGTTAATACCACAAATTCTTTGTATTTTATCATTAATTTTAGCTCTTTTATTATCGTCTACTTCATAAACAGTCAAATATAGATGAAACCATGAAATCTGGTGTAGTTGCTGTTATTTCCGCTAGGGGGCAGCGTGGGACTGTGACAATTTTCTGACTTCCCACAAGAGGGCTGTGTCAAGATCTCTGACAAACTTGTAAAACTAGATTGTTTGCAATATAAAACTGTGAGACAGCCATCTGCCTGCAGATAAGATTATCTTCTCAAAACTCCAAATCGACAGCTTCTCATCACGAAACAGTCGCACTTGCCCTCTGAGACAACAGTCAGCTGTCTGCTTCTTTATTTCCCAGCAGCTCTGGACGAAGTCACTCAAGCACATGAAGGAATCTCAAGAATGATCACCTTGTTAG
Organism: Zenarchopterus dispar; assembly: GCA_028564865.1. Taxonomy (NCBI): domain Eukaryota; kingdom Metazoa; phylum Chordata; class Actinopteri; order Beloniformes; family Zenarchopteridae; genus Zenarchopterus; species Zenarchopterus dispar. The sequence continues at coordinate 10,520,701 of JAOWBL010000018.1, forward strand.
GTAGACACAGTTCTTGCCTCTTAAACCCTGCAGCACATAGCCTTCATTACTGCATGGATTGACACCAGAGAGATGGAGATAAAGCTGAGGCTCTTAAAAAGGTCGAACTGTTTGTTCTACGCAGCTTGGTAACAAACCAAGGTCATGCCCTCAACAGCCAGTCAGCCAAGAGAAGAAGAAAGCTTTTTTCCCCACCTCATTTCTCTGCTGTAGTTAGCTACAAATATAAAGACTGCTTTCAAACAGGCACTTCAACAAAAACAGATTTCATGTTTTATGCTGTTTAGTCAAACAATTCGCAACAAAGCCACCTAAACCAAATGACACTTCCACTTGGAGTTTTTTTTTCCCCCCAGACCAGACATATAACACGTCAGACATAAAACATTCCTCAGAGTATTTTCATGTTTAGAAAATGTCTGGGAGGGGATCTTACGTTAAATACGGGGATTATTCATCAAGCAAAAAGCCCTTGAGAGTAACAGAAACTTACTTTATTCTTGTCTCAGCAGGATTTACAAACATACAGTTGTGCACAGTACAGTGTGGCAGGAATGCGTCTCTCTCCAAAGACGTCAGGCTTGAGCACGTTCAGTGCAGTCGACACAAAAAGCAAAGCACCACAGTGTAGCAAAACGCTGATTGTCAATTTATTCCATATTAAGAAATACCCTCAAACAATTAAAAGAAAATTTAAGACGCAAAGCGAGGCCTGATGTACGCGCTGAGGTTAAATGGTAAGACTTGATCGCCCAGCCAACACAGAAACACTTGGAAATGCAAGTTAAATACAATATTTTCAGCTTTGTTCATTAATTAAGCAGATAAACATTTCATTCTTTATCAGAAAGATTCAGAGATCAAATTAAAGCTTTTCCAGATGTGTTGTGAGAAATACTGCGCTCTTAACGTTACATGAAAACGACAAATCAACAAGTCACTTGAATTTACATTTCGATTGATGCCATGTTATAAAAACTGTTCATCAAATGACATAAAACTGTATAAAAATGTGTGTACAAAGTCCCTCTTATTGTTCTTAAAAAGACTTGCAAAGCCAAGATTTTTGCTAATTCAGCCATGAATAAATTAAACAAACATCCTGGAAAATTCACTTCATATATTCTGATTACATTTCAATTCATTCATAAAAAAAAAGAAAAAGTAAATATATTTCATATAACTGGATACCAAAAAGTATATTCTGACATCATTTGTAAATATAAAACGTATATAATAGGAATTTTTAAAAAAGTAACTTCATATCTTCGACAAAGGCAGGACTGGTTGTGTTGCGTTATAGTGCAATCAAGTTCACTACTGCTATAATTATTGACAAGGATGCGTTTCCCATTAGTTAAAAATAAAAAAAATCCATCCAGACTAGAACTAACCGTGATGGAAAGTACAAGTTAAAGAGAATAAACATTTCATTTCTTTAAGACCGGTTTCATAAAAACCATTCTGATCTCATCCTTTGATCAAAGAGCTGCTCAAATAATACTGAGTGTCAAATCGCTGGCTGAGCTGAAAATTCTCCCAATATTTACACAAACGGTTCAGTACATGAATATTCAGCTGTTTGGTCCAACAGTGAGGCGTAAGAAGAAGCGTTTATTTTCAACGTCAAAGTTTGTTTAGAGAGTGAAGGTCGACAGCATGTTATCCTGACTCGAGGAACGCTTGTACCCCGAGGATGAGCTGAAGTACGTCTCCCCGTCAGTGCTGATGTCATCGTCGTCGTCGTCATCCAGGCTGCTGAGCATCGGCGCAGAGGAGCTCTTACGCCTGGATCGAACACACACAAAAAAAATATCATCAGGACACTGAGAATGCCTGTATTTCTCTTTTCATCACATTTGATTTCAAAGCATTCCCGTGGTTGTGACTAATAATTATTCACGCTCTGGTTTATGCGTTTACCTTATCTCACTCCGGAGAGCTTTGAGCTGGCTCTGGAGCTGCTCGTTGGCCTCCAGTTGCTCATCCAAATCCCTCTGCAGCTTCTTCTTGCCATGCTCGAGTCGGTCAATCTCCTCTTCGGCCTCATCCATCTGCCTCTTCAAAGCTTTTAGGCGCAGATTCAGCTACAAAAGATGCAAAAAAGAAAAAAAAAATCCAGATGACTCATCACAGATCCAGTACGTTTGCAACGTGGCTGACAGTCTCATCAGATTGATATTTAATCCACGATCTGTGGAGTTGAATAACTTTGAGAATGAGAGTGTGTCACATACTTGATCTTTTTGATCTTGCAGTGTCTGTTGCTCCTCTTCAACTTGCATCATCATCTCTTTTACCTTTCTCTCCAACCTGCGGTTTGTGAGCTGCAAGTTAGCTCGCTCTCTGAAACACAAGCGTCAACAGATATCAAACAGAGAGCTTTAATTTGACTTCCAATTATTATTTTTTTAACTCAGAGAATAAAGAACTGGACAGATACTTTGCTTAAGTAGAGAAAAAATATTTCATTCTTGCTCTGTAAGTTTGAACTTCTGTCAAGTTTATCGGCATCCAAGCAAAAACCTTCTTCCATCACCCTCATCACCTCGCCCTGCAGCTGTATCTCACCTCTCCTCCCCCTCCAGCCTCTCCTCCAGCTCCTGTATGCGAGCCTCCATCTGGGCCACCACCCCCTCTTTGTTGGACTTTTGGGAGTCTTCTAGATGAGCCACTCTGGCCTTCAGGTCTTTATTCTGGTGACATTATGGAGGGACAGGAAGATAGTGAGGAGCTCTACAAATGTACCATTAGATTTTAATAATCTCTGTATGAGGAGAACAAATAATGAAACTGGTGAAAGAATGAAAACAATCAAATGAAAATGACGAGAAAATGAATGGACTTAGTCTGTGATTCAAACCAAGAAAAGCCGTGTAGCTGATTTATTTATTTGTATTGTTTTTTTTTCCCCCCTCAGACAGGAGAGTGTGTACCTGTCTCTCCAGAGCCATCTTGTCACACTCCAGGTCCTGTCTGCTAGCCCTCTCCTGCAGGAGTTCATTCCTCATCTGCTCCACCTGTCAAGCCGAGTCCAGACACTGTCATCGCTACAGTCCCACATGGTCTGACAACAATTATCCTCAGACTCTGAGTCTCACCCACAACAGAAACCAGTGTGGCAGCGGGTGAGTCATAAGGCCAAACAATAGAGGAGTTTATGCTGCAAGAGTTATATTAATTAGTGAGGTGGATTTTCTTACTTGTCGGCATTCCACAACTTGTTTGAATTGCAGTGCCAACTCTCAGTGAAACGGGGTTGGAGTAAAAACTGGTTTCTAGCAAAAAAATATGTAGATCTGGTTTATCAGATGGATCTGGTTTTGGTTACAACAAAAGAGGCCGATTTCATCTTTTATCTATAAATTTCCAAGTTAAGTTCAAATTAAAATGAAATATTAAATTCAAACTTCAAGCTTCTTTTTTCCCCCATTTTTATCTTGCACTTCAGGAAGATTAACTGTCTTTTGTAGATGGATTGAGTTAATTACGTTCCTCCTTGAAAGTTAAGGTCAAACTAAATCAAGCTGGGTTTTATGATGCTGCTGAACTTCTCTCAGGATATTTAAGATACTGAGAGATGATTTGATCAATAAACCTGGACAATCTTTCCAACATGGCAGTGAAAGAAATGCAGCCAAAGCCTCAGCGACTGGTGGTTCAGTATTTTTATCTTCAAAAGGGATGAAGACCTTTCATATTACTTATGATTCCACTGTTGACCGAAAACCTTTTTCTTCTTCTTTTACACTTGAAGAAGCCATGAACACCCGTCCCTTTAATAATTGATGGTGTCACCTCCAGATAACAGAGCTCATGTTCTTATAATTAAAAAAGGTACTTTATTGGGTGGAATTTAGAAATTAATCTTTTCTCTCTTAGTGACAACAAATACCAATGCTATCTCAAGAAAACAAACTTAGTTTTTTTTAATAAAGATAACATTATAAGAATTTGAAAGTTATCAAAAAACTATTATTGGTTGTATAAAAAGTGGGATTTTAGAGTTCAAAGTTGCTAGAGGAAAATTTTAACAAATGATCTATTTCTGTGTTGTACAGGTTGTAGGTTAAGAAAAGCCAATGTCTACGAGATTCACATTAAACAGATATCTATATAGTATTATAGAACATTTTAGATGACTCAAAAAAAAAATCAAGTTGTATTTCCCACATATCTCAAATAAATGACCTCAGGGAGGCCTGGCTGCACAAGCATGAGTGCTCAGCGATAGTCGAGTTCAAAAACGAGGAGAATGAGCTCTAATCGATACAGTGGTGATGGTTCTTTCTTTGAGAGAAGAGCTTAGAATTGGTGATATTTTATGCCAATTAGTGGGTGACAGTGGGCTGCTCTGATGAAAGATGGCCCCTATAACTGGTGCAGCCAGCACAGTGCTTGAGGGAGCTGAATCAGCAGACTGGAACATGCAGCGAAACTAATCTGCTTTGTGAGAGACGGCAGGAGAGGAGAGGGGAGATTACTCTCATTTAGACAGGAGAGGAGCACCTGGTGCCAGGAGAGACGCAGGTGTTCTTCCTGCTGCCTCTACAGCAACCCCACCACGCCACCACCCCATAGCCATACACCCACCCACTCCTCCCCACAGACCGAACACACTCGCACACACCCGCGAGGCATGTGTGCTCACGTACGCACGCGCGCTAACAAACACACACGCCACTCGCACTCAACCTACTCTACTTTGGCTGCACAAAGCTCGGGTGTTGCCTTGACAACCGACCTCAGCCTCATGCTGAACCAATGCCACTTTTCCACAATGCCACTCTTTTCTCAGTGCCAGGATTTTTTTTTTAAGGGAAGCCATTTAAGAAAATTTGAACACTGCACTGTGCCACACTAAAGTTATGCATATTATTATAAGGGGGGGACAAAAAAAAACTTTTCACAACTTTTATGTTCCAGACCAAGTAGGTCCTGCAACAGAGCCAAAACTTATAGGTCCGTCTTCAAATCTCATCGTGATCCAGTATTAGGGTCCTGAAGAAAGAAACCCTAGCTGGACTGTATATAAAAGCACGCCACAACTATACTACAGGATAAAATCACGGCGGGCACAATAAAGAGGTGACATTTCAAAATCTCCAAAGTCAACATCCTTCGCCTGATTAGTGAAATCTTTTCCAAAAACAAAACAACAGTCCAAAAGAAACAAGTGTTTTATCTAAATCTCTCTACACAGTGTCTCCGTCAGCGGCTTTATCACGGAGGAAGGAAAAATGGAGGATTTTACTGAATGCATATAAAACTCAACTTGTTTGTTCTCAAGCTAAGGTTACTTAGTTACAGAGAGCAATTTCCAAATGAACTCCACAACCTGAAAACTTGAGACATTTGGCAGTGCACATATTTTGGCTCTGGTGATGCTTTAAAAAGGGTCTTTTTGTAACTAATGCATGAAAATTGGATAAATGCTCTCAGACAGTTCTGGCAAGTCACCAGCCTGAGAGATTGTGCAAGATCATCTTTCAAAGCAATAAATGTATATACCTAATCCAAACAACCAAGAAAAAAGGAGAACTTAACTATAGGTGGTACATGAGAATATATACACTGCTGAGAAACACCAAATAATTTACATTAGCTAAAGCACAACATGTTTGAGTCTTGAAACTGCTGCATGGGGATTGGTTTCATTTAGAGATGAGTGACTCCTGTCATGATGTTAGAGGTGGAAGACAAAGTATCTGGGTATCATTTACACACTGAGATGGAACAGAGACGTGTCTGTCTGAACATGGACACAGGTAGGTGAGCTCTGGTAATGAAAATGTGTTGACCGTGCGTATGTGTTTATGCGAGTACCTGCTCTCTTCCTCGGTCTATCCTGTCCATCAACTGATCTCCACTTTGACGCTCTTCTTCAAGGTCCAGCTCCATCTGAGCGATCCTGTCCTGCAGAATGAAAAGGTTGCATCTGTACTGTGAATGAGTGTTGACATCTCCACCCTGTAAGATGATTTAGTTTGGTCATTCATGGTCGAATCAAGAGCTTTAATGTCCTTCATCATGGAAGTCTGTTTCAGTAATTCTGTGTAACAGTCTGTCAATAACAAAACCTTTATCATGGCTTGTCTTGACATCATCGTTTACCTCCATCAGTTTGACTTGTCGGGATTTGTCGTCCTTAGCTTGGGTGTTTGTTTCAGCCTGCATCTCCAGGTCATAGACTTTTTTCTCCAGTGTTGTTTCTCTCAGGACAGCCTCATCTCGCTCCTTCTGAGCCCGCCGCAGCTCTTCCTCTCGGAGAGACAACTGAAAGAAAAATGGTAATCATGCTTTAAGATCTGGAAAAATAACTGAACTATAATTATTTATTACTGAATCAGTCCATTGATCTTCACGTACTTGTAGAGCCCTGAGATCTGAAGAGTTAACGCTGTTAGTGGGACTCGACTTGTGACTGGGGGAGATAAGCACGGTGGTGGAAGACTGATGATTTGTGCTTTTGAGTCAGTAAGTTGATTATCAACTTCTCTGTGGGTCAGTACATTGTACATTCAAATATAAGGTCACGTGTCCAACGACTAAAACTTGGCTAAATTTGAGTGATGTAACAGAACAATGAATCCAAGCAGACCAACAAATCTACAACAGAACGGCCACAAGAAGAAACAAGTGTTGCAACAGGCCAGTCAAAGTCCAGACCTCAACCTGTCTGAAACACTGTGGCAAGAACTTAGAAGAGCTGCATGTAAACAAATACCTACAAACCTTGATGGACTGCAGCAAGATTGAAAAGAAAAGTGGGTCAAAATTCCTCCACAATGATGTGAAAGACAGATAACTTACAAAAAAAAAGAAAAAGATGACTCCTGCTGAACCTACAACCTACTGAATCACTGTTCATCGTTTTTTCCCTTACACACAGCTTAGACATTTTTACTTAGTTTTAGATAAATATACACCGACATTACAAAACCTCTGCTACTGAAATGTTGACCTTCTTTTTTCAATATGTTACCCAGATTCTTATCTAGTATTACTCCTGCAGCAATGACCGACAATTTAGCTACTGCTTAGATAAATGATTTCATAGTTCTCTGAGTTACCGATGAAACCAGCAGAGCTAGTATTTCCTTCATGACCAGTGCCCCCCACAGCTGGTAATTTGTCCCCACTGCTTAATGCCAAGACAACAGAAATTCATCAACTGCCCTCATTTCGTGCCCAGAGCAAACATTTCTCCTTTGTTGCAGGATTTTTAAGCATTTTATCATGTAAATATTTAAGAAAGACTTAGCCTAAGCTATGGCTCATTCAGAAGAACAAATAAATAACTACGGGTGTTTATGCAAGTTTATTTGAAAAAGATTTTAAGTCAGAATTTCTTCATTTGTAAAACAATGTTTTCTTCATTCGTAGATCTGTTTTGAAAAAGATATTTTACTCTGTAAGCTGTTTCAGCCTACGCTGGTAAGGTTCAGGATGGTTGCCCGAGGTGGGTGGAGACTGACAGGACATTTGAAAGTAGCTCCACAAAAGGACTAAAGGACATGCCTTCAAGTTCTCAGGAGAAGTGGAGGAGGAGGAGGATGTGAGTGAGCCAGCACAGCTTTCACAACAGTGATAGCACAACGCTGACATCCTCCTTTTCCTGTAAAGCAGCTGGATAAAGATACATCACATCGACAGGGATGCAGACAGGGAAAAAAAAAAAAAAAAAAAAAAAGGAGAACCTGCACCCTGACCTTGTCCTGCTATTTCAACATCGATGAAAGCTCACAATATCAGGAAGTACACAAAGCTGAGAGCCAGACTTCTATATACACACTTATACGTGTTTTGAAAATGACAGTTTTAAGAGAACGGACGTAGGAAGAGGATGGTCACCTTTGTTATTCTGTTCAATGAAGATTTAAGACTGAAAATTAAAGAAGAGTTTGGCACATCTGTTAAAAAATATCCAGTGAAACTTTAATTATAACATTTAACTTAATCACAAAAATTCTTTGAGTAAGACGCACCGAATTTGTCCCTAAAATAAAAAAAAAGTGCAATGACCTCCATTACCACATAAAAGATTAGCAAACCTACTTTCTATGTTTTAAAATCATTTTCATTGTTTTGCTCATAGTTTTCTTCTCTTCCTTCACTGGAAAACTGGATACAACTTTTACTTTATTGTGCAGTCAGCAGAAAATGTGCATCCCGTCTTCTCGTACGTGTCAGTAAAACACATAAAACCCACAACACTGTGACTCATCTGACTGTGACCTTATCGTAAACAAACAGCCACAAACCAACAACTCCCATTGTGTTGCTGTTAATCTGAGGTTGCATCTATCTAATTTTAATATCTGACAAAGACCAGGGGACTTTATTTAAATGCCCTAATCTATAAAACCTTAGACTGACAGATGTTGTTCATAGCTTTTTGCGTTATTATAAAAACACAACATTGCAGCAGATGGTAAAGCCCGATTTCTGAAACCAGTCAACTTTTATCATATATCATAAATCCATTTATCATGAATGGATTTCAACTTTGATTTTATGCCCGTGCAATATTATATATGTGACATAACACAAAAACATATCTGCTTTTACTTAGCTGTAAAACTGCTTCTGTCCTTGATTAAATGTTTGTTTTATAAATAAAAAAATGTGCCAATTTTTTAGCCAACAGAATAAAGTCCCTGGCTGAAAATAATGCATCATGGTCACAAGCAAATTTTCTCTTATTATAGTGTTACAACCAACAGAATTCAAGACACATGGTGTTTCTCTATTAGTTTTGGAAACTTCAAGATTTAAAAGATAGGAATCCAAAGTTTTTTTTATTACTTTTCTGTAATCCTCATCTTTAACTCCATGTTTTGGGTTTGAAAGGGAGTGGGGAGTAGAAATACTTTTGAGATGACATCACTCCATGAAAGGAGACAGTGATGTTAAGGAGGGGCTCAGTTGGTTGAGTCAGAACAATGTTGTCATGCACGGGAAGGCCCGGCTGGCCTGACTAATGATGGCCTTCATCTGACCACCGTATCACCATGAAAGCCGTGTCAGCATTTACATCAGCGTCTTGTCTGTGAATACACGTTAAATGAAGCTGCCAGAATTCACTTTACCTCCCCTTGCAGGGTTTTAGTCGCCAGCAAGTACTTCTCCAGCTCCAGCTCCCGCTCCTTCAGAAGCCTCTGCAACTCCGTCAGCTCCCGTCGGTTCTTTTCTTTATAAATATCAATCTGTTCCTGCAGTTCCTGAGTGGACGACTGGGACGCCTCCACAATGTCGCTCATCTGTAGGCACGTGAAGAGGAGCCCAAAGAAAACAGAGTAGCGTGGTGATAATGGCATGTTTTACATTGGTTTTACGTTTCATCCAAACATAAAGCTGAACCTGCTTATCAAACTTAAAGACTAATGTGTATTATCCAATCCCATGATGAGCAAACATCTTAATGACTAAGACCTGGATGACTGCTAATTTCCTGCTACTAAACTTTGATAAGACTGGTGTTGTCTTTGGACATGAGCACTTTTTAAACACACTGGTCATTTAGGAAACTCTGGACGACTTTACTTTGGCATCTCGTTCAACTGAGAGGAACTCTGGAGATACTTTTGACCAGAATCTATCCTTTAACTCACACATAAACAAGTTTCTAAGCTGGATTTTTTCCATCCTTAAAATGTTCTAAGAATAAGGAAAATCCTAGCTCGGCGTGATGCAGAAAAATACTCCTTACATTTGTTACATCAAGACTTCAATTCTTAGGTTGCAGGATATCCTTAAATTCCTCCATACAGGCTCCAGATCTTCTGATTAAATATAAATCTCTGAAGGGCAAGGGTCTTGCTCCTCCTTACCTGAAATAACTCAGTTTCATATTATCCCAACAGAGCACGATGCTCTCAGACTGCAGGCTTACTCTGCCCAGATCCCCCTCATCCTGAGTCTGGTTCTGCTGGGGTTTTTTTCTCCTTCCTGTTATTTAGCTTTTTCCTATCCACCATCACCTTGTGCTTACTCAGGATGGGATATTGCACCGAAGTTAAGATTTAGTGGAATCTGTTGAGTTACTAAGCAGGGCTGTTTTATTTTTTTAAACAAATTAGCATTATATGAATTTTGAATCTGGACTCTGATGAAAGACATTGGGTTACATCTGAATTACTGAACTAGTTTGCTTACTGTATAACATGCTTGAGATGACTTTTGTTGTGAAATGGGACTCTGCGAGAACTGAACTGAACCATCACAGACATGATGATGCTCACCTCCCTCTGAAGTTTCTCCACGGTACGGTCCAGCAGCCTTCTCTCATCCTCGATATTGTTCTTCATGTTCTTGAACTGCTCCTTCTGAGTCTTTTCTTCTTGTAACCTCTCCTCCAGCTCCTTGTGATCACTGGTCAGTTTGGCCAGGTTCCTCTATAAAGAGAAACACAATTTTTTATTTATATATA
>JAOWBL010000018.1:10534829-10566379 GCA_028564865.1 Zenarchopterus dispar
TATAGATAAATAAAAGTAACAAGTTGGTCATGCATCTACATGTGGCGGAGAACAGTGTCATTAACTTTACCTGGACATCCTCAAGCCGAGTGGTCAACGCCCTGTTGGCACGGGACATCTCTTCTTCTTGCTCCCTAATTTCAGCCAAGGACTCCTCCAGTTGCTTTTTTTCTCTCTGTTATGAGAGATAACATTATATATGACTTTCATATAACACACTGAAGTGGACGAGGATCAAATATTGGCAATAAAATAAAGCGGACATCAGTGGTTGTTCTTTTAATTCTTGTTCATTGATCTTGACCCCTCACCTCCAGCCGGCCAACTTTGTCCCCCAGTCTGCTCTCCTGCAGCTTGGCCTCATCGATGATTCGGTTGAGCTTGGCCACCTCGTTTTCCAGCTCATGAGCCCGCCTGCGCAGTCGTTCGGCTTCTTGGGTCAGTCGTCCTACTTGGCCCTCTGCTGCACCCTTGGCTGCCTCTACTTCAGCTCTCTCTCGAACTGCTGCTGTGCTGTTCTGCAGATCAGAGCAAGGCAGGTGGCTTCAGTTCAAAACAAGTGGCATGAAAGCACATGCTCACACCCGTCTGTGACACTCAACAGAAAGTGGAACAATGATGCATGATGGGACTCCTCAAATGCTTCACGTAACAAAAAAGGTATTTGATGTTTTTAGTTTCTTTTTGTCTCTATGGACAGAGAACTATAATATACATCATAGTAAACTTAACTGAGGGGAACTAAATGTAAGCCTTTTCTTTATCTCTGCTGATTAAAGGACATTAAAAGTTAACAGGCTAGCAGGGCAGACCTGCTAGTCTTCCACTTCCCTGTAAGCATCATCTATCTTCAGTTGAAAAATCAAAATGTTATTAAAATATGTCCGTCTGCATTTTGGCCATTATTGCACTAGAGCAGTGGGATCTCCCCATGGCCAAATTTATGAATGCACAGAGTGCCTTAACTTAGGCAATAATTAAAATAAATAAAAATTTAAACACACACACCAGTCTCTACAACAGGCTTTAATTGTGATACCTGTAATTAATTATGACATCATTAAGAAACAGGTTTGCTTGGAGGACTTTTTTTTTTTTTTGACATGTGACGTGAACGTGGATTGTTAAGTAACTGGTTTGACAGTTCCCTGCTGATCTCAGGGAGGAGGGGTTTACACACACACACACACACACACACCTGTAGATACAAAATTACAGAACACCCAAAATATCTATTTTAACAGTGTAAAAAAAAATATCAATCAATCAGAGCTGAAGCCAGTCAATACTGAATTACATATATGCTTTGGGGTTGAAAATAGATCAAAGAGTACACAAAGTTCATTTCTGTCTCAGTGCACAGGTTAGTGCAAGTGTCAAGGGCATAACTGCAAGTATGTGAGAGTGCACAAAAGCATGAAAGCACACACACACACACACACACACACACACAAACACACACACACCCTTCAGCCGTGAAGAACTGACTGACGGAGCAGTAATCCACGACTCTAAAGAAAGGTGACAGAAACATATCAAAACAAACAGTTAAACAGTTGTTAAAAACTGGTTTGTCAGTCACCAACAGGGATTTCCTGAAATGCTTCGAAAATCCCTACCGCAGACATCTTCCTGCAGTTTTTTTTAAAACACTGGTCCACAGATAAAAATTAAACATGCCCTTTATAAAATCATAAAAATTAATTATCGTGAATTGTATGTTTCATATCATTTTATTTGTAAAATTAGACAAATTGTCAGGGTTACTGCACTGTAGCTGATGTCAGTGAACTTTTCAAGAAAAAGTTTTGAGGGTAGGAGTTTACACATATGCCAAAATATGGTTCTGCTTGATTCTTAATCACCTTTTGTGACAAGAGTAAAACGTCTTTGTTGGGCAGCTCATCTTATTATGGTCTGTGAACAGAAGTACTTCCTGAATAATAAAGGTAATGGGTGTCTCCCTGCTTCAGCGCTTGCAGGCCTGTCAGACCTGTTTCCACTGTCACCACAGAGACACCCTCAACACTATCTCACTGGGTCATTCACTTGTCCAAAGGAAAGAGGAGCCCACAACAGACCAAATACTGCAAACACAAGTGCCAGCACCGTCTAAGTTCTGAGGATTACCACAAACAAATGGCAGTTTATGTAAGATACGTTAAAGAAAACTGAGTAATTTATCTGGTGTAAATGCTTCATTATTTCATCCCACAATAACTGTGCTAGACCATTATGATACTAACTGAACGTCACACAGTTATTTACAAAGTAAAATGACCCCCACGGGGTCAGGAGTTTAGGGAGCACCTTCAAGCAGCACCCCTGCCAAGTACTCTGAGTAGGTCAGGTATTTTGAATCACCGTCGAGTCCTTAAGTACAAATGACAGTCAGAGCCAGTTCCCCTGCCCAAAGGTGCAGAGAGGCTGAAAGAAGTTACAGAACAAGAGAAGCCTAGGTTTTAACGATGATAGGGAGAAGAAAAGCGTGCCAGAGTCACTGCATATGCGCGTGACTCAACATAAATGTTTTATAAACATCTTTAAGCATCAGGATACATACGTGTGCTTCGTGTGTATTTCAAATGCTTGTATATAATCACATCATAGTTCATAAAATCTCCCTATGGTGTAATGTTACCTATGTTTACCACATGGTAAGAGAAGAAACTTTGTTTATAAACAATTATGCATGGGATAGATTTAATGCATATACATACATATATATATACATATATATATATATATATATATATATTTAATTACTTTAGAACATGTACTGCTATGGATGGATAGACTATGCCTACTAATTTTATCTAACATCATTTATATTGTAATCAGTAAACCTTTTTTAAAATTACTCAGAAAAGTACATATACACTTCACTTTCAACAGTCCTTCTGCTTTCTTTCGTAGTGTTCACATAAAGCATTTGTTTTTAGTCATCAGGCATATTTAGCACCATTTTAAATGGAAAATTAAGTTTGTTATGGTTTGTAAATTAAGTGACACTGGGCCATTTCCTAGGAGATGTACATATTTCACATCCTGTAGCACATGCTGTATTGAACACTTTCAGTGTTTAAGCTTAAAAAAAAAAATTAAAAATGAACAAGGCTCTGCACAGAACATAGGGATTAAAACATCTATCACTATAATAATAATAAAGCACTGGTGGTGCATATCAGGATGTCTGTGCTACATTTTAACTAGTCGTGTCCTAGTGCTTGTTTACTTGTCCCACTTCCCACGCTGACTTGCATTTATTAAAACTATGAACAAAGCCACCCAAACCAGGAACAGGGAGACAACCTGGTAATGTCTATGAGAAGAAGCAGGTTGGGTATGCAGGGCCTTCAAAGTCTTTTTCCTTCAACTTCTTTTCATTTGCAGAATTAATATGAGTTACTTTTTCAGATCTTAACAAATCAGCTTATTGTAAAAATTAAAGAGCTCAATGTAAATTTCCACAAAATGTTTCAGTAACTTCTGTAATGGAAAAAGGAAAAGCACAATGTTAATCATTCTTTAGGTTTAAGGATTAGGAGTGACAAAAGCAGCACTTCATTAGCTATTAGACAAAGATTTGTTTAATTAGTCAGTTCAATACAATTCCTGTTCACACCAATAAATTTAAACTCCATAAAGACACTGACAGCACAAACTGACATTGGTGCAGTGCAGTGTTATAATAGAATATCATACTTATAGTCTCCTTTTCCCTCTCTACCTTAAAACTCAAAGTTTGACTTGGGTCTCCATATATACTCAAGCTGTTTATTCAAAAGTTGCACATTAACTTTGTGCAGCCTTTGAAGCACAACACAAACACTGAAGTGACGTGAAGTGATGTCCCTGATCGTGTGCTGTGGGAAAATCCTGGCTCTCTCGGTTGTTTAGGACAAATGTAGACCAAGCAAACAAAAGAACTCAGACCTAAAGAAAAAGGCACGATGAAATATACAACCCTTCATATAAAAACTTGAGCCACATGTGACCGAGTCCAAACATAGTTAAAAGATTCAGGAGTCACAGTCAAATCTCAACTTTGTTTGACATTTTAAAGCACAATTCAGAATCAGTGTATGTTTACATGACTAAGATATTACCTTGATCTAGATCAATTTATAGCTGGAGTAAGAAATAGTCAAATTAAGATGTGTGTAGTATGCTGATCTCAGTCACATTATGTAGACACGTACAAATCGTGCCGAATTTTACAAGCAATTTCATGATGCAGACAAATGTCCACAGTCGGAACGAAATCAAGGAGTTTTGTTTCAGTCAGAACAGCCTCCCGTGGTCTCAGTCACTAGATGTGAGACAGCAGATGGAGCAAATCAGAAGCAGTCTTTCCTGATTGTCAAAATCAGGGCTCAACAGGATACATTTTCAGTGATATGAAATTAATTAACATGACAATACTCTAAGGAGATGTGTTGTCACTATGAGTTATTAAGCTATGCTCCTTCTTATTTAAACTCAAGTAAACGCTGTACTTAAAATATTTAAAGTCAACAGTCAGAATATTCTATATTAAAGTTAAATGCACACATATGTAGCATTCCCCTTTGATGGAAAGCGGCCACATAACTGCAGATAATTTACTCAAAATTATTTGAAGATCATGGCAGAGAACAATCTTCATCAAATCATCATTAGAGAATATGAAGCTTTGTTGACGATACAAAAACCTTCAGCTAAAAAGTCTACACGCATATTTCAAATCTAGCAGCTTTAGTCACTTCAAACAGGGATATGCAGAGCTCAGGTTAAATGCAAAACAAGGCTTCTTGTGAGCTGAAAGGAAGTACTGAAGCAGAAATTAAGATGTGACAGAGAGGGAGCACCAGCATCTCTGTCGTCAACGGGGTAATCAAATCTTGTCAAGTTCTCTGGAAACTGATACCATGATCTACGTGCACAAGAAAAGCTGCACATTTCCAGAGATCAGGGAAACTGTGACAGGTCTGAGACTAAAATAACTATTTTAATTTTTAAAGCTGTTACAAGCAATTTTATAAACACACACAATACAATTCTCCACTACAGCTACAAATCATCTAAACCAGATTATTTATATATCTATATGCTGCAAAGAAACCAAAGCAATACAAAGCACTGCACTAATTTTACTCTTTTTTTAAAGATCAGTAACAATGCACTCATAAGAGCACAACATTTTTAAATCTTAAATTTGTGAAGCGACTGATTTACAAGCCTCAGAGAGCCAAATAAACCCAACATTACCACCAAACTGTCCAAAGAACAAAAACAGAGGGAGAAGAAAACTACATGCTGCAGTTTCAAGGTCAAAGCCCAACGAAGTCAAGCGAGTGAGAGAAGAAACACCCAAAACACACATGCCACACAAGAGTTCAAATCCAAAGATTAACAACTCAAACACGCACATAACTACACACACACCAGTCTACAATCATGTCTAAAGTCACGTGAAGAACAGGACAGCTGGTATGGAGCAAACATGAGACAAAAACGTAAAAAAACAGATTCAGACTTCATTTCTTTCACATGAAAACAAACCCTGCTTTATGACTGTTAACTCTTGGTTTTAATAACCAACATCGATGCACCTGGTCGTCTTCACAGGATCTGTGTGTTCAACCCCACACCTGCACATTGTTTTGGCAAATTAAGCAGTCACCACATAAAGCTGTAGAGTCAAGAAAAAATACAAAAACTGATGCCACTGCCTTTTTTTTTTAATTTAAAAAAAAAGACACAAATCTCACCCTCACATGGCTGAGCAACAGCATTTCTAAAGTGAACACCTTCTGGAAAAACTGCTTAGAGTTGAGTTCCTCTTTCGTAGCCTTTAAAGCCATCAGTTTACAAAGTAATAAGTACAGTCTACAGAAGAAGTAATATTTCAGCATGGATAAACTCCAAATTTCCTGCCATCTTTGCTGTCTGTGTCAAGATGATCATTTTCTTCCTACTCGTAGTGCGTCACGTTCCTCCTCTTTCCTGTCACCTGGAAAATCAGCTCCCAAAGCTATACCGGAAAATATAGTGCTATCATCAAATAAGCAGACTTGTGCTAAAGTCCTTTACTTTCAAAACAAGCCTGAGGGGGAACTCTTCTCTTGCTGCACAAATTTGACGATCAGACGGCGAGACTTGAGCTCACACAATGCCACAGGTTTTACGGAGACGCAGTTTGGGATAGAAACAAGAATGGCTCAGGCTGAGAAAATGAACTGCGTTTTTTTTAGGTAAGTTTGGGATACTGTGGAGTCTTGTGTGGAAACTGTGGAGTTAGGAAATGAAAACAACACAGCATTTGAGATGAAGGTTATAGATGAGAGCATGATAAGACCCTGCGGCTTAGGTTTGTAGCTGAAACATAACAAGAACTGGAAAGGATGTGATAAGCACAAAGTCTCCATCTTTAAACTTAGGAAGCACTCAGACCCATTAAACCATCTAACACTGAGAATTTGGAGGGCTGAAGAGATGAGGATGCAACGACTGCACCCTGAAGAGGCAAAAATGGAAAGATTTCAGCCTCTCCCACAGGTCGGGGTGGGAAGACTGTAACAGAGCTGGAGCTGAGTAAATAAGGACGTCTGCAGGGTGCACATTCTCCAATCTGACCCCAACATTCCTGCAAACCTCCTCTCTTCTGACTGCACCTCATCCTTCCACATTTTTCACATACTAGGACACCCAGACTTAAAAATTTAAATCCACTCTGAGGTTAGCAGATGTCTTTCAGAGCGTTGCAGAACATACACAAAGAAATACTCTACAATATTAGGCAACCAATATTTTTAACCAATATTTTTTCAACCCAGATAGAGAATTCCTCAGATTTCCGCTCATCAAAAACACAATGCAGCTTTCAAGTAAAGACACAAAACAGGCCCTCAACTCCTTTCACGGGGGTCAGCCTTGCACCCTCTTTCCTACAGCATACTGACCCACTTATTCAGCATGTCCCAACCCCCGCTGCTATTATTGTGCGAAACAAACTCATCATTCATTATTGCCCGAGGTTCACAATCACCCCCACATTTCAGAGCACGGAAGAAAGAACGGACACGACGCGATTCAGGAACAGCAACTCATTAGACTGGGGATGGCTTGCCACTGCAATTAACTCGTGTACCGGGAAATTTAGCGCTCCACTTTCCAGCATTCTTGCCCACATGCGCAGCCCCGGTCAACAAAAACATCTGAGACGCAGAGAGGAAGGCAGCAGGAGACGGGGCGGAGAAATAAACACATGCACACTTCCTTATGACTCTTTTTTCCCCCAACACAGGTCTGAAAATTCCTACACAAATAAAAATGCGAAAGATAATGAAAATGTTGATGTTTTTGCATATTAAGAAAACAACCAACAATATTCTGAACCAGAAAAGTGTCCATTTAAACAAAACATGATTTCAAGGCCAGACGAAAAGCTCCAATGAGTCAGAACTCTTTATACCTCAAAAGAGAAACAAACAATGACTTTATCTTGCCAGGTATTTACAAAGCACTGAAGGGTAAACCCCCGAAGGCATCATCCCTCGGGGGAGTAGGAACTCTGTTAAAACAAAAGAAAAAGTTCTCCTAGGCCTCTGCTGCAAAGCTTTGCTGTAGGCCCCCACCTGGCCTACAGGAAGACCAGAACAAGGACAACTTCCACGCTTTGAGACAAACAGGACACACGTGAGTCACATGACGGCTGATGCTTATCCAGTCTTAGCTCACCTTCCTCCCTTTTTCAAACAACAGCTGGCCGCTCCTCTCTTCTTTGACCAACTTTTTCCACTGATTTTTTTTTTTTTACAATGATTTCATGAGGATATAAATCTGTGAATTTAAATATCAAGCGTCTCTTTTCACATGAAAACATCAGAACAAACAGAGAAAGAAAAAGAACCAAATTCACTCTGGATAAAGTATGATTTGCCCATTTTATAACCAGTGTCCAAGTATTTTAATACTTTGTGGCAAATCTGCAAAAGCAGAGAAAATGTCTTAATAATATCATTTAGAAGCAGTCCAATAATCTCAGATGACGAATATGTTGCAGAACTTAAAAGCACATAATTACTATTCCCCTGACGATATGCTTATCTCACCACTTCTCATTGATAGAGGATGTTCCTGGAATGGGGGAGGGGGATGGGAGGGGGCAGCTGTAAAGGAAACGAGGAGGAGGAAACACAAACAGGAGGAAAGGTTAGGGAGGGAAGGAGAGAAATCAAACAGAAGGCTGATTACCTGCTTGACCTCCTCCAAAGATGTCTGCAGTCTGCTTATTTCATTTTCATATTGCTCTTTCATCTTGTCCACCTCCTGATCATGAGCAGCCACTTCCTCCTTCAGGGCTCCTTTCAGAGCCGTTAGCTCCCTTTCTCGCTTCCTCAGCAATTCCTCTTGATCCTCCTTCGCAAGGAGAACTTCCTGCATCTCCACTTTCAGTTGCATCATGTCCTGTGGAAAACAGAGACAGTGTGGCAACAATCTCATTTTAGGATTAACGGAGGCAGAAAGGATTTTATCTGCAAAGCTGGCTGAGACCCTTACATTTGCTCTCATCTTTGATCTTTATCTTTGGTTAAACACACTTGTCTTCCTTTCTAACATTTGCAAAGGCAGAAAGTAGATCTTCAGGAAATAAAATGATTTTGGCTGTCCTGTGTGGGATGTATCAACATCCTTGACAGGCTAGTCCCTACAATGCCTATCCTTAAATGTATAAAATACACCTTAAATGTAATTTTTTTTAAAAAACACCACTTTGGTTTGCAGTTTCTGTGATCCATATTATTTTCTTTTACATATAGGATATTGATTTCTGCATCAATAATCACTGTGGCTCACCGCCAACATGATGTCCTTCTCTCCATCAGTGGTTGACGTCTTGGCTGAGTCAAGCTCATCATGCATCTCTGACAGCTGGTCCTGCAGGTCTCTGATCTCTGTCTGGTACTGCTCTCTCTCCATCTTCACCTGGAAAAGCCTGACAAAGCACACACACCTTGTCACAACACAGGACAGACCTTCTTCATATCGTATTTAATCTAAAATGTACCTGTACATCATTACGTATAAAGGGAGGCACCCGTCTAAGTGCTGGGTACCCACAGAGGCACAGAGGTTACATCAGATGCAACAGTGACGTAAAATCAATATCTAATCGGCAAATAAATAACAAAATCAAGCGGAAAGGAGATAAAACATCTTGGAAATCTTCACAGAAAAATACAGACCTGGGCAGAACATCTAGTCTTTATTCATTTGGTAGCTGAGCCTTAGCTAAACCCCAAAGCAAAATTTAAAATAAATTAATTAATTAATTAAATCAGTGAACTATCAATAGTTACAATTCTATGTACTTCAAATAATGTGGACATGAGACTCCAAACCAGTCAAAACTGTTGGACCATATTTAAAGAAGCAGAAATGGAGCCAGAAAGTCAGTCCTTCTTGAATTAACAGTAAATCAGTGACCAAAAACACTTAATATGGAAGGTGAAAAGATAAAACAAACAAAACACAGGAGATACAAAAGGTTACAGTGAAGACAGAAGAACTGACATGATGATTTTAACAACTATTAAAAGCTTGAGCAGGTTCCTCCACGGATGTTCGACACTATCCTTTAAATACTATTTTTCCATGTTTTGTATTGCTTTAGATGAAACGAGGAGCTTTACCAAAGAGGCTTTAGGTCCAACAGATCAAAAGACCAGCAACAAAAACACAACCTTCACCATGTTCACTGGAGCGCACAATCAATGTAACCAAGATGGAGATACCAGCCGAATGGTTCTGTGCCATCTACCTGAATGAAAATTTAACAGAAGTAAAACTCTGACACTGGCTAAACCGTTAACACGCAAAAGCTAAACTAGTCATTAATCATTATGGACCCGTCCAGAACTGCAGCTCTGTACTCACTCCTCAACCGTGGTCTGGAGGTCAGATTCTGCTTTGGCAAGTTGTTCTTTCAGAGCCTTACACTCCTCCATGCTTCGCTGCAGCTCCTGCTGCAGCTCTTTCAAATCCGCGGCGGTCTTTTTGTCACCCTGATTCCGCTGATGGGAGAAAAAAAACAACATTTGTTATTTTTGGCATTTCAAGACTAATACATCCAGCAGGTAAACCAGACCAACAGCTTTAACAAAAGACAAAAATAAGATGTGGTCATTTTTAGTGTTGTTTTTATTTTTGCTAAAACAATCTAACAAAAGAAATGTGTCTGTGGACGTCTATTTAAAAGCAGCATGTAAGAGTCACATGATGTATACCATCTTAAAATGGTAATACCTCAGAGTAAATACCTTTCTGACACTTTGATAACTTTCAATGCAAAGCAAACAGTTGTGACTTGAATACTTACTTGCTTCATGAAACAACACAATTGTAGGTCTTACGTGGGAGTAACCCACTTGTCCTAAGGTTTTGTCTGTGAATATGTATTTAGCTTTGCTAACCCTACATCAAAACACTCTAGTTGAATAATAATCCATCAAAGTTCTTTTTCCAAGCAAAGCTTTGATTAGAGGATCGTCTTAAAGACATTCAACAATAAACTGACATGTCAACATAAACAGATCTGCAGGTTCAGGACGTCGTTACCATTATTCTTTCTTCCAGTTGTCTCTTCAGATCAAGGATCTCTTTCTCCAGTGCAGCATTTTGCTCCTGCAGAGCTTTGGTCTGTGCAGCAACGTCTGGGGACTGAGAAAGTGAGAAAGACATTTAGAGTTGGTTATTTCTTATTGACATGTAATGAATAAAAATAAAAGGACTGAAGACTTATATCTGGTATTTGTAATCAGTTATTCAAAAGTGATTGAATATACAACAATATCCAATGTAAAGAGTAAACAGGCTTAATGCTCAGGGATAAAAATGTGCTCACACACATCTAAAAGCTCTGAAAAATGTATTTTTAGATGGCTATCAGTTCTATTAATTTATTGAAAGACAACAAGTGCTGAAGGGTTTTTTTTTTTTTTTTGGGACACATAGCTGTCATACCACACAAGATGCTTTAACATGCACCACTACATAAACAAATACAGGAATGAAACAGCAGCTCACTTTGTTGTCCCCTTGTGCAGTTGAGGCTCGAGACTTCAGTGTCTGTATCTTCTCAAAGACAAGGTTGACCTTTCTTTTTGTTGTTTCGTCATTCTCATTGCTTCTGTGGAAACATGCAAACACACAAAATGGTGATATTGTAACTATAAGAGGTTTACAAAAACTTCTCTAAGTTTTTTTGATCAATCAGGTAGTAAATCCAGATTGTTCTGGGGATAAAGTAGATCACTCCCGGCTTAAAAGGGGTCAGGAAGGATCATACTGCTTTGATGTGTCACCTCACGGCAAAAACAACTTCATTACACATGAAGATAAGCGTGGATGTTCTGCTCTTACTGATTTAGTCACACAGCAGCCACAGTCACAATTTTTCAATCTTAGACCACAATTTAAAAATCTTTACAAAATAGCAAACCAACCTACCATATTTCTCCTATTTAACGCTCCCGCTCTAATAGACACGCCCCCACCCATAACGCTAGGACACGGCTATTATTTTTATGTTACGATAAATACTGATCGCAGTTACGATCAAGAGTTATGGTTTGCAGAGACGGACACTTACCTTGCTCCAATTTTTCCTAATCTTATGCAGTATTTAATTGATTGGGCATTTAAATTTACTGTAACTAACTGTCAAAAGATTGGAGATGAAAAGGCGCTTTAACAGCGCCTTGTTTACGTTATACATGACGTCAACAAGAGTGCGTGATTACGACGCACTACCGGCCAGTATAATAGGTAGGAGAGGATTTATGAAGTTTTGTTGATATTTGCAAGCTGTAGCGTGTAGGATTGTTTTTTCAGTCCTCATTTTTTTTTTATTACCAGTATATGTGTGTGTGTGTGTGTGTGTGTGTGTGTGTGTGTGTATATATATATATATATGTATATATATATATCTCAAAAGAAAGTCCTGATAAGAAAGTTAATTCTTTAACGTAAATGAATTTCGTTGTATGTACATATGAATTAGCAATATGCTGCGTGGACGAGCACGATCATTTACCATATTTAACAACCGAATAGAGACCGAGTTTCATAGTTTTTTTTTTTAAATAATTTGTGTATGTTAGACTTTTTTTTGTGAAACCTTATTGCTTTAAAGTCTAACACTGAACAACTTGCATAATTAGGTCTTAAACAGACGCGCCCTGCTGGTAATTTGCTAGGCGCCCAAGCGCATTAATTAGGAGAAATACGGTATTTTCACTAGAGAATATACATTTGCCAGAGAAGTGCATTTACTTTTAAGTTAGAAAAAAAAGGTCTGTTTTCTGTGTCCAAGAATGTCTAAATGTGAATCTGTCCAAGGATTTCTAAAAATCTCAACGATAGGAGGACTTGATTTTTTTTTTTAAATTCACATGAGACCATTTAATCTTTCAGCTCAAGTGCCAAGTCAGAATCAACAAAGCAGGATTTACACCACTTTTACAAGACAGCACCCATATCTCAATAAATTTCAGCGCTGTCAGAGCGCCAAACTCCCCCAGACCTCCGCTCAAGTCTTCATAAGCACATGATTTTCATTAAACCTTTATAACCCCTGCTGGTGAATGTTTGTCTTCTAAGCCTTGGGAATGTAGTTCAGTTTCAGCCCCTGCACTTCCATCTGTGTTTCCTTTCCTTTGTCCCGTGACTCCTGACCTGTGGCTCGACACACCCTAGCAGTTTCCTGTTCTCTTTCTGCAATACCCCACTTTTCAACATCCACAAGAACTTTGATAATCTGCATGTTTATAACAGTAAAATCATGAATACATATCTAGCTGCTGGATGTCTGAAGCATTTGTTTTTCTGGGATGTAACATTATTGTGTCATCAATCTTTTCAGAAGCACAAAATAGCTGGCATTTTTTGCCAGAGCAGAAGTTAAGTTATCTTATGTCAGCTGACAAGAAACTGCGACTGGTTTCTGACTCACAAAGGTCTGCTGGCACTGGAAGAGGCGAGTATAAATATTCTGGGATGAACCCACCCAAATGTTGGATGCCACTCTGTCAATATGACTCTAGTTTGGCTTTAGGCCTCGATGAAACTGACCTGGAATGTACAGACTTGTCAGATCACCGCTAAAACCTGTATTCAGTTGTTTGGCGTAATTATTTCATACATACTTTCTGCATAGCAATAACATTTCATGATAAAATGTAGTACAATATCCAAAAAACCTTTGTTAAGCCTCCTAAAATCTTGATCTGAGCCTTTTAACCCATCGTGCCTCTCTTCAACAGGCCACAGTATCTGATTACAGAACCAAAGTTAGTGTTAGCCCCTTATTTCACACTTAACCACAAAAAATGGAGAGTGGGAAAGTGGGATTTTGCAATAAAAACAAATTCCAGATAAATGGATCCCTCAGTCTGGATGGGAGGGTAGGAGGACTGCATTCCTTTATTTTTATCAGAAACAGTCCAGTTCAGATAAAAGAAACAAACGTGCCTACACAGAACAGTTTCTTCCTTCAAGATGGATTGCCTTCTGATGCAACATGTTGACTTTGGAAATTATGAACAATGTAACATATCTCACCAGTTAACATTTCCACAACAGTTTGACCACATTTTATGATCATAAGCAGTAGTTCAGATAACTCACCCATCCTTGAGGTAATTAAACAAAATCTGTTTTGCTGTCTCTTCGTGTGTTTGTTGTGAAAGCTCCTGCTGACCTTTCAGGAGATCGGGTGTCGCCTGGATATGACAGGAAATGAACGGGAGAGTTTAAACAAATTAAAAAAGGTCAGAGTGAGAGCGTGGCCCTTTTTAAGACTGAATAGAGGACTCTTTCCACAACTATCGCACTTTACAAAATAGAAAACTGAATTATGACGCAAGTTAAAACAAATAAATGATTCAATTATACTGCGGCAGGACACATTTTTGAATATTTACCTGAACATCTGTCCCTGTAGCAGGCTTTTTGTCTGCAGAGGACGACGGCCTTGATAGTGATGTTGACAGCGATGTTGTTGAAATCCTTCCAGTAGACGAAGCATTTTCTGCAGCTGCTTTACTTTTCAAGGGTAAAGAAGAGGGGGAGGAGGACTGGGGCTTTTTGTACCCCTGTATGGAGCCAACACCTTTAGAGATGGTGTTCTGGGGTGAGCCAGGTGCACTGCTTACACAAGATGACGCCCCCGGGTTAACCCTACCATCTACACCAACAAGCCAGGAATCCTGGCCACTGGCTGTTTTCTGCAGTCGTAGCTGTGAGGGCCGCAGGACATGCTCCACTAACGTGCCACGAGAGCGGCTCAGCTCATCCATGCAACTGGAATCATTTCTTGGGCCGAGGGCACTATCCACGCTGCGTGAACGTTTCCTGTCCTCCGGATTGATCCTGTTTCTGCGCCCTGCCCGGCCCCTGCGCGGTTGGCTGGCGTCTTTTCCGTCAAACTTCTCAATGAGCTCGTCTACACCAGGAATAGAGCCCGTGTCGATGTCTCTGCCTGAACCAGGGGAGAAGGGGATGTAGCGACGATTCTCGTGGCGGTTTATGGTGTCTGCATAAAGAGCTTCCATTTGTTCATCCATCTGAGCCTTAGGGGTGGATGGCGAGGAAGCGTGACGGGAACGGGAGGAAGACTGAAGAACTGGTCCACTGGAGTCAGTTCTACGTAAAGGAAGGACATCGGGCTCACGACGGGAACGCTCAAGACTGGAGTTGGCACTGCTCATAGAGCTGGGGGATCTGCATGTTAGATTCTGATCGCTGGAGGGACTTGACACGGGAGAAGGGTGATGGACTGCAGGCATTGGTTGAGTTTTAGAGGTTGGCTTAGACTGAACTGGATTTAGGCTAGTAAGAAAAGGCTTGCACTGTGGCTGAGCCAGCTGTGATTGTGGCCTGGTCTTAGACTGAGCCAGCTGCGCTTGAGGCAAAGACTCAGACTGAGACTTTGGCTTCTGAAAAGGTGTCTCAGGGTCATTTGTCCTCAGGCTCTGGGATGGAGGCTGCGTTTTCTCTTGTTGGACAGGTTTTTTATTTTGGTCTATGCTTGCTGACCTTCCATTAGAGGGGACATGTATGTCAGGTTTGGAAGAAGAACTCTGGCTCTGGTTTCCAGTCTTAACCTGAGGTAGAGGCCTTGAAGGACAGTTGTTAAAACTTCCAAGGTTTAGGGAGTTGGTCTCTGGATCATATGGCTGGAGGATCTCAGGGTGCTTCTGAAAGTTCAGAAGCGGAGGTGGTTTCTTTCCTTGTGACTCAGTGACACCATTCTGAGGACCAGTGTGAGGCATCATCTTCTGCGTCCTGTATTCCATAAAGGGGCTGTTGGATCCAGCCTCTTTGTCACCTCTGAAATCATAATCCTGGTAGTTTTCAATAAAGGAGCCTTCTGTGTCATTGTACCCATCAATATATGGCTGAGGACCCCTGTCCTGGTTGTTTAGAACCACATAAGGGTGACCATCTATACCCTGGACCCGGATGCTGAGCCCATAAGTGCCAGCTCCATTACTATGAGGCCTGGAAGGACGGGAAGGCTGAGCGTGGCCCCGCTGTGGTCCAGTGTTAGGAATGCCAGTCACTCTGTAGGACTCCATCAGGAATGTGGAAGGAAAATAAATCCCTCTCCCTGGATCAGGTGGCTCACCTATGCAAACATAGATTTAGACAGGTTGGATTTGTCAGAGATGAGATACTACCTAATTCAATTATAACAGCAAAGATTTCTCACTCAGCGTTGCTTTCCATATTCATTTTTTTTAACACTATTTATTTTTTTCTCTCAAATGAACCCAGAGACAAAAACATCAATTTCCAGCAACAGCTTAGAATCCTGAAAATGTGACTCAACCCGTTGCTTCATTCTTATTAACAGTGAAAATGACATTTAAAAGAGCCCTATAGAAGTGTGACTAGTAAGTAAATAAGACATAACCAAACAGTTGCTGGTTCTGCATAATAATGAATACAGGATACAGGTTAAGTGAAAATTAGTAGCAAGATAATACTTCAGCATGAGCATTTGAGAATAACACCTGTATGTTTGTGCTGACATACAAAAACAGAGTTTTTTTTCTTGCAAATTACAAATTTAGACTTTCAGGAAATGCCATGATAATAGAGGGCTGCTATTGTAGTTCAACTCCACATGAATTTAAAAAATAAACAGGTTTACAGACTTGTTTTTTAGTTAGCAGTTTTCAATAAATATTAAAAGTAACCTTCTCTTCCCTCCTTCTGTTTTGCAGATAAATTTATGCCTTGAAAGGTATTGAAAACAAGGCCATCAGCAATCACCATGTGTTTCACTGGACAATGGGATTTCAGCATGTTTCTGTTTGCTTTTCAGACAGAGCCCCATTAAACCCACTCTTACAATACCAAGATGAGACAAGATGGGCCTGGAGGAAGGACTTTGATAAGACTGACAAAAGGCAAAAGCACGATGTATCACATTAGCATAAGATAGGTCAAGACAGACCAACTGACAAGTGATGGGCTGTTTAGAAAAAAAACAGCCTCATTTAGTATTTGCTGATAAGAGGACATTCACTGTGACGACAGAGATTTTACATTATTCATTGTCTTTGCCTGCGGTGGCTGAGAGGGAGCAAAATAATCAAAAACAGCGTACTTAATGATATTATGGTGTTTATTTATCTCTGAGACCGCATGTAACGTGTACTAATTTTCTAGAACTGAGCGTGCTAGTTTAACCAAAAGCAGATAATGTTTTAGCTCCTCCCACCAACCCCCACCATCACACCCACGTGCACTGTCACACCCCACATTTGGAAAGTTTACCGAGAAAGAAGTTTAGTGTTTAGGCAGAAAACCTCCCAAATTTTTCTTCCTCATGACGAATCACTTTAAGAATAGCAACCTGAATTATGATCCACCCATTAAAAATAGGACACTTGCTCATGCCTGCGTTACAATATACTTCATAAAACTGAAAATCTTGTGTTTTAGCAGTCATAAAAACCAAAGAAAAAAAAACACTGTAGTGCACTCTTTGCACGACATAAGATGATTCAGCTCCATTTGTTTTTCATAAATCTGTGAGTTTCACTATGACTGCTTACTGCTGCAGCTGTCACACAGTACATATCTTCGAATGTTGCTGAAACTAACAGTTTTTTTTCTCTTTATATATTTTTTCATGGAGGTTTGGATACTGTCTTGCTTGAGGGATTTCTGCTGACACTTCTAGCACTTTTTTTTATCATTCATTATAAGGACTAAGGAGATGTGTACATGCTAAAAGAGCAAAATGAGCTTTCAAAAGCCCCAACAAATACCCCGACTGAGACTTGAAATCCCAGATAAATTGAAGAGGAGACATTATGGTTGTAAACCTATTTTTCCCCTCGACCTTCATGGGAAATCTTAAGATCACTGGTGAATAAATTGGATGAGCTTGGAGCACTGATATGAACAGGGTGTAAATATCAGGGATACAGTGTTATATGTTTCACAGAGACAAGGTGACAGAAGTGTATTTCCAAGCTCAGTGCCTCACCACCCACCTTTCAGACAGTACAGGTGGATAGAAACTACAAGTGGTTAAAGTAAAGGTAGTGGAACTGCACTGCTTGTTACCAGCAGGTAGTGTGATGGAGTTCCTCTTCACCCCAGACATTAAGCTTGTAAGCTTTGAGTTGAGTTCATACTATCTACTGAGAGAGTTCACCTGTGTTATTTTGATAGTAGGATATCCCACTACTACCTGCTACAAGAATACAAACACCCTCACTGCATTCAGGGCAACCTCTCGTGCCTCTCTCTTTGTTATACTTCCAATTCTCCACCAATTTATCAAAACTACTCCAGAGAAATAAAATGTTGGATTGAATCTATGCAAATATTTGAGATGCATACAACTCCCCTCCCCATCAAAAATCAGAAAAGCTGGTCAGTCAGCTTCCTCCCACCTCCACCTACAAACACATTGTTCAGAGGCAAAATGTGAACAAAACAACTGAAGAGGAGGTTTCAGAAAGCTGAAGGAACTCTTCAGGGGTGCTTTGAGGCTAACAACTTGGATGCCCTCTGTGACCACATGGAGATTATATCAATGTCATGCTCGTGACAGACTACATATGAAACTTCTGTTACACCTTTTAGATCAATTTGAACCTGGGACTAAAGCCCCTTCAGAGCTGCATCATTAGTCTCATCCAGTGTTGTTTCAACTTCCCTTTTCACTGAGAGGTTATTCTTCTTTAGAGGACTACATTGCAGAAAGCAGGTGAATTACAACGGTCATCCTTTTTCCCCCTCAAAAAGCAGTGTTTTACTATGCATTTACAAAGGTTTTCACAAACAACTGTAAGTGTTTGTAAATGTTGTTTCCTATGCTGAACACTTTTTCCAAATACTGACTGGTATTAACGAACCCTGCCACAAACCCTGCTTGCAGCTGCTGTTTTGCCAGGTATCCATAAAAGCCTGTGGGTTAAAGCAGCTATATGTGCAGCTCATTTAACAATATCCCAACTGCTGATTTTAAAATATGGAAATTTGTTGATGCACTGCTGTTTTCAATTAACAACCATGCTGAACCAGTATGTTTTATTCTTTTCTTTTCAGCCATGCAGACTAGAGACTACAGTGGCTCTTTTTTTTAATGAAACAGATAAAAATATTTGAGTCAGAGTGATTGGTATGTCATTGCGCCATCGAATCTGTTTTGCATTTCCATCAATAGTGCAAGCGGACAGCCGCCTCTTGGGACCACAAGCTGCTTGACGATTATGTCCAATGTTTGTTTATTCATTTTTATGAGTTTATTTTGATGTGACTCAACAAAAGCAGTCACAATGTTTTAGCTGGACATGAAAATCCAGCTCCTGGTCCCCAACATAACCAGTTCTTACATCTGGACCAACAGGGTTTTGGTGGCCAGAGTATCACCAGTATTTATAGCTCTGAACCAGCTATTTCTTCATGATTGGCTGTCAGAAAGTGGGAATTGGCTCTGAACAAGAACATCGGTGGAAAAGGCCCGTATGCCAACAACACCATTTCCCCCAGACAGTGAGGGGATTCCTCAGTACCAAGACCTTAGTCAGAAATGGACTGAGAGTCCTGCTAAACATGACACAAAGAAAATACTGGGGAGAGGCAGAATGTGCTTAAAGTAAAGCGAGGAAACGGGTGTAAAGGAAAAAGCTGAAGGCCAGAAAAACATTCAGGATGTGTGGTCAGGGATGTTAGACACCAGTGACACCAATCTGACTGATGGAAGCCTGAACAGAACCAGGACCCAAAATGCTTTTTTTCCCCCTTAATTAGTTCAGCTCATCAGGAAGCAGAGTGTCTTCCTCTCTCATCCATCATACAGACACGTATTCAATATGCAAGTTTTAGTCAAAATCTTATACTTCAATCTGCACAGGTGAAAGGAAAAAAAGGTATGTAAGGTGAACTGTCCCAACCAGGCAGGTTGTCCAAGACAGAATGAACCGAAAACAACACAATAGTCCTTTTCATGCTCAGTTAGATGTGACTGATACATGAAGGTAGAAAAAATGTGCGACTTTTGTCCCTTTATTGTGTTTTTATACTTCAAAGTTACCTTTCCTGACCCCGGTACTGCAGAGCAAAGAGGTCAGCAGCCCAAAGCACAGGTTGGGATGTCAGGGCCCAGGTTTTGATCTGTGCAGAGGGGAGACTGGAGAGATTTAACAGGAGATTCTTATCTAGTCGTGTGAGCCGATTAGCTTCATGTGTCACACAGAGTCCTTTTGCTGCATCAACGGTCGCAGCAACTCATAATGACAATATGCTGAGTAATTACAACTAAACTTCAGTAAACACAGTGACAGCACAGGAGGCATGCCATAATCAGAAAAACTCCCAAAACACGTCACAAAACATGAGAATGAAACAGAAAGGACACCATCATCTGAGAGCATGAACAAAAACAGACAGCCCACCAAACAGGACTCACTGCTTTTTATACAACAGATTCAATCTAAATAACAACAATCAAAACGCAACACTAAATTTGAAAATGTTGTGCTTTGTAAAAACAGAGTGTTTCCTGTGTTGTCAGATCTTCTGTAATCTTAGTGACTTGGTGTTGTTTTGCACCTCAGGGCCCCCGTAGATGAGATCAGCTGGGGACTAACATTAAAAAAGTAAATGTTCAGTAAAATGTAAATCACTTCAGACTCACAGATTTACGTGGCTGGGATGGGTAAGTATGGTGAAGTTGTGTAACCAGAACTGAGGGTACAGCAGGAGCTGGTAACACAATAACCAGTGTGGGATACCAGCTGAAGTGGAGACAGACACGGCGCTCAGATTTAACCCACTTTCCCAACATTTTGATGCTCAACGCAACAGGTGGAAAAGCGCCCACGGTCCGAGATTTACTGCTCAGTTATAGATTACCCTTTGGTTCCCTCACGGAAAAAAATCATTAATTAATTAAGGATGTGGTCAATTATCTGTCAATTTAATGAAATAAAAGTCACTTTAGTCCCTCTTGTTGTGTTATTAACAGCTGTTTAACAGCGGCGCAGTTCAGCGCTGTTACTCACCGGCGTCGTCTCTCTCTCTCCCTCTTTTTCTCTCTCTTTCTCGTGTCCTTGTGGCAGGTTTAAAAAGTTTTGACTAAAGTGAGTTTTCTGAGGGCTAAACTGCTGAATAAAAGTGCCCGCGCCAAGACTTCACTAACTTAATTGCTCCCGTGTTGTGTCGTGAGCGTGAAGGAGAGCAGTTTCAGAAGGACGTCCAACCCTCCTGCCGCTCCGCCTCCTCAAACAACCTCCAACAAAAAAGACACAGCCCACCCACCCAAAACCAGAACCACGACCCGGGTTCAAAAAACCCCCCACTGTAAACCGCGTCCCAGCCCTGACTCGTGTTTGGACAGCTTATAAGTCTGTCCGACTTATGTCTGCTTTTTAGACGCTTTGAACCTCACAGAAAGTAACTAAAGTTTTCAGAAGAATTAAGTACATTATTGTCATCAGCTCACTATAAATAGGCTTTATATATTATCATGAGAACAACATAATTGCTATTTTACTATGAAAAAATAAGATATATTTGGTTGATATTCGCCTTTGCCATCAGTTCAAGTGTGGCAAGAGACTTTCCTACTTAAAAAGTTTTAGAAATATTTTGAAAAAAAACTCATTAAAAGTTAGAAAGAAGTATATATATTAGTATGTTTTCAGTACATTAGTTTAGTGAATCATATCATAATATACTTTAAAAAATATTTAACGTGTTAAACTGTAAATTTAAACAAATATCTGGACGTTATATAATTGATTTTTAATAAGTAGTCTTTTATAACCTAGAGCGACATCTAGTGGCTGGAAAACTAACCTGGAAACCTCCAGTTAATGAGTACCTGTGCAACAATAAAAGAAAAAAAATTAGGAATAAAAATAGATCTGAGAAGATATGCTAAAAAAAAAAAATTAGCACTGAACACAGTAAAAATATTTTTTAGGCTGTAGCGTTTGCGTAGTAAGTGTTGGACTAAAGCGCCCACGCTGAGCAGTGATGAATAAGATCCAGGATGGCCTCTAGCAAGTCACAGCAGGAGCAGGATTACAGTCAGTGTGAGTGAAGCTGCAGGTGCTCTGTGGATGATATTCAGCTTGCATTTTAAACAGGATCACTTCAGTGTACTACCCCCTGAATTAATCACTTAACCACTAAAAGAGGATGTGAATTTATGAAAAATACTCATTACTGAAAAATAATAGAGTGCATGCCAGACCTGCATGTCTATGCAGAGGGAGTAGACACAGATTCGGTGAACTGAAAGTGACTCCAGGAGACCAGTTTATTGCCAAAACTTTAACAGAAAGTGTGATTGGTGATGACTATCAGGTGCATTGCCTGTGCACTCACCCACTTTTTCACACAAAAGAAAGAAAATGTACAGCGCTGCGAGGAGAAAGCCACTGGTCTCCCAAAAGAATATGGCTGCCCATCTGCAAATTGCTAAAGATAACAAGAGAGCTGGTGGATAGGTGACACCAAAACAGGCTCCCTGATTTAAATGAAGAAAGAAAAGTTATGCAATCCAGCACAGTAACCTTATCCTCTAAAACATTGTGAAGGTAGTATTATGGTTTGGGCTATTTTTGTTGTTGTTGTTTCTGCACCAGGACAGTTTGTTATCTTTGACAAAGTGGTCAATTATGAAATATATGAAGAAATGCTAAAGGAAAATATCAGGACATTTGTATGTGAACTGGATGCCCACACAAACAAAAAGCACAAATATAATTTTACTGAGAATTGATAAAAGAAGAGTTAACTTAAGGCTTGGGACTACTGAACACAAATACTTGCCCTAAATCTACTAGAAATATTGTTAAGGTGCCAGATTCACCCATAAATAAATAATTAAGTGGTCTCACTGTGCTTATAAATGTACATCCTCTTTATCTATGCCTTGTGTAAATATCTTATAATGTTTTAGGTTGGATGTATACATAAAAATCAGATAAACTCTCAAGAATCTCAAGCAACAGATATCAATTCTTAAAGTAGCGACGCTGAAATCATCAAATGTTTGTCCTTCTTACTTGAATGTAGATTTAAAGGGTTGCCAGTGCAGTATAAACTACATTAAACTGGAGACCCAGCTGTTTCCTTGCCTTTGTAGTGACTTGCTGTTTATATTTGTGTCTGCAGAGACTGTGCAGTACCACAGCCTTTAATCTGAGCTCTGTGTTGGGTTATAGAAGCACACAATGAAAGCTCTGTTCTCTGCTGAGGTGCCACAGCTGGGACCTCTGGGCATGCTCAGTCCACTGCCCAGTCTTATCCCAATTATACAGTAAGAAGGATTGCTGGCTTTCCAGGGACACCTCAGCCTTGCTGACACACATTTCAGAGGTCCACATGTTTAGCCAGATTTAATATTTTCTTTGTGATTTAGAAGATTAGCCATGGCAGCAGTAAAAGCCATCACTGAAAGCTCCCTTGCTTATTTTGTATATATACAGTATATATTTATTTTTAGAAGAGGTCAAAGAGCATAAGGTAGATTCTGAGGTGTTCCTTTGATTTCTTAACTCTATATAGCAATCACTCCAGAGCTAATGGTCTCTGTGGGACACAATCCCAATCCACAGAGACCCCACCCCATAACCCACAGGGCCCAAAGGAGCTATTGCTGACATCCCTCAGATGTTCTGGCCATCTGCTGTGATTGGTTCGGGCCTGAGAGGACAGGACTCAGATACAACCAAAAACCATAACATAGGGCTGGGAGTACTTCCTATATAAAAGGGGGGAAAAAAGTTGTTAACAGCAGTAATAGCATGCATGAATAATAAAGCAAGCAGAGTGAGGAGAGACACTCAGTGCATCATGGGAGGTCCCCGAAGCCATCTAGGTTTTATAGCAGCATAACTAAAGAGACGGCTTAACTTAGTCAGGATCACCTGGTCAACTGCTTGGAGGGATTTTAATCCGTTTCTGCAAAATAGCTTTCCCGCTGGGATGCTGGGAGGCTTTCTCACATGAAGGGTTCACTTAAGATACCTTTATAATCTATTACTTTAGACATCAATTTTTACTATTTTGAGTTTTTACAAACCAAATAATCACCAATTGATGAAGAGAATAATAAGCAAATCAATTCATTATTAAAAAGATCATTTACTGCAGTTGGATTAGTTAAAGTGAGCTAATACATACATCCATATATATATACACACACACACACACACATATAAACACATAAAAATAAAGAGGTCTTTGTATACACTAAAAGCTTTTATTGTAAATTTACATGATAACGCTTACTTAAATACTTTCTCCACTTCTGGTAACCTGTAGTGCTTTCTGTGTATACACAGGTAAACCAGAAAAGTAAGAGTAAAGGAAGACATGGATGTATATGAAGACAGCCTTTAATTTTTATATTTGACCCATGTGTTGCTGTTTTTGTTTAAATGTTTATTTAACAAAATTAGCAGTGGATTTAATGGGATTCATCATACATTCTTTCTCACAGCAAGATACCTTTAAATGTGAGTAGGTGTTTTGTTTATTATTTCTTTCAAAGTTGACAGTTAACCCCCCCGTCTCACCTCAGTGAAGTTCTTGTTCTCTGAGCTGAACATGATGAACTTCTATCAACTACACTGAGGTTCTGAATCCTCACAATCTGAGATGAGAAACTGAAGCACAAACACGAGGGCAAGATGCATCTTTGGCGTCTCTGTAATTCTGAAAGTAGCAGAGAAGCGGATGATCTCATGGATGGAGCAGGAGGAGCAGCAGGCTCTTTGGTCCAGTTTCAAGGATGTTAGCCAAGGACCTTCTGTCAGCTGGCTCAGCCGGCAGCCTTGACAGGAAGTCAGCCTTCAGACATGGTGGTCCTACTCCTACAGAAAACATGCACACCCACCACACTCACATGTCTGCTTATTCCTGGAAGGAATATTGCAAGATGACAGCTAAGATTTACGTTGGATCTCTCAGAGCTCATTGCAGGCAGAAAGAGCAGTCAGCACTAACCCCCCCGAGCTGAACTGGGATCAGTTCTCTAAGGATGTGATGAGTACTGTCATGCTTAAATCTGCATGAAGATAATTCTTCACAGATGTATGGCTCCTGAGATTTACAGCACAATAGTCCTCCAGGTTCAGTGCTGCATCCCGAACTTGTGGGATTCATTAAGTTCAGTCACAGCACAAGTAGCAGACTGAGTACAGCGGGTCACAGAAAGCCACCTCAACCACAAACATTTAATCAGAACTCTTCAGTTTTTTCATAATGGCTGCCTCACTGTCGCACCACTTCATCTAGTTTTTGTTTCTGCATTTACAGAAGCAACTGCTTTTTGAAAGGTCTCCACAGAGGGCCACGATGTTCCTCATCATGATTTGACATTGGGCTTTTCTTCTTTTTTTTTTTTAAATGTTGGATGCCTTTTCTGATGCAACCCTCCTCATTTAATCAGGCTTGGGACCAGCTACGAGAACACTGGCTTGAGACCTCTCCACTGAAAGGGGACAAAGGAGACAGTGTGGGGATCAGAGTCCTGCCAAAGCACAGCTTTGGCATAAACAAAATAAACCTAGTGACTGACTTTGAGGACAGAGTCATTTAAAAAAGGATGGTACAAATGTATGTTATTGTTGAATAAATAAATGCAAATTTATTTTTCTGTGTTCATGAACATTCATGTATTCATACAGGAAATGTCTCTTCATCCTGCATAAATCTAAATGTGAAGAAAAAGCAGGACCACAGCACGTGCAGGATGCTGCTATCACACTTTATTAAAAATAGAAACATATATTCATAGTAATTTCCATACATACTACAATGGTCCACTGGCATTATTTTTTTGGGGGGAAAAAAGTTACATACTATAAAACACCCATTTGGCCTAAATCCACTGTAGAAATGTCTCCAAAAACAATAACAAAGAGTAAATAAACCTCTGAGCTCATCCTACTTCATTCTGCCTTTGTGTTTTTACAAAAACAAAATTTGATGTAGTGGCAAAAATGCAAGCATGGAAAGGAAACAGAAACATGTTCGTCCAGAGAGAGAAATAAATCCACATACAATTGAGTTTAAAAAAGGATGGCACATTTATTGCAACATAAATGTTATATACATTTTGTTTTTCTGTTGAAAAAGACAGAAAATTCAAATTCTTGCTGCTGAAGTTTTTTTTTTTTTTTGTCTTCTTTTTTGAT
Organism: Zenarchopterus dispar; assembly: GCA_028564865.1. Lineage (NCBI taxonomy): Eukaryota > Metazoa > Chordata > Actinopteri > Beloniformes > Zenarchopteridae > Zenarchopterus > Zenarchopterus dispar. The sequence continues at coordinate 10,560,557 of JAOWBL010000018.1, forward strand.
GTGCATCAACAACACCTTGTATTTGACACAAGAACAAATCTTTTATCAATCAGTAACGGAGAGTGAAACGTACGACAGAAGCCACCATTTTAGTCATCTGGAGCTCGAGCGAAGCCTTTTTAAGAACTCGACTACGAGCAACAGATCAGCTGCGTCCTGGAGATGCAATTTGTAAAGTTCTTGTAATAATGGACATGTTATGGTAAATAAGCGTACATTTTACTATCTAATATAGTAAAATAAAGTAAGAAACTTTTTACTCAAAACTTTTGCTTTCAAAAATCTAGAAAGAGTAATATTTAGAATTCAAGAAATATTCTTACAGTATTATTGTATAAAAGACTAACTACAGTGAAAAATAAGCCAAATGTTTTTTTTTTTTTCTTTTTTCATTCGATTTCTTTAGTCATATATTATACAACGGAAAGCATCTGGGAATACAGCAAAGTCTAACTTGGCAAACAGAGAAGCAAAAAAAAAACCAAACAAAAAAAGAAAACAAAACCAGAGAGAAAGAAGGAAGAAAGAGCATGAAAAACAAAAACCAAAGGACCAGAGCTGGAAGTGACATTATACCCTCAATTGAAGTCTGCCAACATGAATACAAGATCATGAAATACTGAAATGAAGAACAAGGCCACATTCAGTCAGAGAATACACAAAACCTGGATGTTTTTTTTTTCTTTTCCCTCATGAAAATAAAGTTGTTACTTCATACGTGCTGAATGTAAACTCTTAATGTGGTGTCTTATACTCTAATTGAAGTCCCTTTATTGTACAGAATACTCATATTGAATGTGGCAGCCTTGCTTCAGGTGAGTAATGATAGAACACAATATACAAAGAAATATATGGAATACAAAGCAAGTCTTAAGACCAAAGATTTTTTTTTTTTTTATAAAAAGGAGAAACATAAAGCATGCACACCGATAGGGAAAACAAAATATAACCATGAACAAAATTTTGAAATGTAGATGAATCCTGTTAACTGCTTTTTGTTCATTATTGCGCTACAGTTCAATGATATTCAATAAAATCCGTGAAATGTCTAGCGTGGCTGAGTGAATCAAGTGCATCATGGCTCTGATCAAATCATCATTGAAAAATAACTTACATGTTCTCTCTGCTGACTGAAACTGGACATTATAATGCTGGAAGTCAAAAAGAAAGGACGTGTTACAATACAAATAAGAATAACTAAACATTTCTCTGAATAACTGCGCTTGAAACATTAACAAAAGGAAAACTGATATGTTCATCAGGCCAGAAGAAACTGTGGTCGTCGTTTTTAGGTGTTTTTTTTTTTTTTCTTATTATTATTTTTAAGCAATCTCTGATTAGCTGGTGGCAAACAAAACAAACATTAAAAAAACACACAAAAGCCACCTCTGTAATGACATCAGGAAGATGTAACTGTCAGGAGACAATGTAGACAAGATGTAACTGCTTATATTTAACACTATATGGCAAAGGAACGACGGGGCAGTGACGTCCCCTCTTCCTTTAGTTAAGACACTACAAATATGCAGGGAATGCTAAGGTCCGCAAATAGCTTGCTCTTTGTATTTTCACTGTCACTACCGAGGAAAAAAAAAAGCACAACTAAATCTGAGCTTTCAGTAAAGCTACAGTTTGCCATTCACGTGTCACCTTTGTTAAAGTTATTCTTGAAGCTAGTGGAATTGGGGGTCTTTTTTTCTTGTATTTATTTATTTTTTATTTGCTACACTCAGTCACATAGAAACTCATTGAAACTACATGGAAACAAATACTAGGTAGTTTTCATTGCAATCGGGGGCCGTTGGTAGAAGTACGCATAAATATAAATAATATAACCTCTTTAACAAAAAGAAAAAAAGAAAAAAGATGGGATGTATAAGTCTTATTAGTTCTAACAGCTACTGATGATTTTCTGTTAGATATAAATATCAGTCTAAGCTAAATTAATCTCAGTCCTCTCAGAGCCCAAATCTTTTCCCTTCATCCCTTCATCTCGGACTTGCCAAAGACTTCCCAGGGTCGGGTGGAGTGCTTAGTTTAATGGTGACACTGGCAAACTGTACATCAACTGAAAAGCTGAATGCTTCTCTTTGAGTTTACCTAACTTTCCCTTCAGACATACACTTTATAGTTCAATAACATAATAAATAAGAAAAAAATAGACAAACAGAAACAATTGCTGTTACAATGCATTCGTCAATTCAGTTTAGGCACAAAGCAATTTCCACATACGGCTGGAGGAGATTGCAAAGTCTCTGATTGTTCAGAAGCAACACACTTCTTGCAGACAGTGATATGTGCTGAGGTTCTTCTTTTCTGTTTTTTTCTTGTGGGGAGAAATTTGCAGATGGAAACTGATCTCAGGGAGCTGGACACTCCCTGTGACCTGTCTTCAATTTTAGGATTGGATTGTGTTGAACTAGGTTTGCTTCAAGTGGTCTGTCTCCTCAAAAACTGGTGTCACAAACTGTGAGTCCTGTCTGTCACTGGGAAGCAAGGTCACCCTCTCAAATGGGACAGAAACTATCTCCATCGCTCTGATCTGCAGAGAGGAAAGGAGAAACAGAGGCAAAATTCAGTGATTACGCCAAATTAGTGTTGTATTTGTTTTAGATTCAAGAGCTAACTGAATTTCTTCTCGTTCCTTTGAAGTAAACAGAGATGTTTAAAATAACTGACTGGTTGACTAATACATGGTAATGATCATTTGCAGTTTCTTTTTTGTTGTTGTTTGACTGTCTTTCTTTACATTAATATAGTCACAAATAATCCTGAGATTTTATTCATGCTGTGGTTTTTCAGGGACGAGTACCTTTGTCCTGCTCAGAGGTGGCCCATGGGGTTGGATGTGTCGGTCAGTCCTGGATGGACTCCTGTGTGAGCTTGCTGGGCGTCACTGGAGCTCCCGGACACCTTTTCCTCCTCCCGTCTCTTAAGGCAGGCTGCTTTGGGGTTCAAATTCCGCTCTGTGGGTGAAGAGACACTGACATGTAAATTATCTGAATTTTTCCCCACATTTATTTTAACAAAATACTGAGAGAATACACATGATGAGATGACAACATGTTCATGCCTTCAGTCGCATCTGTTTTCATTAAACTATGTGAAAATCCAGTTTTTCAGAGTAAATCATACATGAAAGACTATGATTTTGACCATATCTACTGACTACAATAACACAGGAAGCAAGAAAGTCCGCTTTTGATGGTCTACATGTTCTGTATTGCTGGTGAGGTCATTCGTCCCTCTAAATTTGACAGCTGTGAGATGGGAATTAGCTCAATGTAAGTCAGAATTCAGTTTTTGTTTTTAATTTTCACAGTTTTTCTTCTTTTCATAACCCCATTTTTACAGCATTCTCTTCAAATGTGGCATTACATTTAATTACAACCTGGAGAAATATTATGTAGAAACATAAGATGAATTCTTCTAGACCAGAACAATCACACGTTACTACTTCAAATTGTAGAATGAGTTACTTTTTGGTAACAGTTGAATTAACATGGGGACAAATACAGCTAACTAATAACTATCATTATTTTAAATACCGTACAATATTTCAATATTCAAAGCTTTTTTAATTTATTAAAATTTATTGTGATCTTTTTTGTCATAAATGTTACACAGGTTTATTAAACAAGCTCATATTATATATAAAACACACTAATGGTACTACTGGTAGATCACTGAATAGTTTGGCCAATAATTGGTCATTTATTTACATAACTGATTTTTAGCCATAAAAACTCATAGTGGAAGTCCAATATTTTAACACATATTTCAAGAATCTGTTTGCCATTTCGGTGATTTTTAGAGGAATGCCACAACACTGACCTCTAACTTGCTGCTCTAAGCTCAGAATGACGGCCACAGCCTGATGCAGGATGAGCAGTTTAGTCTGGGGCTTCTCGCTCTTCAGGTGCAGCTGGCACATGCGACCCAGCTCCTTGAAGGCCTCGTTTATGTCGCGCACCCTCAGGCGTTCACGGGCATTGTTAGCCATTCTCCTCTCACGCTCACGTTCAGCTTTCTGCTCTGGATTCAGTTCCTCATCTTCAGTAATGCTATGAGAAAGAGATTTAAAAAAAAATAAAAATCCACCTGAAGTCAAGAGTGTCTTCAAGGTAAAAACAAAAGTATTTTGTCGCTCTTTGACAAAACAAAAATGTTTCCATAAAACTAAAACGATGAACCTGCCAATCTCTAGTTATTAAACAATCCTGATTATAAATGCTTCCCAATACACCAACAACGCTGGGTTAAGAAAATCTGAAATAGGTGCTTAAAATATATTTAGATGTTGTACAGACCAAGTGAAAAGCTGCAATATAAAACTAAGCACCACAGACTTCATAAACATACATTACCATAGTTTATAATTAACCAAAGTGAAACTGACTTACAATAATGACAACACATCTATTTATAATAAAACTCAGCCCTACTTGCTACTACAGTGGAGCCGAGACAAATCACCATTCACTGCGGCTCCAGAGGTTCGACTCATCCATAAACCGTCTCAATCTTTAAATATTTATGTGAAAATCCATTCACATTTTGTTTTATTTCTTTGCTTGCGTCTTTTTAAGCTTTTCTTTTGGTCCACTTGTGCTTTAAAAGTGCTCTATAAATAAAGCTGAGCTGAGTTTAAACTATTTAATGTCAAAATCAGACCACAACTCATTGAGCTGGCTTAAGACCCAGAAGCTTGGAGGGCAGATATCGTTTTATTTAAAACCAAGAGCAAGTTAAGATTAGATGATCCTTTTCTTAGTCTAAATCTTATTCAATTTGCAACAGTACTTTAACTGAGCGCTATTTTTACTGCTAGCTTGAATTCTTTTTTGTTTAAATTCAAAAATATTTTCCTTGTAAAACAAGATTTTGAGCATTGTTTAGAACTGAAATGGTCTACCTTGTGCGTGGGCCTGGTCTGGGTGTTTTCATATCTCTTCTGTCACTCTCGTCATCCGACTTGGCATCGATGGAGAGGCTGTCATGCATCTCATCCTTTTCCTGTTTCTCAACCTTCAGCTCCAGAGTGGCAGGGACCTGACCAGACAGTCCTGAAATAAAGCCTGCTGTCAATAAGTAAACGTGAAGATAAAACATCATACACACACTTATTCACTTCAGCTGCGCAAATGTGATCGCTGCAGAGAGGAGCAGACCTCTGAACGCCTCCACTTGGTGGTTTAGTTCTGTGCTGGATGTAGAGCCGGCGCTGGGTAGACCTCCGTGGCTGTTGTTCAGGCTGGCGGCATCGTCACCACCCTGCTACAACACAGACAGGAAGGACGTGAGAGGCAAGGAAGCAGACAGCCTCTGGAGACGGCACATAGGACAATACTTTTCATCAAGTACAACTTGTTAACTAAAATGGACACTTGTCTGGCTCTAAACATAGAAAAAAATACCCAAGTTATTCCTACTTGTACTTACACTAAATGGCCTTTGAATTCCTGACAAAATGGTACTTGTAGCCGTTTTGAAGACCTAACTTTTCAAAACAAAAGCTGAACATCACTAGACTATTTCAGGGATAGTTTGCTAATCTGTTTAAATTGCTTAAGGATTAACGATTTTAAGGAATATAAAGACTGTTTATATATTTTGTGCCACTATTAAGAAGAAGAAGAAGAAGAAAAACCTTTATCTGTCTCCCTGTGGGGAAATTGCATTTTTGCAACAGCAAAGAACAAGAGCAGATGTGGTACAGTAAGAGTGCCAAAACTAGTAAGACAAAAAAAAAAACAACCTATATTTGAGATAAATAAGAAAATACAAAAATAAAAGTATTAAAAAGTGCCCATGTTTATCTAT
>JAOWBL010000018.1:10566479-10582097 GCA_028564865.1 Zenarchopterus dispar
AAAAAAAACAACCTATATTTGAGATAAATAAGAAAATACAAAAATAAAAGTATTAAAAAGTGCCCATGTTTATCTATCTAAGTATTTGAATATGATTGAGTATGTACAGTATGTCGCCATAAATAAATATTCAGTAAACTGACTAGTGTATATTGCACTTGTGATGAGTTACATCATCATACAGTATTGACGACTGCAGCGGATGGATGACGGACATATTACTGAAACAGTGTGAAACTAAGATCAGTGACTGATCACTGAAGTCTGATATCTACAATCCCAAGTTTCTTTTCAGACTAAACTCTCACTAAAGTTTAACCAAATCTTTGTTTGTTTTTTTTTTTGTTCACATTTATAAAAATGATCAACTTTGTTGTAGCAGAAAAAGTCTTTCCATAAAGACATACTGTAAAGCTATTGAATGTGATGAAGGCAGAGAAACTGTCACTCAGGGTGGAGAGTATCTCCCCCTTTTCTTCTGGAATGTGATCCCCAGTCACTACTGGCCTCTGTTAACCCCACCACGTCGAGATCCTCCCCTTCCTCAGCACTACACTAATCTTTGCTGCGTCCCCAACAGGTGTCCAAACAACTCTTTGTCTGGAGGAGGAGGAGGGAAGTTGGGGCTCTGGCGAGAAAATAACGCTGCCATTTTCATGTCTGAGCCTAATTACCATACAGCTGAGGGCCTCCTTTTGGGTGGAGGCCGCGGGTTCAGACACCGTTTCCAACGATTCAGATTTCCTGGGTTGTTAAAAAAAAAAAAAAGTGATGAAAAGGGATGGAAGGGGGTAGATGGCAGGGTGTCAGCGGGAGTAAAAAGCCTGTGGCTGTGTTGTGTCGAGGTTGTTGAGCTCTGTCTGAAGGGACATATTCCCACACAGGAAGTGCTGTGTTAGTGAAGACACAGTATGTTCTATCTCACTGTTGCAGTGGGTCAACATCCCTGCCACAAGCCATTTCTCTGTAACGATTACGTCACACTGAGCCCTTCTGACACCCACAGAAAAAAAATTCTTGTTGAGGGACAAAGCGAGCTACTTAACGTCTTCAGCATCAAGGTGAAAACACCTTAAAGCAAACTGAAACTTCAAAAGCATTTTAAACTAACTCTAAGCAAAAGAAAACATGGATCGATGAAAATACATTTTATTTCATTCTATTCCATTTTTAATTTTAAAAAGTCTTGTCAGAAAAAAAAATGACAAAAGCAAAGATAGTTTAACAGACATAAAAAAATGTTCCCCGATAAATCTTATCTCGTCTTTAATCTGAACTGTTACTTTTAAGCTTGAGTGTTAAAACTTCATCATATTTTAACTAGTGTTTTAACTATTGTTTTCTTTCTTTTTGTTTAAATTTAAAATCATGCTTTTTTCTTTTCTACTTTGTGGTGATGTTTTAATGTTTTCAGAATTTCACAGATTTCACAATCAATGGAAGATTTTATTTTTATTAAAGTAACAGGACTTTTAATATGTAAAAATATATATATCATATAATATATTTGAGAAAGTATTTTTACATCTGTTCTCTCTTTTCTTATATCTTATATTTCATCTTAGAGCAGCTGAATACACATTTGTATCCACATTGAATAATTCAAAAACAGTTTAAAAAGAAAAAAGAAAAAAAAATTAAAAAGCGTGCGACCCAAACTATTTCCAAATGCCTCTGGGTTACAGCTGGACAGCTGGCTCATTTTAATTTCCACAGTAGATGTCTTCAGATTTCTTGGCTCCGTGATGTGGAATACCTCGGACAGAGGATGGGTAAATATATCCTGATTTATACTGAGACCTGCATTCCTGTTCTTCAAGAAGCTTCTACTCTAAAAGGAGCGCAACACACAAATACGTCGCACACCAAAGCACAACTTTGTTTCATTGCGCCTGTTTTTCTCATTTTCCTTTCACCCTTGTGTATACAGTCGCTCTCAAGAGGAGGGTGAGCTTTAGGCCAGGCATTACACTTATGGAAAATATGTTAGTATAAATTAGACTGTTCATCTGTGGAAAATGTCTAGTTTTTACACAATGTGCACCAGTTTCAAACAGGTGGCTGAACTGCTAGTGTGGTGATTTTCTTTTCTGTTCTTTTTTTCTTTTTAGACAAAAAAACGGCCGGGAATAGAGTTTAAAACATATGAAAGGACTAAATACTTGTGAGGAGCTGACATACCATTGCTGCAGTCCGACTTGGAACCAGTGCTGAGGCAGGAAAGTTTGGTCCAATAGCTGTTATTGGCCCATTTTGTGCCTGTCCCAGCAGACTGTGTATGTCGCTGGGCAGACTGGCGGTAGAGCCCACTGCATGGTTCCTCAGAACAAGGATTGCATCATCCAGTCTGTCCAGACGATCCTCCATTCGAGACTGCGAGAGAGGAAGAGTTAGGGTGCGGAAGAGAAAAAGAAAAGAAGGACAGAGCAGCTTAGTATAAGCACATTAGGACAAAAATTGAAAATAGTGATTGTATGATGTGGACTTGGAAAGAAAAAAAAATATCTGAAACGTAAGATAAAGAAAGCAATTCACATGAAAGTTCAACGGAGCCATTTCAGCTTTAGTTATGAAAAACAACAAATGCAATCCATGTTTTTAGCTAAATAATTTAGGTACTATTTCCAATGAACAAATTGTGTATAAATTCAGCATCAGAAGCTCAGTTGATTACTGAAAGCTGGAATGGCTGACGATAAGGTAACAAAGATATAAAAATGAAACTGCATTTTACTACGATGAATGTCGTCAAATTTGTGCAAGAAAACAAAACAGGAAATGCAAAGATGTATGAAACACGTAATGAGTGAAGACTATCTAGAAAGTACCTCGCAAACATCCTTTAAGAAAGACATGGCATCCTGGAGATGCTCATGTAACTGCTGATGAACTCTGTTTTTCTGGCAAAGTCAAATAAAAATAAGACAGAATAATGAGATAAGTTCAGTTTATAAGTACTACAAACACACTGAAGATAAAGGTCGTCTTTGTGGAGTCGCGCACATGAGAAGAAGAGGATTTGGATGGAAGCATTCAGCTGCTGACCATTCACTTTGCAAACAGGAAAATGTTTTTATGTTTGCTTATTTAATAGCCCCTACTGAAAAACAAGTCTAGTTTTTGTTTTTTTTTACTAAACTCACTTCACAAGTTTCCCATCCTTGCATTTTATTTTATTTATCTATTGCAATAAATACGTTTACTGATATTTTTTAAATAGTCTAATATAAACTACCGTTGGCAGATCTGTTTTTCAATAGTAATCTAACCCTGAGCTCTCCTCATCACCGCTTCCCAAAGGTCGAGGGATTTTCCAAAGTTCCTCGTACATTTGACTCAACTACCAGGAAACTTTGGTCGGAGCCTTTATTCAAACACGCTCATGAAGATGCTTGACTTCTCCGCCTGCCAGTGAATCATTTATTCACTCTAAACTGTAACAGAATTCTTCTTAAATACTCACCAACACAAACGGTTCACGAGCTCTTGGACAAAGAGTTAAAGACTCAGCCTTTTTTATTTTTGTAGCCCTTCACCAAATGAAAATGATTTTTTTTTAACACAGCTTTCTACACAGATTCCATACACGTATTAACTTTTTAGGAACAATGTCAGAAAAAAAAGATTTTAAAAATATAGAGTACACCTGTGAGCCATAGTTTGTCAAACAGCTTGCCAGGAGACATAAGGTTAGAAAAGTTCATCTCCTTGTTCAGGCTTTTTTGAATTTACACTGAAAAACCCTGAATGGACTTATGTAATACCTGAACTCAAAAAAAAAAAAAAAAGGGTCATCCCATAAAGATGCATTTACACAATACTTTATGTCATGCTGCAAGACACATACAAATGTAAATCCATCTTTTTAAAGACCCCGGATCACAAACAGATAATTTTCAGATTATATGACAAAGCACATACAATCATGTAGAGGCAAAATTTCTAATTAGACAGATTCTAGATAGATAAATCAGGATGCCACACATTTTGTTTTTTAAATAAAGGTCACTGCTTCATGTCACACTCTTATGAATTAATTCCATGAGTGGGCTGCAGTACACGACAAACTAGACGCTGGTCACTAACAAACTGTAGCTGGTGGGTTATGTTATCATAAACCAACAAACAAGAGTATAAAAGACAAATGTGATCTCAAGAAATAAAAAAGGACAATAATCAACTTTAAAATTTCAATTATTCATGACTTACACAATGATTACTGTTACAAAGGTTGAATCCTGAACACAGAACTTTAATTCTGAACAGTGCTTTCTTTCTACCAAACACTTTAAAACTTCACTTTAGAAAACATCTAAAATGTAAACTGCTATTCTCACATTCATTTTATGTGTAAGAACAATAAAAAATATAGATGTAAAAGTTATTTTCTCATCATTAACATGCATTATTCCACCCCTGACTTTTTTTCATTGAGAACAAAAGTAGAAAAATAATTTGTAAATCAGAATGACTTTCAAAATGAATGAAATCATATACATTTTTAACCACGAATTTAAATGTATTTCACTTTACAGCAAAAAAGGGAAATCAATGACATGTGGATCGGGTAGTGAGTCGGGGTGAAATTAGATCCTTAGCTCTGGTCGCATGGCAGCGAAGGAATTCTGGAGAAGTGTTTCAGTAAACAGCTGCCACCCCCCACGCCCCCAACGCCAGACCGCTTAACTCACCCCATCCCCCCACTGTCATCCCCATCCAGGCCCACAGAGTGGAGGACAGATGGCAAGCCCCAAGGGACAAGTATTGTTCAGTTTGGTTATCCTGCAACCCCCACCTTCCTCAGCAAAACATTTGCCAGACAGGAATCTCCCTGTAATGCTAGCTCAGTCCTTCAGATTATCTAAAGTGAGCATCCGTCATATCACTCGCTCAGTGGAGGATGGTGGTGGATGGGGAACTTACCAGTGAGTGAAGGGAGTTCTCATAATTTGGAGAAGAGGGAGTCTGTCCGCTCGAGCGGGCCCACTGGTTGGTACCTGAAAAGAAAAGAAAGTGATACAGGGTCAGTGTCACTCATCCTCTGATTCAGTCTCATTTCAAACCCGTGTCTTGTGAATTAGGTAATAAAGACACAAAAGGTAACTGAGACACAATAATACATTCATAGCACACTAGCACCCTAACTCACACTTGTTTTTCCTGCTTTAAAAGATATTTCTATCTTTCAAGACTCTATTGATTCATTTCTTGATGGCTGAACTGCATTCTGACATTTAATCCAACTGAGGGTTTGACTAAAAATAAATATGAGGATTTCATCCTAACAGAATCCCTCAAAGTATTATGGAGGTATCAATTATATTTCAACACATGGTCTTTATCAGAGTTCTTGATGATTAAGAAAATATGCCAGGTAAGCTTTTCCATTACATTAGTTTGCATTGCTGAGATGTCTGTCTCTGAGCGGGTTCCCTTTATGTGTTTTACAACATTAACAGCTGGAAACGTCACGCCAGGGTTGTTTCACTGACAATCAACCAGATTCTTTGAAACTTTCTCTCTCTGTAAAAAAATAAACAAACAAAAAGAAATCCGTCACATGATCTCAATATGGAGTAATATTCTGCTCTAGAGATTACAATTTCCTTTTGTACTGGATTCTGTATGTATATGTGAGTCAAAAAGTTAATCTACAATAAAGGAAGATGAATCAACCAGACCTGATCTGGTGTAAAAAAGGAAATCACATTTGCTCATCACATTACCAGCACCAATGAATTACTTTCTTTTGGTGCTTTTATTTATTTATTTTCCCCCTTTTACTTTAGTGTAATTACACAAGTAACCCGTTTGCCATGTATAACAGGAGACAATAGATTATACTACAATCAAATGGATTTTCACAATGTTGAACCTTCCTGGGTTATTTTCAGATTAAAGCTCCTGTGGCCTCTCCAGCTCAGGACACTCTGTGCTTTTTTGGTGTCTATCACGGTGGAAAGTTGCCGAGACCAACCCACACACTTGTAAATGAAGTCTTTTGTTGTACAGTCTACAAAAGGAGCCTTTTGCGTAACTTATCTGCCATTTCATATGAATCCAGAAATTAACTTTGTGTGGTATTCTTTAGTCCTAACCAGGTAAATTTAAAAAAAAAAGCAAAAACAAAAAAAAAAAACAGAATATCATCCAAGATTAAAAAAAAGACCTGAGAAATACTGATCATTTTTTTCCAATCTTACTTTAAAGATAACTCAGGAAATGTGGTGCAGTGCAGTGTGATTTTCTGGGTCCATCTGTGAGCAGGTTGATGCCCTTTTCTTTTTTTATTCCATAATCACTCAATGTTTGTTTTTATTACAAGTTGAGACCTACACTGTCAGACAAAAAACTTGTAATAAACAGCTATATTAATTATAAAGAACTAAAATTAACACTACGGTTTAAGAATGCAGCGAGAATAACAGTAAGACACTAGAAAAAGAAAAATCACACCTCCCTCAAGCTCAGGAAACTTCTTACACCATTTTCCATGAATTCATTTGTCTAACTAAACTTCTGTCATCTTCTGTTCTTGAGTTTCCGTGTTTTTCCACCCAGTCACTCTATGAAAATCCAGTGTTTAATTACCAGACTATTAAAAGTGAAGGAAATGAAAAAGTCTTGGCTCTGCCTCAGCTTTCTCCCAGGTGAGTGAGAGAGGAACTTCACATGAGCCTCTGCTAGCGATGAAAAATTAGCCCGAGGCTCTGTTTCCCACACGCTCCAGAGAGGGCTAATTGAACAAGCCAGTCTTGAGTAATGTGCTGTATATTGGTGTAATCCCGATGATGAATGGATTTTGCAACTAACATCAACAGCGAGCTAAATTTTAGGCCAGTTTCTTAGTATTGTTCTTCCTCCAGCCCCAGAAGTATAATAAGGGCGAATTATTACAGAAACAATATCCTTTCTTCACAGTCCCAGATGTATACAATTTGCTTTAGTGTTTTATGTTTCTTCTCATTCATAATCAAGAGGTCTATTAATCATCATTGCAAGGCCGCCAGGTGTGGTATGATGTACTGCAAATGGGTCAAGAAAGCCATCACAGTCCTCATCAGCTGAGTCATGGCCACCTTCCCTCACCCACTGACAAATAAACAGAGCCTTTTGCAGCCCCGGTATGTGTGTGTGTGTGTGTGTGTGTGTGTGTGTGTGTGTGTGTGTGTGTGTGTATGTGTGTGTGTGTGCGCGTGTGTCGTGGGGGAACAGCTGTCCATGGGGCAGGGCAACAGCTGAGGATGAGGGGGGCACACGTAGAGACAGCTGTCGCCACTCCATTACCACGCATGACACACTGCCCGCTAAAACAACACACTGGGCTTTCCCTTACAGTCCCTCCTCACTCTCTTTCCATTACTCCCTCACCATCCGTAAACCTATATTCTTATGATAAACATCTTTTTTTTTCTGTACAAACAGTTATGTGGAAAAGGATGCCACACCCACTTTCAATAATGAGGTTCTACGTATCAGGATATAATTGTAAAAAAGTCATCTGCTCTTTACCCAAACACAGCCTTAGATAAACATGACACAGTAAACTGTGTCTACATTTATGAAGCAAATACTAAACCAAAATGAAAATGCATTGTGTGGAAAAAGTAAGAACATTTTTTTCACAAAAAGGTAAGTGGGGTACTAGTCAGATTTGCAGCAGGGTGCTGAAAATCCAATGCACTCCATCAACAGCAGGCATCATGTTTATCACTTTTGTAAATAAAGGAATTTGGGCAATTTGCCAGTTAGGAGCATTCATGTAAACACACTGCCAGGAGGGAAAGACATGAACAATGAGCTCTGAGGAGCAATTGTTGCTGTCCAACAATTTGCGAGGGATTATAACATCATTTCCAAACAATTTAGAGTCCATCATTTTGATTTGACAGAGATTGTGGAAAACACAAGGTGAGTTTCCATTACCTCTAGATTTGCACAAACCCAAATATTGAAAAAGAAATCCTGTAATGTAAGCAGCTCTAATTCGAAAAAAAACTACCAAATATCAGAAAAATCTTCTTACTTCTTCAGGAGGTGGTTTTTCAGATGATTCAATAATGCACTTTATCGCAAGTGTAATGGAAACGCTTTTTAGCAAATTTCTACATTTCTGGCAGCGTTGGAGGTAATGTGGTCGGTCAGTCTAAAGCCATCAAAAGCTAGTTTCCAGCCTCATTCATGCAATGCAGTTTCAATGCACTAACACAACTTAATCATTATTTATTACATAAGGGCTTTGCCTCTGAATAATCATTTAAATGATCATCCACTGCATTTATCATCTGACTATTTACTCTAAAGACTAAAAATGATTTTGTCCATCTTCTTCAATATTAAGATTTTCTTTTTTTTTGTTTTGAAGATGAGTCTTGCAAGACGAGATGGAGAGTTATGATAATTAAGCTTAACTGAAAAACTCCACTCAGTGGAAACACAGAACCCCTGCAGCGCTACCTTTATCGCAAATTCAGTTTTGAAACAGTTGAAATCAGTTAAAACAGGGGGACACATTTGGCAAAATCAAAAAATTATTAAAACAGTAACAGCAGATCAGCCATTAGGACTTTGGAGCCCTGCAGCCATTGAGCTGATCATGAAGTCGTCTACGTACAAAAGCCAAAGGTGAGGCCATCTGTCTGACAGTTATGAGTTGACTGACTGACACTGGGCCAAGCAACAGGACTACGAACCCAAGAACAGAAAATCTACAACAGTATGTCTGAAAAATAGGAGAATCAAAGCTCAGTAATCAATCTGAATAAATCTATGAAGTGGAGAAACAGTGTACAGACGAGCCTGTAAAAGAATTTAAAGACTATTTTTAACACGCTGCTTCTTTATTTTCACTGTTTATTTTGTTGAATAAAAAAATGACTCAATATAAAATATCTTTATCTTCAATTGAGACTAGATTTATCACATTTTAGGACCTGACAATGACTGGACTTTTTTTTTTTTTATTTTATTATTATCACCTGAAACATCAAACCTAAGAAATAAAGAGGAATCTATTTTCTTTTTCACATGGCTGTAAAAACCCAGTTTAAAGCAAATAAGAACATGCTTTGGTGTTCTCTCAAATGTGAGAAAATGGGTTTTCGTGTTTTCATTCCACTTCTGTTCACTACATTTGCTGCACAAAATAATTACATTTCAGAAGGAGGTTTGTGTCCATCCTCAAAAATTAGAATGACATAAAAACACAAGCTACTACAAAGTACTTGTCATAAAAAGGATTATGTAAAAACAAATCCACTCTCCAAAATTCTCTCTTATTACAAAGAAAGCTGAATCTCATGAGCTACAATTATAAGCCATAAAACTGTTTAGTAAATGAAAAGCTTCTCAAGAATTGTGATTTAAGATCCACTTCAAACAGTTTTGTTGGAAGATTTTCAAATCCTTCTGCACTTAGAAAGCCACAGTATTTATTTTAATTACACACTCAGTTCCTTTGTGTCTGAAAATTTCCATCACTTGGAAACAAAGTTCAGGTTAAGGCAAGCATACATGTTATTCTGACAGTGCTTGGTTCTTACATAGATCTAAATTTGTGAGCATGAACAAAGACTTTCCTAAAGCTGAGAGCCAGAACTGGCCCATGATGTCACCAGGAGTCAATGTGAAGCAGCTCTATAAGCCAGAAAAATAAAGGGCAAGTTGTGAACACTGGACCAGCAGGACCAGCACTGAATTCACACACAGGTGTATTGTTACAGTTTTAATAAGCTTGCAACAGTGAAATCGAGTTATTTTGTGCTCTTGAAGTTACAACCAATACATAAAACCTCCTTACTGAAAGGCTAACATCTGTTGTAAAAAATGGCATATAAATTAATCTTCATTAATCAATCATTTTCATTATTCAAAAATCTCATGAGAGTTTTCAGTTCCATGGATCTGAAGCTTTATCCGAGCATAGGCTCAGGTTTCTCTTCTGAATGGGTTCATCCATAATATGTATCAACTTCCTGTTAGAAATGGAGAATGAGTCTTATGTAAAGCTAAATGGGTATTAAATGTAGTTTGAACCTTTTCATTACTTATTCTGCTTACTTTAAATCATAAGGCCTGATTTTTGGGCCTGTAGAATGACAAATAAAGGAGATGTGCAATTATTTGGCTAATTCCACACCTTGAAATTCACTTCATCTGTTTGGTGCCAAACGCAACACAGACAGTAGGTGGGAGGTTAATTCCAACTAAGCAGCATTAAGTGACTTGTTGGTACTCTAGTGGAAAACATGTGCTTGTGCTGAGACACGGAAACAATGGTAAAGCAGTTTTAGGTGATTTACGAATACGATTATTACGCTACTTGTTATGTTGAATTAAGCTGCTTAATACTGCGTGAAACTCTTGCAGGCTTCTGAAGGTAGCAGGATGCAGTATTGTTTATTACAAAAGCCCCTATGATTTGACATCTTCCACAGCAAAACTCACAACTGTCCACCATGTTTACCGTAATTAAATTGTATAGAAATTACACCAGACTGCTCCAAAATCACCCTGTTAAATTGTGGACAGAAAAGATCATCTGAAAATACTGAGTTTCCTGTTTTTATACAGGGGAAGACAGACAATAGCAGCTCATCAATCATTTGCATCAGCGATTCCAATCAAATTTTGTTAAAGCAAAAGTAACATCTTTAACCTTCCTTTATTTTTTCCTTTTTTGCCATGCATCATGGTGTCACAATCACAGGAGGATGTAACTAGTCATGATTTGATACAGAGTGCTTCAGCAATATACTTAGTTTTAAAAAGTCTTTAAAAAATGAATAAATAAAGCAATCTGATAGCGGATTTGATTTCAGATGTGGTGTGTTCAAGTTGTGCAGGATCCAGACATAAAACAAAAAATATCTCATGGAGGATTTGTTTTTTTTTTTTTTAGCTAAGGTCTAATTTGAACAGTTTGTTGAGTTTTTGTCACTGGTCCTAAGCCTGTGTAAATGTGTTAATACAGCTGTATCAGAGCAGTTTAATCTTAATCCTATCGCTGGTATCTAGTGCAAGCGTAGTAGGGATAGTAGGGGTGCTGTACCTGGCCTTCCAGACGGGGTGCCAGCAGCAGTTACCACGGTACCTGCTGAGGCAGCACCTGCTGCGGCTGTCAGAGGTGAAGGAGAACCCACAGGTGTTGATGGATTTGATGGAAAACTGCTGCTAGTGTGGTCGGGTGAGTAAATCTGAAAGCACAGAGGAAGCAATAGACAGAAAAATAAAATGAATTATTAATGCAGCAGCAGCTTTAATATAATACAAATAGCAGATTGTGGTTTAAGTAGTTCTTTACTATCAGAAACATCAACAAATACAGTCATCTGTGCTTTGAGAAGTGCCAGAACCAAATGAATTAAAAGCAACACTTGCATTGACATCTGGTGTTTGTGTATTGCTCTCTAAGTTTTCACAATTATGTTTTTTTTTGTCTGCATATATATTAACAGTTGATACCAAATTTGGCAAAACGAGAAAGTGTGTGTACACACACACACACACACACAAACACACACATATATATATTTATATATCCCCTCCCTTGAAGACTTTTGTGCCAGTACAAGTAAGTCCATTTATTACTCCACTGTGGAGTCGAGAGGTGCAGACAGCCAACCTGGAAACCCCGTTAAGCCAAAAGCAGAAAATCTCAAGGGCAGCATTTCAGCCAGCAGCTACAGATTGTAAAGTGTACCATACATCAAAACCTTTAAGTATTCACCTATTGTTTATTTTTGCATCTCTTTAAAGTCTGTGGTCTCCATGGGGCGAACAACTAGGACAAATGGCTGATTTTTTCAGCATGATGCCACAAACACATACATTTGACTGTTTCCTTTCTTTCAGCGAGTTTTAGGATGCCATAGAAGTGAGGAGATTACATCTTCAGATCCTGTACTGGGATTAAATTTGTTGAAACAACCTTTGGATTAAAGCATAAATACATCCCTGATTTCTTTTCTTTTAATATAGGGATAATTGTACCATAATGGAACATGCTTCAGAGAAGTGAAGGTATTACCAGTGGGTCCTGACTAATTAGCAGAGAAAAAACCCCCCAGTAGATCCACAGAGATTTCTCTGCCAAGTTAAGATCAAATTGAGCTTACAAGAAAACGTTTGACTTCTGTGGGGATGATAAATGCACTCATTGTTAGTAATCTCCTTATTCAATCTTGATCCCAGGGCTTTAGTTTTTCAATCAAGTTGGAGTATCAGGACAGAATTTTCACTGAAGTGTGTCAGAGTGTGGAGGAGGATGGGCCGCGTCTGAAGAGAAGAATTACTGTTTATGCTTTTCAACATTCTGATAGCACAGTCTTGTTCTCGGCTCAGCATTTTTACTTTCCAATATGCAATTCAGTAAAAAGCTAAGGAGGCTTAATAGAGTGGTTATCACTGTGGCAGAAACTGATAAAACTCTGTCTTAATCTCCAAATATCTCTCGGTTTCTCAGGAGCAAGCTGTTTAGAATCGCAACTTGGGACCAGACAATATATGACTTTTGCTTCTTTTCATTCCCTGGCGACTAACAGTCCATTCAAAGTGAAACATGGCTCATTTTACTGGAATAAATGAAGCCCCACCTCATCATCAGTTATGCTCCCGCAGGCAGCATGAGGCCAATAAGCACGGCCAATTTAAAAGGGCAGAGAACAAAGGCTCTACAAAGGGACAGGGGGGCCATGGAGTAGAGCCACAGCAGTTATAAACTCCCTTATGTCCCCTGATCCATCCCCTCACCCCCACTCTGGTCCAACCGTGTCCATTTCACTCCAGCTTTGTCATGCTAATAGAATTGAGTCTGCAAATATAAAGGACTTAATTTGTTATTACCATCCCTGAACTCTCACATTTGGATTCACACTGGTAAGAAATATTCATCCAGAAGGAACAGCTGTAAGTAAAATTAATATGTTGCTTCATGATACCTTTAGGGTGTCATGATGTCTGTTCAGATTATTAAATGAAGTTAAAATTGTGACCTCATGGCTCATTTCTTGTTCCAACTTTTGAATTTTTTGGACATGTATGTGTCAGTGTTTTTACAGAGCAGTTTGAATGAGCTGAAGGACTGAACCATCACATGATGCCGAACATATCCACTACTGTTTTTTTTTTTTTTTTTTTTTACAAAATACAGCTGATTGAGTACGCAAGCATTTTTAATGTAGCATTTCCTTTCTTGAATACTCTTAGTTTAAGCCCACAGTTATCCAGGCTTAGTCCAAAAAAAAAAGTCTTTTGGGCTTTTTTAATCAGCAGTGAACATAGCATTCAATTCCCATCATGATCACTGAGGTTATCTACTTTTGAAAGAAAAATAAAAAATAACTATTTTGATTCAAAGCATAGGGACACACATAAGATGGCAGAACAGACTTTTTTTCCCCCCAATAGATTGCTGAAGCCATACTAGAAAGAGAAACAAAAAAATCAAACAAATTTTAAAATCTACCACTTTTTAAATGATCTTTGATAAGGATGCATGGCAGAATGAACTTTGACATTAAAAAACTGAGGCTGTCACTAACCGAGGCTAAAGCCTTGCCCAGTGCATCTCCAGTCTGTGAGCTTCCAGTAGCCGTTCCCCGATTTGCAGCAGCTAGGAGAAGACAGAGGGAAGCTTTGTTATAACAAAAGTCAAACAAATTGAGAGTGGTCACGGTACACAAAGCAGCTGTCCAACTGACTCAGTCGATACCTTTACAGAATGGATTTTCAGCTATAATTACACTCAGGGTTGCTGATTTAGTCATTCTAAGAGGGTGGCTGAATGGCGGACATCAGAACATACCCATAACCCCATCGGCTGAGTTGACAGACGGGGTGTGTGCTGCGGTAACGAATGGTGAAGTGCTGGTGTTGCTTCGGTGGAAGCTGGACATGGGAGGAAGACTGGCGTTGATGTCAGGAGAGACTGAGTGTGCCGGATAATTCTGGAAAATTAAAAAAATAGCACAAAGGCTTTATAGTCAAACATAAATGCGTGTGTGTCTGTGCACGTGTGGAACAAAAAAAAGAGCTTATTTGCTCTTTAAACTGTAATTGTACTTTGACATCTCCCAGGCCGTGATGAAGCAAAAGTTAATGGGGGGGAGGGCCAGAGATAAAGCATCTGCAGGCTCCCTGTGATGCTCTGCCAGCTGAAGCAGGCAGGCAGATGAGGCCAGATCAAACGCTGACAAAGAGAGGGTCAACTGTGTCTTCGCTGATAATAAACAGGCACCAATTAATACGCACACACCCACTCTCGCAGTGGGAGTTGTGCGAACTGGGAATGCAAGATTGAAACAGAATTTAAAAGCTAAGCTGTTCTCTAAGATACTTATATTAGAGTTACTAACATTCACTCTTCATCTGATTATCTGGCTAAATGTGATGCAGTCCAGTTGTTATAGCTCACCAATCGGTCATGTGCATGCAGGCTGCTGTAGTTTCCTGACTGTGCCATGTGAGATGAAGATCCTGCGAGCATTCCCCCATAGCCGGGCTGACTGATCCCACTTGATGAATTCCACGGGTCAGATGAATTGTGGGTACCATCTACCACAAAACATAAGTAGTTTTAGTAAATAATTTATTAGAATGTAAGGTAGCAAAACATTCTGGGAAAGTGCCACAAAACATCACCAACCCTCTACCCTACTTTTATGAATTAAAGTGATTCCAGGGGTGCTTTTGACCCCCCGTCCCTTAAAATCTCTTAGGACAGACTGAAACATGATCCCCATCCCAACCACAGCTGAGATAACACAAAGACTAAAAGAAACAAGAGGTCTGTTAAAGCCCTGGAGTCTGTCATGCTGAAATTAACATAAAGAAATATTGCCAAAACAACTGAACTGGTTATTTATGATATATACAACTATGTATTAAGTTTTGTATAATGTGTTACATTGTTTCTGCTGAACTCCAGGGCACTCAAAAAACCCATTTTAAATTTCAAGTTTATTCTGATGTCTTGTTTTAAAAAAAGTAATAACAGCTAAGAAAAAAAAATATATATATATATATTATATATATATATAGTTATATAGGTGGCTTCCATCAGATTTTAAAGTGTATGATGACAACAAAATAATGATGAGTGACACAACAGGAGTGGGTGGGTGGGGGGTGGTTTAAGGGGCAGAGGGGCAGGGCTGGTGGGAGAAAAAAAACTTAATTTGATTTAATCAAGTTTTTTTGTTTGTTTGTTTTGTTTGTTTGTTTTTTATTTCAATAGTCCAATACTGCAGAGTAAGGACACTTACCAAAGAAAGTGCTTGCAAACATACTGCTGGATGGTTTAGGAGGAGAGTAAGAAGGGGAATCTCTGTTGAAGTCCTCTGAGTTTGGAGATGGTGCATACACCTGCCAGAAGAATGCAGATGTTATAACACTGCAGAGTAAAACATGAGAATCAATCAATAATTATAAATTACCAAGAACACATTTCCCCAAATCCGAAGGCTCAAAAACTTTTATATTGTATACATAGAGGTATGTATTTTCATGTAGACAAGCACAAGTAAAACTGAAGTATGCCAAATGCAACTGAAACCTACAAACACACAAACACACACACACACACACACACACACACACACACACACACACACACACACA
>JAOWBL010000018.1:10596442-10608729 GCA_028564865.1 Zenarchopterus dispar
ACACACACAAACACACACACACACACAATGCTTGGACTTGCAACTTGCATTGCCCATCTCATTTAAAACTCAAAAATTTATTTTTAGACTGGAAAGCAAGTTGCAAGCAGGAGAAATAAAGCATATGAGAATAAAATAAATAAATAAATAAAATTCCCAGCAGCAGACAATAATGATAGGAAGCAATGTGTTGATATTTTTTTTTTCTTTTTTTTAAGTCAAGCATCTATTCAGGTCTCCGGTAGAGCCCTAGAGTTTGCTTACACAAGCAAAAGCTTTCAGTGGCATCTGCAGCTGCTTTAATGCTTTACAGGTACGCTGCAGGCTCTTCACACAGCTGCCTCTGGCACAGCAGATCTGACTCCAGGTGTGCGTCCCCCTCGACACTTCCTCCACATTACCTTCCCTACTTCTTGTATTGCTGCTGGCAGTGCAAACACAGATCGCGGTTGATAACCTCCCGCAGACATACACCTTACACTCTCTCCCTAGCAATCACTTTGCACTCCTTTACGGGCCACACCATTAGGCAGTTTGCGCTCCCATACCTCACTTTTGCTTCCTTGTACAGTTACACACCTTACAGTTATTCCTTCTACAATTAATAATGTTATACCTTAAAACTGCTAGAAAATCTCTTACTCGAGGATCCTACCTATCAAAAACAGCTTTATGTTTTCACTTCTCTGTCAGCAGGATAAAAGAGACCTTTAGTCAGTTATTCAACAGTGCCATCTTTATTCTTTCAAATGAGATCAAAGACTAACTGGGATAATTCCTCCAAGCTCCAGGCTTTATCTTCGGAGCAGTGCTGAGTGACAAGAAGAACCTGTATTTTATCCAATGCTCTCTCGCCGTTTTTCCTCATCTAGTATTGTACTACTTGATTGTACTCTTATGAGTAACAGAACCGCACCTGCGCCCATGTGTTAAGTACTGACAAATAAAAGCCCAGCGTCCATTTACACAACAAAGAGATGTAACCCGTGAGGCATCCATTCTCTGCCCTCCCTCCCTCCGTCTGACAAGACCTCAAATATATCACTTAGTTAAGAAGAAGGCAGCTCACGTTCAAGCCTCTGCCAGAGACTGTGTCTTTCCCTCACGCTCTGGCAAACTTCTTTTCAAATACAAATCCAGAAACAAAACACATGCCACCCTTTTATGTTCAGTGGCCCATTCCATATTTAAGTTCAGGGTAACAGCAGCAGAAGTGATGATTATCAAAGCTCTGAAATGTAAATCCAGTCTCAGACTCCCTTACTTACAAAAAAGAGGAAAACATGTCAATGCCTAACACAGGAAAAAAGTGGATTTAGGTGAACCAGCTACTTGTTATTTAAAAACAAAGAAAAAAAAGCTTTCTCAGAGTTCTGGGAATTTAAGGCAAGGTTTAATAAAAACCTTTTCTAATTCACCAGGGTTTTAACAATGAAGAGCTGACTTACTGATTTATGCATATTAATGACCGCCAACACCCCCTGTCTATGTGAATACAAGCTGAGCTCCACACTTCTCTGCATCCTAATGGTTTCTGCTCCACTGGGATCATTACCAATAGAAATTTCAGATATTCTGTGCTATTAATCTCTGTCTGTCCTCCTGTTCAGCCACGTAATGACTAATTAAACATCAAAAGAGCAGAGCTGGGAATCCACTCTGACAGCCTCTCTGTCTCCCATGAGAGGCTGTGAGGTGGCTAGACTGTGACAGGGCAGCACTGAAAATCAATCACCCAAAGGTCCCCACACACACGCACAATGCATATACACACAAGCCATCATGTATGTACAGTCACACGAAAAAACAAAAAGTACAAAGAAAGATGTACTCTCCAGAGATCTTTGTTTGTGTCAATGAAACATGGAGAATGAAACTAACAAACATTTCAGCTTTGTAAGCCAACAGGCACCAGTGGTGTGACTGTTGAACAACACACAACAACAAAAACAACAAAAGCATGGTGCTGATTTTCAAGAGCGCACCTTTGTGTGCATGCATAGAAAGAGAAAGCGGTAAAGAAGTGTGTGTGTTTGTTTAGGTAAGCTCACTGTGAAATGTATTTATATGAGAGGTAGATGATCTTCCACTCACAGATGAAGGCAGCCCAGGAGGGACCTTGCGAACCTTTTTCGTTTGTGGAGGATCTGTGAAGAGATGAAAGCCCATCTATTCATTCAAAAGCAAAAAAAAAACAAAAAAACAAAAGGAGACAACTGTAAACAAGCAAGAACTTGCAGACACCCAATAGGTGGTGTGAAGTGTCATTAGTTACTGAACTGTCAGTATCACATGAACAACAAAAGAAAAATAGAATTATAGATATACTTAATAAATGTGAAAGTAACGCAGCTACATGTGTTTCTGTCTCTGAAGAGTGGAGAGTGATGTGACCCACAATGTCATAGTCCTGACTGGCAGTAGGGTCAGTGAATGTATTCACCCCAAAGTAGCTGTGTTGATACATATTTCATGATTTTCTGACCTGTGTGCTAACATTTAAGTAAAAGCAAACCAGTTTACTTTTTATATTTAAATACGTGATCTCTGGATCGAGCATTTAAACTCCCCTATCAAATCTTGACTTCCTTTGGTAGCACTGTTTTAACCTCACAGCTTGTTTCCTGTAATAATTGAGATGGCACTGACCGACGGGGGGAGGATCTGGTAGAGAACGTCTTCTGGGATTGGCCCCAGTGAAGGAGTAGAACGGAGCAGCTGACTTCCCTGATGTGGTCCCTGAACTCGGACTTGCCAACCCGATGTCTGGCCGTAGAGAGGACTGAAAGATAAAGCAAACACAACAACTTATTCATCGCTTCTTCTAATGTCACATCCATAGTCCATATTCAGCAGGTAATTTAATGCCCAAGCAGCAACATCTTTACACAATAAATTAATTATACAAGAAAAAGCTTAGTACAAAAAAAGGCATAATTGAAATTGTGGGAAGTGTAAATTATTAAGACCAAAGTAATATAAAATAATACAAAATACTATAAGGACATCAATGGCTGTCCGCACTTTTTTTTTTTTCAGTAAACAATAACATACAAGATGCGTAAATTTTGCTCAGTGTTTCAGTCTTTGAACACTAGCCATGTCATCCTGTCACCGATGTCTATTTGACCTCCACAACCCCTAACTAACTGGGTCACGCGGCTAATGAAGGGCTTGGTCTCATTACAGTAATTGGCGGTAGGAGTCAAAGGATCATGGGAGTGAGTACTACCCAGAGCAATGTGTAGTAGTTGGCTTGAAAACCTGCTACAAATGCTCTGAATGGATCCCCCTTTGCAAGTGGAGAATTAACACAGGAACTACAGAGACCTTTCTGGTATTAGAGCTTCTGATGTCACACATTCAAAACAATGTAAATAAATAAATTTAAAAAACAAAATAAAAAACTGACTTTTTTGGCAACTGGGAATTATCTGTTGAGAGTTTCTGCCCCCTCAAATAAAAAGGGTTCAGGCACATACTGGAATCAGCTCCTGTGGAGTGCTTCTGAGTATTGGTAGGCAGCAATAAAAGAGAAGATCTAAATCAAAAAGACAACATGCTCTTTTCTTTGCCTCAGAAATCACGTCGTGTTGAAATCACTGCAGTTCACAATTTACAGCAGCCTACTGGCTACCTATCATTTTCCAAGGAGATCATATGATCATTTACCTCATTTGGTTCTTTCGCTTGTTCAGTTATTTTTTTTATATTTGTGGTTTTGGTCTTCAACTAAATGCAGCAGGCATTCCTGCCAAAAATCCTCCACAATCGATTGTGGCTCAATTTTACAAAAAGTAAATCATTAACGACAATCTCACACGAAACTGCTTCTCTAGAAGTCATTTTAGTAACAAAATTTAAATCAGAAATAAAGACAAAAAGAAACTTTTAAGAAAAAAAAAGCTCTTGTGCAAACCACTCGGACCGAATCATGACTGAATCCCTTCTAGGTATAGACACCTGATGGTAAATGTCTTAGGTTACATTTTGAAAGCAACAACCTTTTCTAAGAACAAGGGTCTTTGGGCTGTCCTTTCCTTGACCTCCTCCATTCCCACTAAGGGAATCAGGAGCTAAATCGAGTTCCAGGGGACATATTTCCTCACTAAAAACAGCCCTAGTATGGAGGCAGTACTTTTGAGATTACCTGGAATCTCTAGATCTACTGCAGGAATACCTGCTGCTGTTTGTAAACATAACATACAAACTCAGTAATTCATTACTGTTTCAATCTGCTGAGAACACACAGATCAACCCAATCGTGACAGTAAGCCATATATACAGTATAGTGGCTTCATCCCAAGACACAAAAACATCCAGAAACCAAAGAAATGTCAAACATTTCAAAGCATTTCTAGAAATGTAGAAATACGGGTCGACTACCAGGGGGGAGCAGCACATTTCAATAGACTTATTTGCTTAATGTACCCTGTGTCTTAGTGGCAATGCAAAGAAATAAAGACATTAAAAAAAAAAAAGACAAGTTTTGTGTCTCATCATCACTGAAGTTCCTCTTTACTCAGAACAGTTAGACAAAACACAACTTCAAATAAAAATCAAGTTGAGGACAGTCTGACTAAGTGGATGGTTCCTGTACATCTACGTGGGCCATAAATTTAGTTTGGAAAGATGAAATTAGTTAATTTCACCAACAAAAAGCTAATTAAAAATGAAAACAAGGTATGGCATTCCCCCACCTCTACTCTAACATATAAAAGTTTGGGCACAATTCCTGTTTTTTTATATGTATATTGCCTGAGCATTGCCTTTCTTTCTTTTTCTTTGTGTGAGTGTGTGTTTTTGGAAAGGGGGGCAGGATTACATTGAGCAAAACTTCCATAGCCTAAACAAATAAACAAAGAGAGTAATTTTAGTATTTGGTTTTATTTAATTGAGTCCATTACTTCCTCTTAGAGTGAGACGTCCGCTTCCATGTTGGCTGAGGAAAAAAAAACATGCTGAAGCTCCCATATTTCATTAAATATGATGAAACTGTTATTTTTAATGGTTACAAAGCTGCTGTTTCCAAAAAAAGTTCTGCATTTTTTTTCCTCAAAACACTAAATTTACTCATTCCTGCCAAAAAGTTCACAGACAAGTTTCCAAAATGCACCACTTTTTTTAGATTTTCATTTGTAAGCCTCTGAAGTAATTTTGGTGATGGGAATGGAGAAACTGTTTTCTTTGAGTGCTTTATTTAGTAAAGGAAAGAAGAACAGTGCACCACAGCTCCAAAATTTTCTTAATATTTCTGCAGTTTTTTTGCAAAAGGGGGTCTAGATTTTGCTTATTGAACAATTCTGCACACACCAGTTCCTAATTGTACGACGCAAACAAACTAAAGTTATTGGTGACTGACATTGACGGTTGAGAGCTCATACCTCTGGGGTTTCCCCAACTTTTGAACGTAACCAATTTTCTTCACTCTAAAACAAAAGAGCAAAAAATAAATAAATAAATAGGGTTTAAATGATCGAAATTACAATTACATTTTTTTTTCCTGTATGCCCTTTGAAAGATGAGTAGGTCTTGGACTCAGTTAATCATTCCCAGGTTTTACTCGGGGTGCCCAAACTTTTGCCTTCCTCTACATCCCATTGCAAGTCTGATGGTATCTTATAAACCTACCTACAAATTTACATAAAATACTGCTTGACTTGTTCACAAGTTATTTTAGTCAATTGGGAATAAATTTGCAAATGGGTCTTTTAGGAGCTATAAGATTTGAAACTGATGAGACATTTACCTGACAACCAGTTGCTCCAGGATCTCTCCCATAGCCAAGAAACGGAGACCTTTCTGATTTACCTACAATGACAGAAAATGGACAAATGCTTACTTTTAGGGTTTATGACAGTTGGCCACACATTATAACCTAGGCAAAAAAGAAACCATCTGCCATTTGTTTAAGTTTGGAGAGTGATGAATTGTGTGCAAATTCACTCCTAAAATGTCATCTTTGACTTACTTTGACTAACAAGGGTTTCATGCAGTTTAGCCAGTTTGGTTCTTCAAACTACAACAAAAGCTATTAAAAAATTATCATCAATTTATTCAATGGTTTGCTGCTGCCAGTATAATATTCTCACAATAGCAGAGTGAGAAAAAGTGAAAGTTTTAAAAGCACAGATCTGAAAGGACACTAGAAGGTTTTCAGTGTTGTCATAATATGGACCTAATGATATATGATTAATATTAAACTTTAAAGTAAATGAATAATTAATTCTATATACTGTAGTTCACTGATATAAAATTAACAAAATATATGCATTCACAGAAATTGAATAATTTGTTGTGAGGTGCACTTCAATAAACATGAGTGAGGTTCCACCTCCATCTACACTGTATTAGGTGATATCTTATACTGACAGGAAACAAAAAAACAAAATAACAGACAGACTGGGTGGCTTACATTTACCAAAGAAAACCACATTGTTTCACAGCAAACTCTTCAGCCTGAGTAGTAAATCTAAAGTGATCCGAGGTTTCCTTCATTGCATTAAATAAAAACAGCAGCCCCAGGTCCTCTTGCAATATACTCACAATAAATGTACAAAAAACAAATCAACAAACAAACATTTTTATAGATGTTTCAGGATGTTTGTAAAGCCACAAAGCTTTCAGTGTGCACAGTATGTTTTCACCTAATCAATTAAAATGTAGCACAAGTGTCAGTCCTTCTATCAGTGTCATGTCTTACATGCGAAAGCCAAAAATAAAGAGTCCAAAGCAGCCATCAGGGGAGAAATAAAAATTTCAAGAACAAAACATACATGAATCATACACATCACAGCGTCCAAGCTCAGCAGTTTTACACCACAGCAGGAACTAACAAACAAATGAGAGCCCTTCTGAGAGAATGATGAATAACTTTAATAGCACCATACATTATTTTTGTCAGACTTCCAAATATTACAAGCACAGACGCAAGTGTTGGAACTAAATTCTGTATACTCTGGGGACGAGCTTAATATTGTTTTGTGCGTTTCAAACCTGCATAGGCTGGGTCTTTTGTTACACAGCTACTGATCTGAACACTGCTTTCTGGCGCGCAGGTGAACAGAGGCGCATCTAAGAGAATTCACTTGTGCTTATCTGAGCACTCCTGCAGGAGACAGTTGTTCCGCATCTGTGCAGGCTGCCTCTGGAGACGAGCGGAGCTCAGGAAATCAGGGAAGATGGTTTAACCGGCAAAGCTGCTTCTCCTGTAACAATAACGTGATACTGTTCAGAGCCATCCCTCTTGCAAAAAGAAATCGGATTAAGTTGTCGGTTACCACCAACGTTCACTATCATGGCAAGAGGATGAAACATCTCCTCTGGCGAGAATTTTAATTTCTTTATTTTCCGTCTAATATGTAAAGATGGTTTAGCGAAATTCATTTTAATACCATCAATGTCTCCAGAGAAAAAGGTCTGCTCAAGTGGAAGAGTTAAATATTTATTGCGAGCATGTGTTTTGTCACAGACACTGGTTATGATGTAAATAATTGATGTCCACAGCTGCAATTCAGATCACGCAGATAGATGTGTTTCTGGAAACACGGTCTATACATGCGAATACAGTCACAGTGATCTAAAAATACAGCTACATATATGAAATTACATTTATGACCAGTTTCATGTCTAGCCAGTATCGATGACAGAATTGAGTCTAGACGTAGGTTCAGTTCTTCATGAAATCTGAAACCAGTTCTGAGGTGGAACCAGCTTTCGATTCTCACCTCTGGTCCCGTAGCTGCAAAACAAACCCAAATCATCCTCCTTTCACCACTGTTATTGACAGCTGAAATGAGTTGTTTATGTTGATATACTTTGTTTGGTTGTCTGGAAACGTGACTATCATTTGTCATTAGTTACGTTTCCCATATCCATGAAATTGCACAAATCGGAACTGCAAACAGAAATACACACACACCATTTTTGCAAAAACTCATATAAAGGATTTTCATACAGGTTTCAGATGGCTTTCTAGCAATTCGGAAACGGGATATTTAGAAAAAAACTGCAATGAAAACAGCTTTTTTTTTTTTTTGCATCTTCAGGTCACATGGTATGCCAAAAACAGCTCTGAATTCATTGCTCCTTTGGTGACCGTCCAGAAATCATTCAGATGTAGTCAGCTCGACATGGAGTAAAAGGGGCTCGCCTTGCAACAATTTTTCACAGATATCCAAGTCTTTTTGAGTAAATAAAATAACGATGGACAGAGTGGTTGCAGAAATAGAAATTCACCTGCTAAAATTGAAGAGATTCTGGATATCCATCAACATTATTCTTGGAAGGACTTTTTGTGAGAGAAAAGAAAACACAACTTTGTAGCGTAGCATGACTTAATGAAAACACAGTCTATTCAAGTTTGAGTTTTATTAACCACTGAAGTCTTGCGCCAAAATTGTAATAGAAACACGGGAAGTATTGATCTCTTTCTCCCACCTACAAACGTGAACAATCCAGACCAAAATACAGCCAAAACCTCTGTTGTAGGTCGTCACATTTTCAGGTGATCAATGAATAAAGCATGTTTGAGGTACGTTTGGAGTAGCTGAACTGGAACTGTTCCAGATGGGACAAAATCAAAGTACTGTTGTGCTCTACCATAAACACTACTATCTACTACATAACATGGATTAATGCCCACTAATGATGACTAAGCAGCTGGCGTTACTTGTGTATGTTTGTCTTACGAGTCTATTTACATTCTGTGCTCATCATGGTCATGGCAAAACTAAATGAGCTAAAACGAAACGAGGATGCTTTACTGATGAAAGGTGAAACATCTTCAAGAACAAAAGGCAAGGAAGTCCAGTTGCCTTGATTCAAGTTTTTGAGCGGTAAATGAAGTGAGGGCTGAATCCACCAAATGTAATCTAACTCCAGCAAAATGCGTGAACTGCTGCCAAAACCAACCTGACAAAAAACGTACAAATTAAACATCGTAAAACTCTGAAGACTTTTTTTTTTTTTTTTAGCAAAGTAGCTACATCCAACCCACCTGCTTCCCAAACTGCAGATCTTGCACATGTGAAAATATAAGAGAACACTCATGAACATTACTATAAAAGTATGCAGTTCTTACACAGATAGTGGTTGTTTCAAACTCTTAATTTTTTTTTTTTTAAATCTTGGAATTATCCCACAGTTTGCTGAAGTCCAGCACCAACCTGTCACAGAGCTGGGGCCAGATTTTTTTCTTAAAAATTTTCAGCCCATCACTCCAGCAGGATCAGCTTGGTCAACATAGGTTCTGCAGCCAACTGAGTAATAAACTGCAAGAAGCTGAGCTGTTAGTCTACATGTGATCAAAGTGTGACCACTGTCTTAGCAACCACTGATTAATAACGTCTTCAGCTGCAGCAAGATTATGCTTATAATGCAGTCTCTCACTTTACATTAAGACTAGGTCCCTGACATGGATTACACAAAGGTCTTGCACATCTATTTTCTAAGAACAATATGGGCTGAGGCGTCAGCATGAGATGGCAGTTCAATTCAGTTTAATCCAGTTCAATTCATTAATACTTTATCAATCCCCAAAGGGAAATTATATGTTGCAGTAATAGCCATTATTTATTGTTCAGCAAAGGATACTCATTGTTTTCCATTATTTAACAAGTTATATAACATTCTCAGGTTTATGAATTGTGGCAAAAGTTCATATGAATTAAGACCATTATTTGAACAGACATGCACAAAATATGTTGAGCAGCATAATCAATATAGATCTGAGGCCAACATACAAAAAAACAAGTAAAGACAAAGTGGAACAGCAAGCGAACCCAGGGGGTTATGCAAATAAGTTTAAAAATATACTGACAGTATCAGAAGTGGTGCTCAGTATGTTTGTTCCAAAGTCACAATGACAATGACAGAGCAAATGACAGAAATAGCACTGCTTACAAATTTCCTCTAGTTTTAATGCTCTAAAACACATATTTACATATATGTGTAATATGTAAATACTCATATTTTTATTGTTTGCTTTATAATATAATGATATATCAAGTGGTCCATACTACTGGGTTGGCCAGTTCCAAAGTCAGATATTACATATAGATTATGTTAAAGGCATTAATAAGTATCAAAACTGATAAGCAGTAACATGTCCACCCTGGTGCTAAAAAATCCAAAAGGTACTCAATTTTCTTTCAAAAATAAATGTATTTATTGATTTTAATTGTTTAAAAAAAAAAGCCTACATACATATTGAATAAGTTAAAAGTCAGTTTCATTGAGCTGAAGACTTTTAAATATTCACTGAACTCTAAACTCAATTTATTTGCTTTGGCTTAGTTAAGACATGTCACTCCTGTGTATAATTCTTAGAAATATGAAATAGCAAAAAGAAAAAAAGAGAACAGTTCCTTTTCCTCTTTTTTTGTGCATCAAAAAGCTATAGTACTTATACAGTTTGATAGTAGTAGGGGTCAGGACACAGGGGGAAGAAAGAGGCAGAAAAAAACAGAGTGAGGCAGTCTCAAGTTGGTTTGTTGGTCTTTTATCAATGTTATAAAATATAAATACTTTTCACATTTAGAGTGGTAAAAGCATAATGACAGTAGTGTTGCTCTTGTTTAACATAAAAGATTTAGTTGTTGGGGTATGGAAAATATCAAACATCTAGACTAATAGACCCAGTGCTGTGGTCTGTGAGAGAACTGGAAGTTTGATAGCCAAGGAAAAGAACCAGAGACTTGAAACGACAGCGCAAAGGACAGGAGCAAAGCAGATGATGATAACTGTGCCCTCCTCAACAATAAACAATAAATCTCTCAGCAGTAAGCTTTTAAACAAGAGTAAGAAAAATTCAATTTCGTCCATTCTGTCAGATAAATTGTCCTTCTTGTATATTACAAAAAGAGAAGAAAAAAAAAAACTTGGGAAGCTTGCAAAATCTTGACATTAAAAAACAGAATATAAATGTAATGGAGGAGTGCATTTTCATGCTAGCTAAAACCCTCTTGTGACCACTTCAACCTAAACACCCCCGTAGAGACCAAACCATACCAATCATGAACCAGCCAGCAGGAAGAGATGGATGCAGGAGTGCACCAGTACCCCGCCACGTATCAGCGATGGATCCAGTACTGCACAACAAACAGACATCACGGATGGCTACGTCTCTAACCACTCGATATTCCCCCCTCACCAAACACATGAGATTAATCAGAAAGGGACAAAAAAATTAAAATAAATGAGTGATTACTTTTACTAGGCTCAGCCACTATAGTGTCATGTGTGCATCAGAAACACTTTGTTTATCTCTCTTTGCAATATCTTAAACTTCTCAATGAAGCATTAAGCCCTGCTTTTAAAAGATTTACAGAACTCTACATGGAAATTTCAGGAGAATTCATATTTATGATGCTGAAGCAAAGTAGAACAAAGTGATATATCAAGTGGTGCATACTGCTGGGTTGGCCAGTTCCAAAGCCAGGAGCCCAAATTAGCTGAATAAAATATCACACAGTGACACAGTCTCCTGTCTGACGCATGAATACTGTATCTCACTGGGAAGAAAATAGGTCACTGTTTTAAAGTGAGTTTACAATAAATTAAAACGATAATCTAGTTGCTAAAGAGTTCATTCTTTGTGAGAAAAAACAAATAATGGCAGAATTTGTTGGTTTTTTTTTGTGGTTTGGAGGTTTGTTATTGGCTATGTTTTCTTTTCACAGCCATGAGCCGCCCTGTGTGATCACAGCCTCACAACAAGAGCAACACTAATATAATTATTATTATGTCTTCAGTAAGTCCATTTGTTCCGCTCTATGAGTGACTAAGCATGTGTTTTCTTTTTGTGGCACGAGGCTATTAATAAGTCTAAATGTGGCAAGAAGAAAAATTCAATACCAGCTTTAAAACATCAATAGGATGTTTAAAAAAAAAAAGCAAAAACCAATACAATTAAAGTGGCTTAATTACTGCAATCACCGTCAATATTAATTCACTTCAATAAATTTCATCAATTCTGATGAAAAATACTGTGCAGAGCTAATAATTAGCATACCAGTCAAAAGTGTGAAGGTGTGTCTATAAATAAAAGACATCTCACTGCAGACGGGAGTCTACATTCATCAGAAAATGCAATGTCAGATGTAAATGATAGTTCATAGTGGTCACAATGTAAAATTTTATAAGTTGTCAACAAACTGTCATTAAAATAAGATTATACAATATCCCCTTAAAAACATTTTCTCCTTACTCAGTTCACTTTTAACTATGTACTTTTACAAGCAATCAGAGGTTAGGGTCTTCTCACTTACACACTGTGTGTATTAGTT
>JAOWBL010000018.1:10608829-10626374 GCA_028564865.1 Zenarchopterus dispar
CTTAAAGAGCAGTTGATAAACAACACTTGGTGCTGAAAACCTCAAAGAAAAGGCAAGCTGGTAAGTCATTCATATTATCAGTCCTTATTGATCACAGGACTGAATAGTGTAGCACTATGCTGAGCTCCTTATTTTGATAATGTGAGCAGTAGTGACCTAAGCATCTCCAGGGATCAATTGAAAACCCTTGCCACAAAAACAGCCAATTAGTGAGCGTGCTTCACTGCCTCTCAGATGCATTCCAAGGACCTCTTTTTCCATCCAGAGAACCAGTGCGTTTTTTCCCCTTGCTCCAAGGAAAGCCAAGTCCATGAAAACAAACATAATACAGGATGAGGAAGCTAAGTTATTGTGTTCCAGCTAATTTGGCTGATTTTTCTCTTTGTAGACAACCATTTGTTGTTGGTGTTTACGTTTATCTTCCAGGCTGATTACTGACAGCCAGGCATTAATTCTGTAAAGATGAAAGATCATAGCTTCATAGCAAAGGCACACATCAGACGAAAACTCACTCACTCGCTTTTTCAACACACTTTTATACACGCTTCCTTTTCAAGAGTTTCTATACATCCATTGGTCAAAGCTGTTTGATGCTTTCATCCGATATTTTTTTTCTACAGTAAATAAAAGCTGTCTGAGTTGTAGGTTTGGTCATTGTGGTTGAGGAAATAGAGAGGGGGGGGTCAACTTCCTCTCTGGGTGACGGAAGAACGTCTGCAGCACAGCATTACGAACAACAGTAGGAAGGAGGAACATGATAGAGCCACAAAATGCCATGGAAACATGTCTCCTGTGCCCTGAACTCAACATCAATTTCTGCATACAGCCTTGTCAGCAGAGACATTATTCAAAACAGCAAGAGCAAATGTTAATGAGATCTTATTTGCATATTTATTTTTTCTTTGTTGAAATGTCACTGATTATTACGTACTAGGATGATAAATGCATCTGCTCTGGCAGCCCGATGTGTAATTAGCCATTAGGTGGAATGAATAGATCAATTAAAGGCAAGGAACCAAGATTAAGAGAAATCAGACTTGGAAGAAGATGGGAATAAGAAAGAAGTAGCACATTAAGCTCAGGGACTTTAAAAAAAATTCTCCATTGTTTTTAAATGGTGTAAGAAGCGCATTAGAGGATACTAATCAAAACCAGGCGAGTTAATCTGCAGAGTCATAAACAACCAGGATTGTAGTGAATATTCTTTAGCCTTAAAGTATGACTTTCAAAATGTGGAGCGGCTGCCCTTCACACAAGGTAAACAGTTTATTTTCTCCTAAAATCCATCTCTGCGTGAGAGTGGAGAAGTGGATTTCCTGATTGTGTTTATCCTCTCCCGGGATAATCAAGTGCTGTGGCTCGGTCTATTTGAATTTTTTCTAACTCAGTAAAAAGGAAAGAAGAGGAGGTGGGCAGGGGAAAATGTATTTGCTTGGCCTTTGCCTTCTTCCAAGCCCAACTATTCTCCTGCCAGCGCTTGTTATTCACAAATGAGGAAAAAAAATGCATTACTGTGGACCAGATGGGAACATTCCACATGACCAAACCAATCAATCACTTTGGTGGGACGCAGGTGTGACACAGCCGTGCAACAACACACCATTTCACAGTCTATCAGGCACAAACACATGGTCACCAATCAATGGCACCCTGAGGACCCATGAGGAGGGGTGCTTCTCCGTAGTCTTGCTGGCTCATAGCTGATGACTTCATAATCACACATCCATTCTCTCAGAGGAGAAAGGCGATGAGCTCCCTAATAACCTCTCCCAACATGTGAGCACCAGCACCGTAATGGATGCTGCTTTAGCAGGGACACTGACATGCTCTCCTGCATCTTACATTCACATGTGAGCTCACTACTATGGGCCCTGTCAGGCTCTGAGAGCACTGAAACATGAGCATGTTTAACAGGCTGAAAAAAATGTGCCTCTGTTGACTCTTACAATCAAGCTGGTGTGCAACATCAAAGGACGAGTTGGTGTTTAGTATTAGATGCCAAACAACTGTTGAACAACTAAACAACAGAGAGCCAAAGAGGAGTGAATGACAAGGAAGGATATACACATGGGTTAGGAATGCTGATCCAGCTCACAGCACTGTAGGCATATTTTCTTAAACAGAAAACCCTTGAAAACACAAAAAAAAAGTCTTCCGTTTATGAACACAAGCCCACACCAAATAAAACACCAAAAACAGCCAGAAGGCAATGAATCTTTTGATGAGAACTCTCTGTGGGGATGGCATGGCAAGAGAGCAATAAGTGGAGGAACCATTTAAAATAGTTGGTTTGTAAGTTAACAGAAATGTACCTTCCCACTCCCGTGCCCCTGGCATGGAAGAACAGCCTCGCAGAGACGTGCTTCTCTCTGCACTTCCCACACTTTACACTCTCGGGGCAATGCCAGCGTAGGAGAAAATGTCAGGCATTGTCAAGTGGAAGTAAAGGCGAAACAAATGTTTGCAATCCACTACAGTCAAGAAAGAGGGGAGTGTAATAATATCTGCTGCTTTGCTTGCCAGCGCACTCAGCATGAATGCAGGATGCCTGGGCAAGCAGTTGTGACTGCAGAGGGGAAAAAAAGGAGGTGGGAATTAAATAAGTCTTAG
Source organism: Zenarchopterus dispar (assembly GCA_028564865.1). Lineage (NCBI taxonomy): Eukaryota > Metazoa > Chordata > Actinopteri > Beloniformes > Zenarchopteridae > Zenarchopterus > Zenarchopterus dispar. The sequence continues at coordinate 10,611,440 of JAOWBL010000018.1, forward strand.
GCAAGAAAGTTAACTAACAAATATGAACCAGGCTTCTAAAGGACACTGAAATCTTGGAAATGTTGACAAACAAGTTGCATAAGGAGACTCAATTGTGACCACACTCAGAATAAAATTTGACTTCGTATGTTAGAGTGATGTGAAGGTATCAGAGTTGATTTCATGCAATCTCCAGTTGGACTTGTAGAGTTACTCTGTTATGAGAAAAATAAAGGAGCAACCTAAGAATGAATGTTTTACCCATATGTGCCTAACCTGATATGATGTTTCTCCTACAGCAGTTCTTAAAAAATAAAAATAAGATCAAAAGCTTCTGATAAAAAGGAATTGGCAATGATTTTCTAATGTTTAAATCCTCATTGAAATGGTTTATTCAAATATTGTCTGGTTTTTGCAACTGTCATCTGAAATAATTCACAGTGGCCTGTAATACTATTTTTGATTGAAATGTCCATTCATCTAAGCTTTACAGAGCTGAAGAAAACATCTGTAAATTCCACAGGTGTTCAAGTCAAAAAACACTGTAATAGAGTTTTAATTTTAAAAAGATTTCATGTATCATGTTCGAAATAAATTGATAAACTACCCAATGTCACACAGAATCACATCTCCTGCAAAGAGGACTTAATATTTAATGCAATGTCAGGTACTAAAGTCAGCATTCTTAAATTGTTCTGATGACAGTAATTTATCTGAATGAATGATTTCCATTTTATCAATGAACCTGTATGAAACTAGTTTGAACATTCTTAATGTCATCAGCTGCAGGACACATGAGGTGAGAGAAAAGAGAGAACGAGGTGGAGGGGAAGGAAGGGACAGAGGGGAAAAGAGAGATATAAATGGGATGTACAAGGACACAAGCACAATGGGTCTCAGCAGCTGAATTTTGGGTTCGTCCAAACTTTTTTAACCACTATTCAGCACAAAAGTTCTTTTGAAGACATAATTGGACTCTTGTGCAACTTTACGCAAACACATAAACAAAACTTCCTGTCCTTAGCCTTGTGAATTGAGTATGCATAACAGGTATTCTCCTGTTAAAAAAATAAATAAATAAATAAAATGCAATGAATTCAGAGAAGTTAAATGAAGACACCATTTCATTGATAATAAATATAAGTTCGTGTACTATCTGCGGTGCTCTGAGCCTCGCAGCTGCTTCCTACAGACTTGTTATGTCATCATAAGTTGGGTATACCACAGTTCTTCTAAACTCTTCTCTCTTTAGAGAAAACGGCCCTGGGGGCATACTCGGTCTACAGCTGATCCTCTACAGCTGGACAGCAACGCCAGTTGCATGCTGGGGGCCAGGACCTGCGAAGGAAGGGAGGGGCTGGGGAGACCCAAGATGGGCTGAGAGAAGCATGAAGGCGGGGAGGAGTGTGGGGATATGTGGGTGGTGTGGGGAAAGAGAAATGAGATTTGAGCCCTTTGAGCTCATCTTCAGCCCTTCATGGTACACTGACCCCAGTAACCGATAAGAAAACCCTGCAGCTCTGTATAATGACATCCACTAAGCAAGATGCACTCAAACACCAGGTTTAAACTGCTTTGTAAAAAAAAAAAAAAAAAAATAGTTAACGCTAACCAATCCAGAGACTAGTTTCACATTTCTTAAACAACCTTATCAGGAGACCTCTCCTGTTGCCGTTGAAAAAGATTTTACTCTGTTTCAGAAGGGTCAAATTATTGGTTTTCATTACCCAAACAAAACAACTAAGGACAATTCAGAATTGTCAATGCATTATTAAAACCTCTGAAGATTTAGTAATAAAACCTGCAGTTGCTTCAACTGATAGGTTCAGCAACATTATGTCAGCTGAGTATCTCAATCCTCAGTGACCAGATTTTCCCTTATCAATAGATTATCTCTATAGTGTTGTCACAGGTATAACTGAAGATGATTGTCGGGATTCACCTGGCTGAAAATTGTGAAGAATGGTTCAGAGATCACGAGGCACCAATTTCATACATGAAAGCGCCTCAGAATCCAGAGCTTAATAACATTTAAAATCTATGGGATATTCAGGAGAAAACTTTTCACGGCAGTCCAACTAATTACAAAATCTTGACAAAAACATTAATGCTAAGCTGAATGAAAAAAAAGCGACATTGCATGTGCTTATCAAAACAATGTTATAAATGTGTGTCGCAATGCCAAAGACGGTAACAAAATATTAGAGGGTGTGACTTTCTTTGGCCAGAGAGAGAACAGCGTAATGTAACAGATATAAATATATGTGAAAGCTTGCAGTTTACTGTGTCTATGTGTGTAGTGCTGTAAATGTGTGCACACAAGCACAAATACAAAGTGGGCAGAGGGAGCAGCACTGGCAGCACCTGTGACCCACACTGCACTAGAAACTGAGTGCACACCTGAACAGCACCTGGACACAATGACAGCATGGGTCTGGAGAGATTCTCCCCTGGGAGAGAGTATTAGCGCATGACACCTGCCCCAGTAAAACTACACTAGGGATGCCAGGATGAAATGGGATTTGACACTTCAAGGAAAGCCTTGAGGATCAATTAAAGATTAAACAGTTAAAAAAAAAAAAAAAACAAAACTAGAAGAAATAAAATTGACTTGCCACTGTAACCTTAATAATACCACATCACAGAAAAACCTCCACGATTTATTTCATAGGGTTTACAATAAAAGTGGAAAAAACATGATTTTTTTTTTTTGTGTGTGTGTGTGTGTTTACTTGTGCTCTTTATTAGAGAGACAAGTAAGGACAAAGACGATTCCAACTGTCCAATTATCAACATTAAAACTCAGATGACGATACATAATCATGAGATTGATTCTCACATTGGATCCCCCATTTTGGACATTTCCATCAAACGTCCGCCCCCATCGGTACAAAATCCAAGCCCAATAGTTCAGTCCAGGTAACAATAAGCTTGTCTGTATAAGAACAAAGAAAGCGAGTCTCTAACTCTTAAACATCTGTCAAATTTCATAACCAGAAATGAGAATGCATTCACTGTAGAATTCAAGGACGTTCAATAAGAGGCGTCTCCGTGGTATATTTGTTCAGATCTTTCTTCAGACACAGTTCACTGTTTGTTCAAAAGAACAAATATATCAACACACATCAAAACAATTTAATAAGTGGCTTTCAAAAAGAAATTTGCTGAGAACAACACAATTATCAGCTAGGAAGCCCTTTTATCTAAAAAACAAAAACACATTTTGTGTGCTAACATAAGTACTGTGTGGTCTTAAAAATATTTTTATTGCTCTAAAAAAGAAAATGTGTGTTGCAGGGGAGAAAAAACAAAATCCAACCACATTTTTAAAAAAATTTCTGAATGTATTTTACTGTTATAAAATCAATATTTCATTCAACTAATTCATAGAATCTTTGACAAAGACGATACAGACATCGTCTCCAATATCTGTGGCGCACAGACGTGGATAAGACACTTTACCAGGACAGCCACGTCACTGAGCAGGTCCGTCAGGCTCACATGTATAAGACAGGCTGGCAGTGCTGTTCTTGTGGTCCTATTCGTGTGTTGATGACAGTGTTAAGCTGATTAGTTTTTATGCAAGACTAAAGCCGTATGAGTAATAGATTTGAGGTATGCTAGAGAAACGTGAGTATGAAACTACAACTCAGCAGTTGCCTATCACGCCCTCAGGCACATGCCTGGAAAGAACGGTAACTAAAACAATCCAGTATGAAGCCCGCCCCCGCATGAAATCTCATTTGGCTTTAAAATATATAAAGGATAAAGTTACCAGCTTGAATCTATCAAACCAAATACAGCATATTTGAAAGGGAAAGAAGGTACTGAATAATTTATAGTCAAGTCTGAGTGAGCTCTTAAACAAGAACTTTTTCAGCATTAAGAAACTGTTTTTGACTGATTAAGGTGCAAAACAAGCAAAATGTTCACACAGATATACATGGATCTGGTTAAAGGCTTTTCTTCAGTTTGCCAAATTTGTATCTCCAACTATGATATTTGTACGCTGCAAGTCTTTGTCCTCTCAGACCATGTGAAACCCACATAGTCATTTTTGAGTCAAGTGGACATCAGTATTTTGAGTAAATATGTCAAAAAGTCAAACACTAAGTGGCACACACTCACAATACAGCTACCGTCTATGGTAATTGCCCAGATTGCTTGAAGTGCCCCCACACTCCCACCCTCACACCCCCATACCTCCCCGGCTTCCCAATATCGAGTTGACACCACAAGACAAAATCTCAGCAGGTAATTAGATGTAGCCGTTTCTTGTCAGGGCTGTAAACTGTTGGCAGTCCCTGTGGCTAAACAATTAAACAAGCAAAAGGGAGCCAAACAAGTAAATGAGAGCCAAGCCTCCCCTACAGGACCTGCAAAAGACCTTAATAGATTTTTGCAAATAAATAAATAAAGTGGCTTAACTTACAAACCTGCAAATTCTCACATCCCTCTCAGACAGTAAACAACCCTGACCAAGTTTAGCAGCCAGCTACATTTTGTTTGCAACTCAGTGGGCAAAGGACCACTGCCTTGATACATAGTGAAGTGGACAGAATGTTAAAATATAAATTCCTCTCTGAACTGAGGTTAGGACGACATTAAGAATAATTGTAGTCAAATCATGTGGACGCCAAAGATTCCACAAATAATACTTTCAATCATGTGAAAAAGAAAGTACATCCTCTTTCAACTGTAAGACTTCCCTCTTCATTAGAAAACAGAAACCATCTGGTCCTCATCACACCTTAAACCTAATTTCTGATAAAGGGAACATATTACTCTCCCTTCCTAGCCCTTCTCCGTCACCACCCCTTTTTCCTTACAAAATGTGATACAATTTTCTGAGGTCTTGGTGACATTTTTGTGACATGCTTTGGTCAGAATACCACAGATATAGAGCACAAGTGCTCCCTTTTCTAACAGGTCTTTACTGCTCTGCTCATAGCAGTTGATGGGTGGGGTAAATCATGTTCTGCAGGGTGTGCCTCTTTTGAAACTGGTACCTACTTCTGAGGCACTGGAAATGCAGCATGATGTTAAATTGGGTGGACATAAATATTGGGAGATCATTTTGTCCTATCTCTGATTTAATCTGAGTGGGTGATGTCAGAGTACCCTGTAAATCTGAACGGCTGGCTGATGGCAAAACTTTCAGATGTAACACAACCCGTTAAATTAAATCTCTAGTGCAAAAAAAGTTTTATTTTCGTGTCATAGTCAGTCAAATCTGTCAGTTTTACCCACCGGCTGACTGTAGTGCACCCCCAACTCAATGTAACCCTCAAGAATAAGTAAATGGTTACACATTAACCATTTACTCAACATCTTGCCCAAGAATCTTACACACCTGAAAGAATGACTAATTACTGCATAATTTATACCAACAACCACAGGTTAAGATTCCTTCAATTTTGAAACAATCCACTCAACAGTTTCAAAATCTGTTGGGACTGACTGAAATGAAACATAATGACTTCTATGGCTATCATCCAGCATCACTGTCCTTTTCACAACTGACTGGTTGTTCTACTGTGTGCACTGATGAAGAATAACCTGTCAGACATAACTTAATTAAAGTGGCAAAAATCATCATACAGTTATGCAATTCCCAGATATGACTACGGGAAATTTATTTCACCAGAACACAATCATGCACAATTCCCGACATGAAACAACCCAAAGAAATCCCAAATTTAGAATCATACCATCTAACCCTGACATATTGCAACAAATCCCATTATTCTGCTGGTGATAATATTATAGACACAGCTGAAGAGAGTAGACATAGGCTGTGAGTTGGAACCAGTCATGTGATCAATTACAAGAAAGATAACATTTTCTTTCAATTCAGCAGCACTCATTTGTGAACTAATCACCACATTCAAATACCAGCCTCTAAGGCCATTAAATAATGAGCTGAGATCTAGTTAGCTATAAAACTGTCAAGTGGTTGCACATCACGATTATGCCAGTCCAAGGAGCTAGATCAAATCCAGCTTTAATCGTGATGTCAGAACATTTTGCAAGTCAGGAAATGAGTATATAAATAAAATGAATGAATGACAGGTTTGGAATGACTGAGCTAAAAAACATCATGGAGAGCCAGGATCTGAACAGTTCTGCAAATTAAATTAAAATATAGGTGGAGAAACCTTCTTGTTTATATCAACAAACTTGGTGTTGGCTGAATAACCACTGTAAAGAGGATAAACAGAATTGCAATGAATGAATTAACAAATTAATGGATCAATGAATGGCATATATCCTATCTAAAAGTCTTTATATATCTTTAAAAAGGTATTAAATAATTAATGGTATTAAACACACACACAAAGGCATATTGCCAATGGAAGATGCTGAAGGTGCTTATGATGTTCAGGAGACAACTTCATATGATGGAAAGCTATACTGATGGCATGATTTCTCGCCTGGGGGAGGGTCATCACAGAGGAAGGAAGAGGGTGATACCGAAAGAGGAGGGGGAATTGGGACAGGAAATAAAGAAAAAAAAAAATCCTGTCGCCTGGCAAGCCTTTCAGCACTGGAACGTCTTGATGCATCACAAGCCTTGCACCTCAGTCACGCATTATTTTATCTTATTTTTTTTTTCACAGTCTTTCCAATACCAAAGGGTATGTAAAGGAGGAGTTACAAGGAGCGGCTTACTCACCCATTATGTTTGAGTTCATAAAAGGTGTTGGGGACAATCCTTCATGGGACACTAATCGACTGTCACTCAAATGATCGCTGTAATGAGGGCTGTCTGTGAAACCCTGGGGGAACAGATCAGAATATTAAGCATATTAGTTAGCAACTTCAGTAATCGTCCATTATAGCACACCACTCATTTACTAATTAGGGGAGAACACAACTGGTGATGTATGCCAATAAATATGAGTCCCAAAGATTTATGGTTCTTTAGAAAAGATGTATTGGTGACAGCTGCTTTATTTTAATGATGCATTCACATTTAAGGCCACATTTTCCATGCGTATTCAAGGATAAAATGGATTTGCTAGATTTTGGACAGGATTACTCTGTTTACTTTTTCAAAAGCACCAGTGCCTAGTATATGTGAGCAGCACCAGCGTTAAACACTTACCCTGCAGGTTTTATCTGAGCAGATACACCTACTAAGATTTTAGAACTTCTGTTAACCGCCAGACTCTTATTTCTGTTTTATTTGTATTTTATAGCTGTTTTAAACCATGATTCATAAAGAAGGAAGAAAAATCCCATACTGCTGCATATTTAATCAAACCGGCCAACACATTCAATATATGTAGTTCACATCATCAGCTTATCAGTCACAAACATCCAAGTTCAAAGTACCAAAACTTTATATGTATTTATTGATTTATTTAGAAAAGACAATGTACAATAACATTTCTGCAAATGTACCACAGTTAGCAAAGATATTTTTTATCTGTAAAAAAGAACAAAAAAGAAAAACAGCTAAATAAAATATCAAATACATGTACATACAAAGAAAAAAAAGTACGCACAAAAAATTGGTGACAAATACAGTAAGAAGACAAAACAGAAATTGATAAAAGTACCAACAGTAGTTAAAAGCATTCAAAGATATATCTATATACTGAGACAAGAGATGACATTCAAACTTGACTATCTAAAGGAAATAAAAGTCATAACAAGGTTTTTGTAGGTAAACCTGCAGAGATCAACTGTTAGACCTTATTTTTGAAAATTTGTTCTGCTTTTCAAAACAAATTTCCAAAAATAAGGTCAAATAGTTTGTAAGGTCAAATATCTAAACCTAAATTCAATGTAATATTGTGTTTGTATTATTATTTTATCCTTTGTTGTAGATTTTTGTACCATTTCATCCATGTAGGTCAAAAGAAGCTGTTGTTTAATAGAAGTGGAGGACACAAAGAGATCCAATCCTACATCACTTCCAGGTACCTGCAGCTTACAAAAATTGCCTTTTTCTCCTGCAGCTTCACAGTGCTTTTTCATGACAGATATCAGATTCAGGGGCTTAGGTCTAAATATCGGACACAGTATGGTTTTGGAAAACTTGGGGTTCTGCATAAAAAAAGATGATCCATGACAGTGTTAATCCCAAACCCTGAGAAAACCTTCCTGTGTTCCAGTCAAATACATCTTCCCAAACTACATTAACTCCCACCTGACTGTCCAAGCAGCATTGGGCTTGAATTTCTATGGAGCTATTTTCACCAGCTCATACCCTCTGCATTCAACATACAGTAAAAGTAAATCTTATTATCTTTTTTTTTTGTGTGTGAGTGGATGGTGATGGAGAAATTTCAAAGGCAGTGAAGTGTTGTGCAGCAAAGAGGGATTCCCCATTGTGCTGATGCCAGGCTGCACACACTGTTAATCACACCATGAACCGACTCAATAACGACAACCGCCCCATGAGAAGCTCTAGCAAACTAATACACACATGCGGACTCTCAGTAGCACTACTAAAGCAAAAAAGGAAAAGCAGTTCCTCTCTTATAGCAGAAAACAAGGAAAACAAATCTTTAAAGTGTACAGTTAAGGGAACAAATAGGCTTCGTACGACAGATTATCAAACTGGCACTCCTTTCAAATTTGTTCTGCTAAATTAATTTTCACTTCTACCAATTTTGGGGGTTAGATTGCAAGGGTGTGCACACAAACATAACTGCACATGCTTTCTAACATTAATTAGTTTTACTGCGCAGTATATAAGGTGTTCATGAACAAAGTTCTTGCACTTCAAGTATTTCAGTGCCTTTCCAACTAATTTCTTCAGCTCCTGAAAGAATCTACCATTTAGGACCACAGCTGGTGAGCATCAACATCGCTGTACTCTGCAGTTTCTGTGAATGTGGTGCTGCAGTATGTGAAGCAGTTGTTTGCCTGCTGGACTTTCTGGTTGGAGTCAGCTTGAAGGACTTCTTTCATAAGTAGCAGCAATAAGACAGTAAAAGCTTGATCTGTCCATGTCATAGTAACGGTTCATTCCATCCATGTTATGGGCTGGAAAAGTCACACTGGAAAGTCAGCCAGACTCAATGATGGAAACATGAGCCATAACAGACCACAGCTAGATGATTAACGCCTCGCTTCCACTCGCTTCTGTGCAGTCGAGCGATAAATCCGTTAGTCCATTCATTCCTATGGGAACTTCCACTATTGTGGACGTAGTTGAGAAACTCCTTCTTTTGCGGACCATGATTTGCCTCATCTGTGTTAAAAATTTTCAAATGTGATGAAATTTAGAGTAAATTTCAGATACTAGCTAAGCTAGTATCCTGCGCTAGCTAACAACTGAAAAGTGATTGAATTTTTAAAATAAAATAATCTCAGGGGCAACAACAAATTTTAAAATGTATGGGAATCACTGTAGTCTGATATGGTATATTATCTTTATTTCACAATTAAAACATTAAAATAAAAATGCATCTCTTAATATACACTGCTCAGAAAAATTAAAGGAACAATTTGAAACCACATCAAATCTCAGTGGATGAAAAAAACAATCATGCTGGATATCTATATCAATAAAGACTGGACAATGTGTTAGAAACAAAAGCATGCCACATCGTTTGATGGAAATGAAAATGATTCATCTACAGAGGGCCAAATTCAAAGATACCCTGAAAATCAAACTGAAAAAAAAAATGTGGCAGGCTAGAGTCAATTTGCTGAAATTTCATTGCAGAAACTCGAAATGGCACATTCAAAAATAATCATTTAGCCCTGGATTTAGCCTCAACACCAAAAAAAAAAAACAAAAAACAACTAGATTGTTATTAATCTTGTCTAACTTTAGCCAACTAACATATAGCGTCTGTGATGCCACAGAGCTACGTTTGCACTCCTGACTTAGTAACTGTCAGATCACTATGGCAGCAATGAGACCAGAGATCAAGCCTTGTTCCCCGATCACTCGCCAAAGCATTTAACGAGTTTTTGGGGGGTTTTTTCCATGCACTGTGCTGCATCCCAGGTGAACTTATAGTTGGCTGTATGACACGGCTTGAGCAGTGATGATGTCGTCATGATGGATGCGTGTGGGGTTAGGTATCTATTGGGGCAGGGCACAAGGGAGGAGAGGCTGTCTTGTGGTGGTGGTGGGCACAGCCTTGCCTGTCATGCTGCCACTGCTAGCCGCGATACAGCAGTTGGCTGGGAGCCAAGGTCAGCACGGCAGGGCTCAGGACTGTTCACAGTCGACTGATCACACATTCATAGTGCACCAACTCAAACAAGCTCTGGGACAAAACTGAATCCCTTGTAACAGGATAAAAAGATGAGGCACTCAGAATTTCCTCCAAGACCCTTAGACAAATATTGTGCATAAAACATAAAGTGAGAAACAGGATGATAAGGTGAAAAAATGTGTTTGTTGTTTTAATCAATTACTAGATTCTCTATCAACAACGTGATGAAATTAAAGTAGTTATTCCTAGACATCGAATATCTATAAGCAACTTTTCACCTCATTAAAAAAAAAAAACAATACTAGAGGCTGTTGTTGTGCTCCACTATTGTTGTCTCTGCTTTTAAAAACCAATAAAAAAATTAGAAAATGAAAGAAGTGCTTTGACAGCACAAAAGATTTTTCAAAAATTTAAGGAAGTAGTCATCTTAGCGAACCCCCAGAACCATATAACACAAACTTTCATTTAAATGGTTCATTAAGATATATTGACTTACAGTACTTTGCTTATGGGTGTAAATACATGAGTGCTGTAAACAAACACCTGAGATACAGAGAGACTGGTCCAGACAGTTGATGGATGGTTTTAAACCATTTTAATTTAACAATCTCCAAAATAAAATCTTAGAGAGATGGTTTAATATTATACAATCGAGAATAAGAAAGAAAATCCAACTTTTGATGGCAACTCTTGTTTTTTTTGTTGTTGTTTGTTTCTTTTTTTAACGCATATGTCATAAGTCTCACCTTCTTATTTAACCCATCTTCCTAATTATGTCATACATCATTATGTAACACATCGTGTGCAGTGATGGTGTTAGTTCAGTGTGTTTGCAGTCATTATGATGCACAGCTTTCATTTGGTAGTATTTTTAACTAAATCAAAACAAACTGTAATTACAAGAAAATAAAGAACAAAACATAGCAGCATGGTTTAGCAACGTTGCATCTGAACAAACTGCAAGACTTCTGAAGTAGAAGACCAGGCTAAAAATATTTACAATGTGAGACACCTAAAATGATTAGTTCAAGCTAATCCTGCTAAAGATGGTTCTACAAGCTAGTGAATGACAGGGTGAACTTAGTTTTCCCAACTGTATGTGGGTTTGGGTCATCAGAGGTTGCATTTGTATTGTCTAAGTTTCAGACACAGTAAGGACCAAATCATTTTTTATTATGTTCTGACATGTAATAAAAATTAAAAAGATTAACTTTCTTTTTCATGTCACTGTCGTTTTCTTGTTTTGCTCAAAATAAAGTGAATTTGTACAATATAAAAGCCACAATACTGCAGAATGTGTCCAAGTTTTTAGCAATTACATGGAAAAATTATGTGTGCACACTGGTTCTGACAATGAAACTTGACAAAATATATTGCAAAAGACTAACAAATCTATGCTTCTTTTTAAAGCAATGCTGTAAACTTTGCTATAAAAAGCAATATACCATGGGACAATACAGAAATTCTCATTTCACTCAGCCTTCCCTATTTTTTTAATTTCTTTTTGGTCTTCCCTAAAATGTAAACACCACTCTAATTTGACCCTATAATCCAATGTCAAACCAGCACTACACCATTATCTATTGCTGTACTCTAGTGTTATGTAAATATATTTTTGATCTTTATCAATAATTAATAAGCATTTTAAAAGAATTTGCCAATGTATTTACTAATGTAGACACCGTTTACAAGGTCAGCTATGTTTATAACGCTGTCATGTGACTTCTAGATTTCTAAGAATCGGAAATGACATAATTCTTTAAATTCTATTTTTGCTATTATTTTTTAAACACATTACTGTAGGGTACTGATATATTTCCATGAAATTCCACGACATTCAAGTCTGTACCAATATATGACGTGCGTTGGCAGCTGTGCGTAAGTGTCTGCATGCAAGCCTTATAGATGTGCAAACAGCTGTCTGCTGGCTGATGCTGCGCCTTGTAATGTCAGAATCACTCATTTATATGCACCTGGAGCAAAGATATCTCAAGCGTCTCTGTCTTATAATTCAAATCAAGCTGCCTATGTTACCATAGCCTGTAGATGTTCTTTCGGGAAGGGCACAGAGAAATAAACAAGGTAATGCAGCCCGAGTGGCTCTGACATTTAACTGAATTCTAATAGAATGTGACAGGAGATTGACATTAAATGAAATTCATACAGGGCACCCAGAACAACCAACGTGTGAGGGACAAACAAACGAGGGAGAGCTGTTCACACTTGCTCACACAGACACTGAGACACTGCTCTCACTTGCAAAACAAAAACATACCGTTTCCACATGTCACTTCACATGTGTAGATCTTGTTTAATTACACAGTGATTGTAATACAAATACATCACAGTTGAAATTACAGTTTCTTCATGGGAATAATAACACAAAAATACAATGAGTAATTTTAAATTAAGCTACATGACTATCATGATTTTTAATCAAGTTTATGTCAATCATTTTGACAGCTACAAAGCATGTAAAAATTCAAAACTTGGAAATGAAACTCTCACCTTGTTCTTTTGAGTGGAATTGTGATCACAAACCAAACGTCTTAATATAGTCTGAATTATTGAACTGATAGCTCACTTCCACCGAGCCCTGACCTGACATTTAAGGGATTAAATGAACAAAAGAACAACTGCAAGATGTACCAAACACAAGACATTTTATTACAATTAAAACACTGTCAAAGTTCTTCAAGAAGGATGTTTATTTTTTTAAATAATAGAATTTCACCATTCTCTCTATTTTATATAAAATTAAGACAAATGTATGTGTTTTGGTCAAATAGTCATAAACATACATTCATACAAAGAATTTGAATCTATTGTTTTGATTTGTGGAAGAATAATGACTATTTTATGCCTAGTCTTTGACAATTCATGAGATATAAATTATTTTACTGTTAATGAAAATATATACAGTAGCACATTAGTCAATAACAATAAAAACCCTTTCCTTCAGCTATACACCAAATCTTCTTGAATAATACTTGTCCCATATTCAGGATAAACTTTTCATACTAATAATAATACTAACATTAATAATGGTAATCTTATGTGTGTTATGTTACAAGTTGTATAGCCATAATTAGGATTAAGAGGGTAACTATTATTTCAACGATCACACCCCAAGTTCTGAGAAAAAAATAACAATAATTTTCAAGCGTAACAAGAATCACAAAAAATAAGTGCTCTTGGGATAAAGGACTACATGTAATATGAAAACGAAGATTGAAAATGTATTAATTTCCCCTCAAGAATTAAAAACGTATTTTTGAATTGAACTTGAATTAAAAACCATTAACAAAAACTTCAACAATATTTCAATAACAGGCTCAATAAACTAAATCTATCTTATTCAGTATAAAAATTAAAAACACATTCACCACCCAAAAGAACTCATCTCAATCATTTTTGTCACAGACAAATACGTCAACTGTAGTTCAAAGCACTGACTAGTACTGAGATGAGGTGAGACTAAAACATTGTGAATTTACCACTTTGATGTAATGAGTGTTAAATGATGTGCTGTGGAGCAGAAAGGCCACTCAGAGGCATTATACTGAGGGTCATCTTACCCGGGAGGACTCATAGGAAGGACTGGACTCGCCACCTGGGGCCCAAGACGGTTGGTTGGTTCGCTCGTCCATACCTGTCAGAAAAAGAGATTCACAACTCAGTCAGCAAGTCACTTTTACGCACATAGTTCAGTGCAGAAGTAGAAGTATGTGCAGCTACACTCTTACAAACCCACACACACACTCCCACACCCACATCGGTTAAAGTGGGACAGAAAATTCCATTACAACTATTTACATACATTAAAATTGAGTTGATTGAGTTATCAAAAATGAAAGCCCATGCAACACATTGCTGCTCCTGCTACTTGCATCTACTCTATGCATTGCCAGCTTATGTTTAAATTGGTACATCTTTTAAACAACAAGATGTACCTAAAACTTTCTGACATTTTATGTTTACAAATTTTTTTACTATTTCAAAAAACGTCGATAAAGTAACTGTAACTATTTCCAGCAGCATTTCAGTATGTCAGTGGTCCAGTTTGATGAATCTGAGAAAAATGCCAGATGAAACCTTGTAATTTTAGGAACTTGTAACAGCAGCTTAATAATTTGATGCTTATTTCAACTTGGGGATAAAGTGGAAAAAATATTCCACTTTGTTAATGTGAAAATACACAGGATTTATAATTACCTAAATAGACACAAAAATGATCATACCATATATTAGTATAATGTACTGGTGCAAATTTTTACAAGCACTAAATCTTTTATACCTTAACAAACTATATTTAGTAGCCAAGTCCCTGTTGAATTTGTTTGTAAATGAAGCCCTTTTTTCCACTCAGACAATTTAGTGTGGTTACTGGGCAAGTGAAACCCATCAGTCTCTTGCTTGACAGGCAGATGGCTGCAGAAAGATTACTGTCAAGGCTTGGATGAGAAACTTCAGTAAGTCGTTTGTAATCAGGGTTCTACCTAAACACTGCCTAAATTTTTGAAATTTACAAGCATTCATTATGTGACCTAAATAAAGATGGGGGATTTTACACTTAATCAAAAGGAAACCATCTGTTGTGAATAATATTGACAATATTTGTTATTAAAATCTCTTACATAAAGTACATCCTGTTCCTAATTAGACTGAATACTATAATAATCTCCCTGATAGCTAGAATAATAAGGGTGAGATTTTTCCAACTTGATTATGATTTTCAATCTAGAAATAATTAAGATATATAACTATTA